>CM069133.1:15999849-16547349 GCA_035221665.1 Okamejei kenojei
ACCTGTTGCTTAGCCTCAACAAGGTAGAGTTCAAAATCGCCTTCACGTTTGACGACTAGGTTGGGATTGGTCTGAAGGGCTGCGCGTACAGAGGGGGTGAGAATGGAGACGTCAAGGTGATCATTGTCCCAGCAGAAGTTGGAAATTAAAAGGTAAAAAGAAGATAGAAGGAAACAGGGAGTATCTAAGAGGAAAAGAGACAGGGGTAAGGATATTCAGTCAAGGTTAAGGACTCCTTGCCAAAGAAATAGGCAAGTAGGCAGGAGCGACACAAGAAGAGCTCAACAAGGTAGTGGTCTCGGGTCAAGGCTGCCTGACCTGCTGTGTTTCTCCAGCTATTTGTTTTTTGTTCAGTTCATTCAATTGTAATGTTTGGACTGTTGCGCTGCTTTGTAATTCAAGGGGCGGCAGAGTGGCGTAGTGGTAGAGTTGCTATCATACAGTGCCAGAGACCCGGGTTCGGTCCTGACTACAGGTGCTGTCTGTATGGAGTTTGTACGTTCTCCCTGTGACCACATGGGTTTTCTCCGGGTGCTCCGGTTTCCTCCCACATTCCAAAGATTTGTAGGTTAATGGGCTACTATAAATTGTCCCTAGAGTGTAGGATAGAATGATGTACGTGTGATCACTGGTCAGCACAGACTCAGTCACTAGTCACTAGTCATTGGTCATTAGTCATCAGTCATTAGTCACTAGGGCATTAGTCATTAGCCAACTGGCACATGTGACAAATAAATGTATCTTGTATCTTGATCTTGCGGGCCGCAGGGCCTGTTTCTATGCTGTATCTCTAAACTAAACTAAATTAAAGGTAGTACGTTGATTGACTGATTCAATGATACAGCATGGAAACGGGCCCTTCAACCTGCCAAGTCTACACTGTCCACTGAGTTCAGTATCACCTGTTTCACACTAGTTCTATGTTATCTCAATCAGTCATTAGTCACTGACGGCAGCCTGTTGTTTGTTTTTCAATCTTTTTTTAATTTTTAGTCAGTTTAAAGTTTGTTTTGGGGGGAATCTTTGACTTTTATATGTGGGGGAGGGGGGCAGGATAAGGGGGAAACTGTTTCCCAGTCGCTTCCTGGCGGGGATGTGACTATTTCTCCGAGTCGCGTCCTCGCCCCCCTCATCGCGGCCTACCACAGCGGCCTTTCCTGCCGGGGATCGGGAACCGGACCAGAGCTACCACAGCGGCGGCGCAGCGCTGAATTCATCGCGGAGCGGGCGATACCTACCTGGATCGCCGTTTGGAGCTCCGGAGTTCCAACATCGTGGAGCTGCTGTTTGGGAGAGATTCCAACGTGGGCGGCACTGACCGTCATCGCGGAGTCCTGGGGCCCTTTGCCGAGGGCCGCCAGCTTTGCATCTCCGCCCAGCGCGGCCTGCGGACTTTGGGAGCCATGGACTCCGGTAGGAGGTGGCCAACTCTGATGTCCAGGCCGCTGAGGAGGTCCCCCAGCCCCAACGTCGGACTTACATCACCCCGGCGAGCGGGCCTGAACATCGGGCCACCCGTAGCGGCGACTGCAGAGGGCTCGGGGAGGCCCTGACCACGGGTGAACATTGGGGAACATTAGAGGAAGAGGACTGACATTGGTTTCCCTCACAGTGGGAAACTTTGATTCTGCTGTGTGGGGATGTTTTATGTTGAATTCTATCAACTCTATGTTGTGTTCTTTATTTTTACTGTATGTCTGTATGGTGATTACATTTCACTGTGCCAACTGGCACATGTGACAAATAAATGTATCTTGTATCTTGATCTTGCGGGCCGCAGGGCCTGTTTCTATGCTGTATCTCTAAACTAAACTAAATTAAAGGTAGTACGTTGATTGACTGATTCAATGATACAGCATGGAAACGGGCCCTTCAACCTGCCAAGTCTACACTGTCCACTGAGTTCAGTATCACCTGTTCACACTAGTTCTATGTTATCTCACTTCCGCATCCATTCCCAACACATGCGGGGCAATTTACAGAGGCCAAATAACCGACAAACCTGCACTTCTTTTGGGATGTGGGAGGAAAGCAGATCACCCAGAAGAAACCTACATTATCACAGGGAATACGTACAAACCAACACAACTCGAGATCGGGATCATGTTGCAGCTCTATAAGAGTTTGTTTACTCCGCATTTGCAATATTGCTTGCGGTTCTGGTAGCCCATTTCAGGAAGGATGTGCAGGCTTTGGAGAGGGTACAGAGGTGGTTTACCAGATTAGAGGGTTTAGCTACAAAGAGAGGTTAGATAAACTTGAATTGTTTGCTCTGGAATGTCAGAGGTTGAGGGGAGAATTGATAGAAGTATATACAATTATGAGAGGCATAGATATGATAAACTGTCAGAATCTTTTTCCCAGGGTGGAAATGTCCAACACAAGAGTGTAAAGGAATGGAGGACGAATAACGCAATGCGTTTATGTTCAGTGTCCTTGAAGTATGTTTATTATATTCAGATCAAGGCGAGGATCTGACATTGGCGACGAGGATAAACTAGTAATTGTTTAGTTCAACTTGAAGCAGATATGGCCTTTAACAAAGCAGTTGGAATTAGAAATTTATAAAGGAATGGAGGATGAATAAAACAATGCATTTATCTTCAGTGTCCTTGAAGCATGTTTATTATATCAAGGCGAGGATCTGACAAAGATGGCATAACTGAAAGGTGAGAGGCGTAAGGTTTAATGGAGATGTGCGGGGTAAGTTTTTCTACAGAGTTGTGGGGGCCTGGAACACATTGCATGAGGTGGTGGAGGAGGCAGATACGATAGTGGCATTTAAGAGGCTTTTAGATAGGCACGTGGAAGTGTAAGGAATAGAGAGATATGGATCATGTACAGGCAGATGAGAGCAGTATAACTTAGCATCATGGTTGGCACAAACATTGTGGGCTGAAGGGCCTGTGCTGTACTGTTCCATGAGCTATGAACCCAGGTCTCTGTTGCTGTGAGACAGCATATCTACCAGTTGCCCCACTGTGCAGAAATGGCATTGCACTGCATTCAGTGGAGTGACTTTTGGGAGGGGGGTGAGTATTCACTGCCCCTGCTATGGATAGAATGGATGTGGAGTGGATGTTTCCACTATTGGGAGAGTATTCACTGCATCTGTTATATCAAAATTATTCACTGAACCTGAAAAATGACCTTTGGGACTATTCCATGCCGGTACAGCCAGTGATAGGACTGCCCCTGTTATATCGACATGTGCTGACCTTATTCTCTGAACCTGAAACAATTACCATAGGGAGACTAAGGAAGTGTCTCGTCACCCATTCCTTCTCTCCAAAGATGCTGCATGTCTGTCCCTCTGAGTTTATCTTTGGTTTAAACTAGCAACTGCAGTTCATTCCTACACCTTTGGGAAACTATTCCGTGTCACTGGTACAGCCAGTGATTGGGTCTGCCCCTGTTAAGTCACAGAGTGATACAGTGTTGAAACAGGCCCTTCGGCCCAACTTGCCCACACTGGCCAACAATGTCCCAGCTACACTAGTCCCACTTGCCTGCTCTTGGTCCATATCCATCCAAACCTGTCCTATCCATGTACCTGTCTAACTGTTTTTTAAACTGTTGGTTATATTAGATGGGACTAGGGGAAAACAAATGGTCGGCACGGACTGGAAGGGCCGAGAGGGCCTGTTTCCGTGCTGTAATTGTTATATGGTTATATGGTTATAAACGTTGGGATAGTCCCAGCCTCAACCACCTCCTCTGGCAGCTTGTTCCATACACCCACCACCCTTTGTGTGAAAAAAGTTGCCCCTCAGATTCCTATTAAATATTTTCCCCCTTCACCTTGAACCTTCCACCCTACTATAGTTACCCAACCAGATGCAACTAAATGTAAGGTAGCTCTTTCTTCCCAAAAAAACCCTTTCTGGCTTATGTCCTGCCTCCACCACCTCCAGTTTAAATTCCACTTGGAATATTTTGGAGGACCAAGAAACCTGTGTCCTCGATTCCCCCCTACACTGGGCAAGAGACTCTGAAACGTCGACATCGTGTTGCCAGCCATTATTATTTATCTGAACCTGAAACAATTACCTTTGGGAGAGACTATTCCGTGTCACTGGGGACGGAACCGCCAAAGTGGCCGAGTGGCCATGGCCAGTCGCTGCTCCTCTCACTGGGGACGGAACTGTTCAGCTGGCGGGCTGGGCCGCGCGGACCGTGTAGAGCGTGACAGCAGCGGAGGCGGAGAAACGTCTGGAACAAAGAGGTAATGGCGCGGCCGCTCGGTGGCGGGCGGGGGGGTCCCGTCTTTCACCGACGGCTCCACTTCTCTTCCCCCACAGACCTCGCCCTCCATCCACCCACCCAGAGGAGACATGGCTCCAACTCTCTTTTAAATCCGGATGAATTTGGTGTTTAATTCGAAATATATAAACTGATTTCTGGGCTTGCCAGTGGAGATGCTGAAGTGAAGGGGGGGGGGGGGGGGGGGGGGGGGGATTTTGCACTCTCTCTAGTGCCACGAATCACAGTCCCATAATGAAGGGGGCTCAGTCAAATGGGACTGTGAACATTAAGGGCTCTCTGCCCCGTTTCGTGCCATTAATGCATTCAAATCAGAATTTGATAGGTTTGTGAGCATTATAAATAATGCAGAGGAGCTGAGGGGGAGGGGGGGGGGAAGAAATCAAGAAATAGAGAACAGGAGAATAGAGAAATATATGTTTCAGGAGGGAGATCAGTCAAAGTCAAAAGAGTTTATTGTTATTGTGAAATAAGATTCAATAGGAACTTGATCAGCAGCAACAACCTTTTCACGCAGAGGATGGTGGTTATATGGAATGAGGTGCAAGAGGAAGTAGTTGAGGCAGGTACTATAACCAATAACCTAATTATTGTGTACACCTTTGGTCTCCTAATTTGAGGAAGGGCATCCTTGCGATTGAGGCGGTGCAGCGTAGGTTCACGAGATTGATCCCTGGGGTGGCGGGACTGTCATATGAGGAAAGATTGAAAAGACTAGGCTTGTATTCACTGGTGTTTAGAAGGACGAGGAGGGATCTTATAGAAACATATAAAATTATAACAGGACTGGACAAGCTAGATGCAGGAAAAATGTTCCCAATGTTGGGTGAGTCCAGAACCAGGGGCCACAGTCTTAGAATAAAGGGGAGGTCATTTAAGACTGAGCTGAGAAAAAACTTTTTTACCCAGAGAGTTGTGAATTTATGGAATTACCTGCCACAGAGGGCAGTGGAGACCAAGTCACTGGATGGATTTAAAAGAGAGTTGGATAGAGCTCTAGGGGCTAGTGAAGTCAAGGGATATGGGGAGAAGGCAGGCACGGGTTATTGATAGCGGACGATCAGCCATGATCATATTGAATGGCGGTGCTGGCTCGAAGGGTCGAATGGCCTCCTCGTGCACCTATTTTCTATGTTTCTATAAACAATAGCCAATGTAACCACTTTTTAAGAAAGGAGGGAGAGAGAAAACGGATTTATAGACCAGTTTGCCTTACATCGATAGTGGGGGAGACGTTTGGGTCGATTATTAAAGATGTTATAAGTTTGGGAAAGAAGTGACAGGGTCGGTCAAATTCAGCATAGTGTACTCCACTTTCCTGTCTAATTTGCTATCATGTTCATCTCTTATAATCCTGAAATCTATCTTGGTTTTTAATACACTGAATAACTGGTGTCTTGGGTAAAAAATGCCCAAGGTTCACTCTCCATCAAGAGGAGAAATGTATCTTCATCTGCATGAATGAGCAGTCTTCATCATAACAGTATACCTCCTAATTCTTGATTCACCTCTGGGGGAGGATTCACATATAACCATATAACAATTACAGCACGGAAACAGGCCCTCTCGGCCCTTCCAGTCCGTGCCGACCATTTGTTTTCCCCTAGTCCCATCTACCTGCACTCAGACCATACCCCTCCATTCCCTTCACGTCCATATACCTATCCACTTTACTCTTAAATGTTAAAATCGATCCTGCCTCCACCACTTCTGCTGGAAGCTGATTCCACACAGCCACCACCCTCTGAGTAAAGAAGTTACCCCGAAACCTCTGTCCCTTAATTCTCATGTCATGCCCTCTTGTTTGAATCTTCCCTACCCTCAATGGGAAAAACGTATCCACGTCAACTCTGTCATTTAATCTACTTTGTCATCACCCCTCTAATACGTCAGTTATGCCATTTTGCACTCCTGGTATAAGGCATGTCCAAGAATATAGTTAAAACCGTCTTCCAAGTTGGTTTGAAATAAATTGTTTTTAAAATCACATTAGGGTAGATGGGAAAGTCAGTAATGACTTCCCCATTACTTCCTGCGCCAATTTGTCTGCTTTCTTCCCCCTTTTCCCCATATCTCAAGTATGGCTAATGATGGAATTGAGATTCCTTGGTGCTGAGTGGATGTCAGCAGTAGAAACATCTGTTTCTGTGTGGAAGAATACTTTGATCCTAAACTCTAGTTTTCCCCCCAGTTTCTCTGAAATAAAGGCGAATAACTCAGTATCTTGTTGGATCACTGCTACAAGCACCCATTTGTGCGGAAATATTAGCTCAATTTCTCTCTCCTTGGTTGCTGCCTGACCTGCTGAATATTTTTAGCATTCTCTATTTTTCTTGTCAGCAAACAAGAGGAGCACTCAAACTTGTGGATGTTTACAATATATTGTAATTGATAGATCTAATAATTATCAATGGAATTTCTGAATGACATTTAATGATACACATCCAAAATATTAATTTGACTTTCCCAGAAACATGACTAACAAATTCTGTTTTTGTTATGTTATTACACTGTATAATAATTGTAACTCTATGGTACTCATTAACTCTGCAGACTTCCACAGAAAGTAGAAAATGACCCGTTGGACTCGCGCTAATAACATCCATAAAAATAAACCCTCAGAAGCAACACCATGGAGTCAGATGAAACAGAATGGTAGCTCAAGTAGAGCAATACCAAGTTACAAACGGGTAAAAAATCCACTACCCAAGCAAGGAAACAGACCACAACCGCCTAAACGTAAGGAAAGTGAATGGTACCACATCAAAAAAGAGTATCTGAGCGAAGATGTTAATGGGTTCGAGGACTACCTAAAACAAAATGGTCAAGTTCTCCGCAAAGGACTATTGGTGTCAGTGGAAAGCGAAGAGATA
Organism: Okamejei kenojei; assembly: GCA_035221665.1. NCBI lineage: Eukaryota > Metazoa > Chordata > Chondrichthyes > Rajiformes > Rajidae > Okamejei > Okamejei kenojei. Next base: position 16,006,986 of record CM069133.1, read on the forward strand.
AATGGTGATACAGGACTAGCCCTGAAGAAGGACCAGAGAAGGGAAGTCAGAAGATTGAAGAGGCAAGCACACAAAAAATCTGCCATGGTAATTTTTAACTATTATCATTCAACGTGAAATAAGGTTCATGATTGTAGTAAGATTGTAGTAAGAACTTAAACCATCATTCATGTGCAAATTTTCCTAAAGAAGTTAAGATGGAAACTAGCAATTAAAAAATATGATTTCATCTGACTTTTTTATGCTGAACTTTATCCAATGGAATCCATTGCTAAGGGAAAATGATAGTTGGAGATCAATCATCCCAATCCAGATCATCACTGCAGGAGGTCATCATGATGGTGCTGAGCTGAACCAACTTCAGCTGCTTCATCGTTCATTTTCCTTTCATCAGGTTAGGAGTGGGGATCTTCATTTTTATATTGCACAGTGTTCAATTCCATTCTCAACTCAGCAATGCAGCAACCTTAAGGAATAGGCAGATAAATAGCAAGTAACATTTACGCCACAATATATTGTAAACAGCGTGGCAACGGCAAACGAGAGAGTCTAAACATCAACCCATGATATAAGGTAGCCAAGTTTGTTGATGACACAGAAATAGTTGTTAGGGCAAGTTATGATGTGGAGTCTGTGAATCTGCAACTGGACAGGGATAGGTTGAGTGAGTGGGTGAGAGCTTGGTAAATGAGGTTTAATGTGTAAAAGTTTGTCGCACTTTCTGTAAGGAATCAAAAGGGAAATTATTATGTACATAGCAAATATGCAAATGAATGAAATTCAGAGAGATTTAAGTGTTCTTATACATGAATCTCACAAAAAATAGGCAAATGCAACACCTAGTTAAGGTCTTTGTCAAGGGGTTGGAGTTTAGAAATAGGGAAGTTTTTGTTACAATTATACAAGATATTGGGAATTGTGCAAAATTTTGGTCCTCTTATTTAAGAAATAATTTGGTAGCAATAGTATTGGTAGTATTTGGTGGTTTTGAAGGATATAAAATCTACGACAGTGTAGGTGTTGAGATAGTTTCACTGCCAGGGAAGCCCACTTAACCCTCCCACATATCCCTCCCTGATCTTCCACAATTTTCCCCTTGATGAATACATGTGAAAAATAATGTCTGAGATCTCATTCACATTGCCTGGCTCCACACATGGAATTACCCTTTGGTCCCTTAGAGGACCAACTCTATCCCTGGCTACCCTCTTCCCCCTTAAATGGAGCTTCATGGGAATACTACTTGCTAAGGATATTTATTAGTTCCTCTTGTCGTCCTAATTTCATTGACTAGTTCTTCCTACACACTCTACTCGAGAGACTTGCATGATCCCATCTGCCTTGTTTCCTTTTTTTCCCCTAATCAAGCCTTCTTAATCCTTTATCATCCAAGGTTTCTGAATCTTGCCATCTTGGAACGTGGCTGGATCGTGCTAACAAACTTTTACGGTATTTTAAAAGACTGGTCAGTCGGGTCCTTCCTTATGCTATTGAAAGCTGCCTTTCCCTAATTCAAGATCTTAACTCGAGGACAAACCTGATCCTGTTCAATAATTTCCTTGAAGCTTGCAATATTATAGTTAGTATTGCCAAAGTACATGGATAGGATAGGTTTAGAGGGATATGGGCCAAATGCAGGCAGGTGGGACCAGTGTAGATTGGACATGTTGGCCGGTGTGGGTAAGTGGGGCTGAAGGGTGTGTTTTCACGCTGTAAGACTCTGACTAAGTATTCCCCCACTTCCATCACCTGGCCAGTTTCACTTCCTACATGGTACTGCCCCATCTCCTGTAGATCTCTCGACATCCTGCCTTAAAAATTGTCCTTGTTTACATTTAACAAATTCTGCCTCGTCTAAATCCCTCGCACTAATGCAATCCCAGTAAATATTACTGTTATATTGCATTAGGGCACATGGTATTGGGGGTAGAGTGCTGACATGGATAGAGAAGTGGTTGGCAGACAGGAAACACAGAGTAGCGATTAACGGGTCCCTTTCAGAATGGCAGGCAGTGACTAATGGGGTACCGCAAGGCTCGGTGCTGGGACCGCAGCTATTTACAATATACATCAATGATTTGGATGAAGGGATTCAAAGTAACATTAGCAAATTTGCAGATGACACAAAGCTGGGTGGCAGCGTGAACTGTGAGGAGGATGCTAAGAGAATGCAGGGTGACTTGGACAAGTTGGGGGTGTGAGCAGATGCTTGGCAGATTAAGTTTAATTCGGATAAATGTGAGGTTATCCACTTTGGTAGCAAAAACAGGAAGGCAGATTACTATCTAAATGGCGTCAAGTTGGGAAAGGGGGAAGTACAACGGGAGCTGGGGGTCCTTGTACATCCGTCTATGAAAATAAACATGCAGGTACAGCAGGCAGTGAAGAAAGCAAATGGCATGTTGGCCTTTATAACAAGAGGAATCGAATATAGGAGCAAATAGGTCCTTCTGCAGTTGTACAGAGCCCTAGTGAGACCACACCTGGAGTATTGTGTGCAATTTTGGTCTCCTAATTTGAGGAACGACGTTCTTGCTATTGAGGGAATCCAGCGTAGGTTTACAAGGTTAATTCCCGGGATGGCAGGACTGTCATATGCTGAGAGAATGGAGCAACTGGGCTTGTACACTCTGGAGTTTAGAAGGATGAGAGGGGATCTCAATGAAACATATAAGATTGTTAAGGGCTTGGACACACTAGAGGCAGGAAACATGTTCCCGATGTTGGGGGAGTCCAGAACCAGGGGCCAAAGTTTAAGAATAAGGAATAAGCCATTTAGAATGGAGACGAGGAAACACTTTTTCTCACAGAGAGTGGTTAGTCTGTGGAATTCTCTGCCTCAGAGGGCAATGGAGGCAGGTTCTCTGGATGCTTTCATGAGAGAGCTAGATAGGGCTCTTAAAAATAGCGGAATCAGGGAATATGGGGACAAGGCAGGAACGGGGTACTGATTGGGGATGATCAACCACGATCACATTGAATGGCGGTGCTGGCTCGAAGGGCCGAATGGCCTACTCCTGCACCTATTGTCTATTGTCTATTAATCCATCCCGACTGAACCTATTGCTCCTAGGCCTTTATGAGGTTAGCTTATATATCTGTTTCATCTACTTACTACTATTGGGAGACCTTTAGCATAATATCCATCAGTAAAGTATTTCCCCCATTCTTATTCCTGAGTTCTACCCACTTGACCTCATTGGATGATCCCTCCAGGAAACCCTCTCAAAGTATGATTTATTCCATTTTCAGGACAGAGGCATTGCTGACAAGAATGGCATTGCTTGTCCATCCCTAATTGCCCTTGAGGAGGAATTGGTGAACCATTGTGTAACATCTGACAACATTAAGCAACTTGTGAGCAGGGCCTGCCAGTTGCAGTACAACCAAACCTGAATCCAAATATTTGATAGAATACACATCCAGCCTGACGAACATGGTTAAAACCTGTCAGGCTATTAACCTGTCGGTCTGGTAACATGCTTTTTTGCTTAATTCACTGTTGTTTCCAATTCTGAACATTTTATTTGCTAAAGTTGTACACTAACATATGTGTTTTTATTCTGGCTACCTAATCCAGTCAATCTAATAATATGAAGATGGGTGAAGGCCCAAAACTTCACTTATCCATGTTCTCCAGCGATGCTACCTGACCCACTGAGTTACTCCAGCACTTTGTGTTCTGTTCTCAATCCAGTAGTCTGAGTATAAAAAACAATAGGTATGCTCATTCATAAACTAGTAGTTTTAACTTTAGAAGGGGAGGAAAGATTATACATTCAGTAAAATATTTTTGGATAGTAATGCCCCTGTCCCACTTAGGAAACCTGAACGGAAACCTCTGGAGACTTTGACAAAAACCTCCGGGAACCTTGGGTGGGACGCAAAGTCTCCAGAGGTTTCCGTTCAGGTTTCCTAAGTGGGACAGGGGCATAAGGGTATCTGGAGGGTCAGATGAAACTATATTTTTGATTTTTGTAGAGATGTATGAGTTATTGCTCGATGCTATTTCAGGCAGGGGGTGAGAGCAACTTTACTATTTCACAGAACATTAATTCCAGTAAGGGTTAATGATTGTAAATGCGCAACTGAATGAGCATTCCTTATCATAACAGGATACCTCCTTGTTTTGTATTCACCCTCTGGGGGACAATTCACACTTTATCTATCTTGTCAAGGCCTCTAATATGTTAATTATGGCCGTATGCGGTTTTGGTATGTTGTATAAGTCATGTCCAAGACCGTAGTTAAAACAGAATTTTCCAAGTTGGCTTGAATTAAATTGCCTTTGAAATCATTGATAGGGAAGCCAACTGAATGAAATATCCAAACATTGATGTTCTTCCTCTGCTTGGTAAGATATGTTTCCACTGCAGAAAAGCAGGACATGGAATGGACGAATGCCCAGAAATGGACAAAGATGAACAAGAGATGGGAAGTGGTATCTGTTACCGCTGTGGTTCCACGGAACATGAGCTCCAGAAATGCAGAGCAAAGATTGACCCTGCACTAGGTAAATTAAAAAAAAATAAGATTCTTATATAGATATTGTGTTTCGGAATCTCCAGTCTGTCCCATGAATTATTTTTTGGTTTTGCTGCATTCCTTTGGTGGGATAACCAAGGTTTTCCACCTGCATAGGATGAACAACTGCTGTCAGTTCAGTAACTTTGTACGCTGGTTATATGCAGCACCCTGTCCTTTACCTCCTCTCTCCCTTTCCTCCATGTTAAACCCAAGCCATGTGAAATAGTAACTTGTTCAATGAGAAAAGTAAAAGGACATGCCACGTCAGTACCTCACCTACCTAAAAGTGCAGTGCCAAAAAGCAAAATGCTTGGGTGCTTGCCTGCATCAGTTCCAGTTTCAGTTTAGTTTATTGTCACGTGTACCGAGGTACGGTGAAAAACATTTGTTGCGTGCTATCTAGTCTGCAGAAAGACAATACACAATTACAATCGAGCTATTTACAGTATATAGATACATGGCAATGGAATAATGTTTAGTGCAAGGTAAAGCCAGCAAAAGTCCTATCAAGGATAGTCCAAAAGTCATCAATGAAGTGGATAGTAGTTCAGGACTGCTCTCTGGTTGTAGTAGGATGATTCAGTTGCTTGATAACAACTGGGAAGAAATGGTCCCTGAATCTGGAGGTGTGTGTTTTCACATTTCTATACCTTTTGCCTGATGGGAGAGGGGAGAAGAGGGAGTGGCCAGGGTGTGACTCGTCATAGATTATGCTGCTGGCCTTCAATCTCAATACGCATGGGTGCTTGCCTGCTGCTGTCGGGCATCATTCCCTACGGCCAGGTTACCAGAATACTGCCAAAGTGGTTGATTGTTCAGAGTCATACACGACAGAACCAGGCCTTTCAGCCATCATGTCCATACAGACCATCCAATACCTACCTATACTAATTCCCTTTACCAGCACGGTCTGCGCCTACTATGCCTTAGCAATTCACGTTCTTGTGCAAATGCTTCTTAAATATTATGACAACATTCTGTAACTGCACACAGAGGAGTTGGTATCTGAAATTAGCTGCCAGAGGAGATGGTGAGGGCAGGTTCAGTAACACAATTTAGGAGGCATCTGAACAGGTACTTGAATGACAGGGGCATAGAGAGATATAGAATTAATGCAGGGAAGTGAGATTAGTATATATGGGCATGATGGTCGGCATAGACTTGGTGGGCCAAGCGGCCAGTTTTTATGCCAACAATATTACATTATTTTATTCTCACTTCAGTTACCTATGTCTTCTATATTTGAGGATCAGCTCATTTGTCAGCTGTCAAGTTCTCTGTTTCTGTACATTGCTCAAATAATTTCTTGAAGTTTGTAAAAATAAATTCCATCAATTTTACAGGAGAATTTCCATTTGCTAAATGTTTTATTTGTGGTGAAACTGGACATCTTTCAAGATCCTGTCCAGACAACCCAAAAGGACTATATGCAAATGGTAAGTACATGTTTTTAAACTGCTAAATGTGACACCTCATCTACAGTTCAGTGCACGAAGTGATGTTCTCGTGTAAATTTTTTGTGTTGAATGCTTTAGAAGATGAAAGGCTTAGGTCCCAACAACGCAAACAGGTCCTGTATGTAATGGCTCAAATTTTAGAAAACCTTCTCATGCTGAAGAATCCTTCCAAATTGTGAATATTTTAACAAAGTCAATGTTAAGGACAGCAGTTTTGAGTAGCATCTTCCTCAAGGACCACACGCAGATTCTGAAGCATATCAGCATCGTAAAGAGAATTCGAACAGCAATTCACAGCTGCAGGATTGATTTTTGATTTTATATGTATGGCCTTGGACAGTTGCCAAGTAAAAATTGGGCATTTTGGCTCACAGGGAAGCTGTATTCTTGGATTCTAAAAGTAGTAGCCACTGGTATGGTAGATGCTTTAGTCATCTTTCAAAAATTCTTAGATTCTAGACAATTGCCAGATAATTGAAAAACTGCTAATGTGGCACTCATTTCAAAAACAGGAAGACAAAAAGCATTACACACAAATTCTACAAGACAGTGAAAATAAAAATATTGCACAAAGCAATTAGACAATAGTCGATGGTGGTGCAAGAAGTGGTCCGTTGCTGAAGTAGGACTATGATTGTGTAGGTCCTGATGATTGAAGGACCAGGTGATGTAGGATTTCAGACCTCTGTACGGCCTGCCCGATCACAGCAGCGAATAGAGGGCATGGCCTGGATAGCAGGGTTCCTCAATGAAAAACATTGCCTTCTTGAGGCAGTAGATGCTTTCAATGGTGAGGAAGGCTGTGCCTGTGATGGAGTGGACTAAGTCTACCACTCTCTGCAGCCTCTTGCATTCCAGTGCATTAGAATTGGCGTACCAGTGCAGGTGCAACCTGCCGGGATGCATTTTACCGAGCATCTGTATATGTATGTTTGAGTATGCAGAATCTCTTTAAACTTATAAGAAAGTAGAGGTATCGGTTTGCCTTCTTCCTGATTATGTCTATGTGCTGGGTCCAGGACAGGTTATCTGACCAGAAATCTGAAAGGTGCTAACTCTCCCCACAACTGACCACCAATAAAAAAAAAATCGGCTTAGTGATGAGTTTGGAGGGGATGGAACAGAGTGGAAAGCCATTGAGATGGTATCTGCCGTTGGTCCATCGTGGCAGTAGACAAATTAAAGCAGTTCCAGGAATATTCATGAGGCAGGAGTTGATTCATGCCACAACCAACTCTCAAAGCACTACATTACAGTGGAGGTAGACAAAAAGTCTGGAGAAACTCAGCGGGTGAGGCAGCATCTATGAAGCGAAGGAAATAGGTGACGTTTCGGGTCGAGACCCTTCTTCATTACAGTGGATGTAAGTGCTACCAGACAGTAATCAGTGACGTAGTTCACCGAGCTCTTCTTGTGCAATAGATGCCCTTTTCATGCAGAGAAAACCTCAAGCTGCAGACGAGAGAGGTTGAAGATAAAGCTGAATACTTCAGCCAGTTACCAGATTTTCCAAAGTGCAGGCACAGGACAGAGCCGTAGGCATTTCTGATGCTGGTATTTTAGTGGTCGAGTGTGCTGAGTCCTCTGGTTTTGAAGGTGAAATGTTGATAATAGTCTGGAAGATACTGGAAGCTAGTCTTTAAAAAAAAAAAAAAAAATCATTACCTTTGTAAATGTATGTCGCACAGACATAAAGGGCAGGAGTAACTCAGCGGGGCAGGCAGTATCTGGAGAAAAGGAACAGATGACTTTTTGGGTCATATCTGTTTGGTTTAATTCTTCCTATTACATGCAAGAAATCGTGCATATTTACATGAAATTCGGTGTATATTTACGTGAAATGTAATATACCATCATTCAATGAATAATAAATTAAGCCACACTAGACTTTTTGTAATTTCTGACCAGTGCTCAGAAAGATTAGATTAGCAAGTACCTATTGATGCCCTATTTACCAATTAATGGTAGTCAGCCATCTAGAAAATGTGTTAGCCATATTTATCTAGTGTTTTATGTTTTGGACATCAGTCGCTTAACTCAATCAATGTTTTTAAAAAAAAATCTACAAAATCGTTACATATTATGACGCTAATTATGAAAACAGAAACACTGCTAACCATTTTTAATGATTTTTTTAACTTGTAATTGCTGTGAGTGTTGTTGCCCCAGGTTCCTCTTAATCCACGCCTCACAAAATGTTTAAACTGATTAAATACACACTTTCTTTATTCACTTCACATTTGTTCACATGGAACTACGTTTAATATTGTCAGTTGCTCTACATCGGTGAGACCAAGCGTAGGCTTGGCGATCGCTTTGCCAAACACCTCCGCTCGGTTCCCAATATTTTTTTTAAATTTCAAAATAACCAATCTGATCACCCAGTGGCTCAGCACTTCAACTCCCCCTCCCATTCTGAATCCGACCTCTCCATCCTGGGCCTCCTCATGGCCAGAGTGAGGACCACGGGAAATTGGAAGAGCAGCATCTCATATTTCGCTTGGTCTGTTTGCACCCCAGCGGTGTGAACATTGACTTCTCTAATTTCAGGTAGTCCCTACGTTCTCCTCCCCTTCTCAGATCTCCCTCAGCCCACTGGCTCCACCTATTCCTTTCTTCTTCCCACCCCCCCCCCCCATACACATCAGTCTGAAGAAGGGTCTCGACCCGAAACGTTGCCTATTTTCTTTGCTCCATAGATGCAGCCTTACCCGCTGAGTTTCTCCAGCATTTTTGTCTACCATTAATATTTACGGTAGACAAAAATGGTAGACAAAAATCTCTGGAGAGAAGGAATAGGTGTCCATTCCTTCTCTCCAGAGATGCTGCCTGTCCCGCTGAGTTACTCCCAACAGTTTGTGTCTATCTTCGGTGTAAACCAACATCTGCAGTTCCTTCCTATACATTTGGATAAACTTGGATTGTTTTCTCAGGAGCATCGGAGGCTCAGGGGAGGCTTGGTAGAGGTATGTCAATTATGAGAGGCATAGGTAGACAGTCAGAACCTTTACCCAGGGTGGAAACAAAGATGAGAGCGCATAGCTTTAAAGTGAAAGGGCAATTTCTATTTACACAGAGGATGTAGGGTGCCTGGAACGCGCTGCCAGGGGTGATGTTGGAGGCAGGTACAATAGTGCCATTTAAGAGGCTTCTAGACAGATACATGGATGTGCAGGGAATGGAGGGATATGATCACATGCAGGCAGATGCATTTAGTTTGTGTTGGCATTGTGTTCAGCACAGAAAGGTCTGTTCATAAGCTGTGCTTTTCAAGAGACATTGATTGTCACATGCACCAATTGGTACAGTGAAATTTGGGGTATATGTTCTATGTATGTTTTAAAAGTCAGATGGTGCAGTTTGACTACCTGTAAAACTCCAAACCATATATCCCATTGATTAGCGACTTATAGGTGACAAGATGTATCAGAATAATAACATTTTTCCCTATTCGAAGTTGTTGATTGCTGAAAAGGATTCAAAGGGACTGCAGCAAAACAGGTGTATTTTCAGCTTTTTACCCTTAACCAAACTGACTGCATACCTGGCTAAGAAAGAATATGATTCTCAGTCAGAAAATTAAAGCCTCTGGCGATCAAACTAAATCAAGATCAAACGATCCACTGACTTAACATTAACATTTCTCATTATTGTTTTGAGATGCTGGAGGTGATCTGGAATGAACACTTCTCGAAGTGTGATTAAGCTGATTAGATGCTTAAAGACTGTGCACTAATATGCATTGATCCATGAGATCAATGTCACTGCTCTGCATGGGCTCATCGATGGTTGCTTGTTTTCAGAATAAGTGAGCTATTTTTAGAACTGGAGAATTTAATAATGCCATAGTGAGGTGAGAGATTGATGTATTTTCTGCCTGCATACTGTTTCGCTGTAAGCAGACTTAAGATAACAAACTAAATTCTATTTTGTTTATGGTTCAAACATGCAGCACAGAGGGCACTATCTCATCTGTGTTGAATTGATAAGATACTCAATTGAAGAATCTGGAAATTTGAGATCATGAAAATCATCCTTTTTAAAAATATAGATATATATATTTAACCCTCTTACCTATCTGATCAGGTGGGATTATGGAGAGAGAAAAATAATTAACATGCCAGGTCAATTTTCTTCTGGAAAGGGTTTTGATTAAAGATAATCATCACAATGTTTGATCACTTTTGTCTCCACATTTGGTGCCTGACCTAATGGGTCTTTTTCAGATTCTCAGTTTTTATTTCATATTTCCAATATATGCAGCGTTTTGCTTTTAAATTTCGATGATCTCCTTCAGCTAACTTTACTTGTATGTAGTAGGGCTTAGAGAACATTACTTCATCCATTGTTTCCATGAGTTTCATATGCCATATTTATGGAAATTGTATGAAATATTATTAGGGAGATTATTTGAAAAACAAAAACAGCTGTCAATATTATAATACATCCACATTTGAATATTTGGCTTGGAACAAGTAAATATAAAACTTCAAATAAAGAAATAATAGGCCAAATCCCCATGTAAATTCACTGTTAAGTTCTGAGGTCCTTTGCTTCTCATTGGCAATTCAGTTCTTTGCTGCCAACATGTCACTTGGACTTTAGACGTACGGTTGTTCTCCATGTGCACATGTATGTGGGAATGCACAAGAATAAAAAAGACCACTGAGCTTCGATTGTTCAAAAACATCTGTAAAAAGTACCTTGGATCAGCATTACTCTTAATTGAAATTGTGCTTTAAAACTTGCTTTTGTGCATAATAAAGTCAGACTGCGACGACAGCTAATTAAGATGTAAGGAACGATCTTTGAGAATGTTTCCCCATGGACTAGATTCCGAGCAGTTCTTTAGCTTAATCAATAATTACATGCTTATTGTGGGAGAGTGGCTTGTCAGGTATACTCAGCAGACTGTATGGAATGGCAGGGGTCATCAACAGTGAGGGTTTTTCAGAGGGGAACACTGTAGTTGGGAATACGCAACAAAAACCTGAAGTACTGAGGCTAAATGCTGCAAAGTGGTTCGAAAGTGTCTTCACCTTCGACTGGCAATATTATATACTAAGGTACAACTGGGCTCGAAATTAGCGGTTGCCCGGGTGCCGTTGACCACAGAAAGTGACGCCGGGCAACCTAAACGCCGAGTCATTTTGCCCGGCTTGTCACCCAAATACGGGTTTATACCTGTGGACGCAAAAACCTGGAGTAACTCCGCGGGTCAGGCAGCATCTCTGGCGAATAGGAACGAAACGTTTCGTGTTGGCGGCTGTATTTCTCTAGTATCTTTGATTGCGGGGCAAAGATACTAGGAGCGGGGTGACAAAGGGTCGGAGCGAATGACGGGCCCCGAACAGCGGCAACAGTGGCCACGATAGCGGCTCCACCGCCTCCTCCTCCCGCACCCCGCCCAGCGGAAGGAGGCCGGCCTCCCCCTCCCTCCCTCCCTCCTCCCGGCCTCGTCGTGCTAGAGGGGTTGTTTTGAAAGCGCCTTTTGTGGATTTGCCATCAGCGGCTGCTGTCGCCCTGATAACGGCGCTTTCAAAACAACCCCTCTCGCACGCCGAGGGAGGGAGGGAGAGGGAGGTCTCCTTCCGCCGTCTGAAGCAGCTGCACCAAAGATCCTATAGCTATAGGAGGAGCGGCCCTCTCCCTCTCCCTCTCCCCCTCCCTCTCCCTCTCCCTCTCCCTCTCCCTCTCCCTCTCCCTCTCCCTCTCCCTCTCTTTCTCTCTCTCCCTCTCCCTCTCCCTCTCCCTCTCCCTCTCCCTCTCCCTCTCCCTCTCCCTCTCCCTCTCCCTCCCCCTCCCCCTCCCCCTCCCCCTCCCCCTCCCCCTCCCTCTCCCCCTCCCTCTCCCCCTCCCTCTCCCTCTCCCTCGCATGGCAAGACAAATTTCACTACACCAATTGGTGTATGTGACAATAAATGTCATTTGTCCTTTTTGTCATTTCTCTTTCTCTCTTTCTCTCTCTCTCTCGCTTTCTCTTTCTCTCTCGCTTTCTCTTTCTCTCTCTCTCTCGCTCTCTCTCTCTCGCTCGCTCGCTCTCTCTCTCGCTCTCTCTCTCGCTCTCTCTCTCTTTCTCCTGCATGGCAAGACAAATTTCACTACACCAATTGGTGTATGTGACAATAAATGTCATTTGTGCTTTTTGTCATTTGTCTTTCTCTTTTTTCTCTCTCTCTTTCTCTCGCTCTCTTTCTCTCTCTCTCTATCTTTCGCTCTCTCTCTCTCATTCTCTCTCATTCCTTCTCGCTTTCTCTCTCTCTCTCTCTCTTTCGTTCTCTCTCTCTTTCTCTCTCTCTCTCTTTCTCTCTTTCTCTTTCTCACCCTTTTTCTCTCTTTCTGTCTCTCTTTCTCTCTCTTTCTCTCTCTTTCTCTCTCTTTCTCTCTCTTTCTCTCTCTCTCTCTTTCTCTCTTTCTCTCTCTTTCTCTCTTTCTCTCTCTCTCTCTCTCATTCTCTCTCTTTCTCTTTCTCTCTTTTGCTCTCTCTCTCATTCTCTTCTCCCCCTGTACTGATCCCCCATTCATAGTATCCTGCTCCCCTCATTCATCCTGTAGTCATCCCCCATTCATCTTGCATAGACCCTCCGATCCACACTATCTGACCCCCCTCCATTCATCCTGTGCTGATTTTCCCCCCCATTCCTGTGCTGATTTTTCTTCCCCCCATTCAACACCACTGACATCCCCCGTGCTCTCCACAAGGTTGATCATTTGCTGAATAATCCAACCACATTTCCGTTTGGAAGTGGAAAGAACAAATAGAAATTGCATTAATTGTAATGTGTAAAAAGAGTTGAGATATTGTATTATAATGTTGCTGCATGACATTGTGGAATATATCATGTCTTGATTGGTGAATGTTTAGTTTGTGAGTTGTTTGAAGCAGAAATAATATGTGAATGTAGGAAAAAGTGCTGGAGAAACTCAGCGGATGCATCTATGGAGTGAAGGAAATAGGCAACGTTTCGGGCCGAAACCCTTCTTCAGACTGATTGTTTTCAGCCTGAAACGTTGCCTATTTCCTTCGCTCCATAGATGCTGCTGCACCCGCTGAGTTTCTCCAGCACTTTTGTCTACCTTCGATTTTCCAGCGTCTGCAGTTCCTTCTTGAACATAATATGTGAATGCTTCATTGAGCATAATTCCGACCGGTAACTACGCACTTCGTCCGAGCACATTATCGCACGCGTCATGCAAACCGTCTTCAATGACCACCTAAACTGTCATTTGGCAACCGAAAAACCTGTCAAGGTTGTCCGGCTGGCAACAGGGAAAAAAATTAAGCGAGAGTCCTGTACAAGAATATAGTCTGAAGAAAGTTTTCGACCCAAAACATCACCTGACCATGCTCACCAGGGATGCTGCCTCGCCCGCTGAGTTACTCCAGCATTTTGTGCCCTTTTGTGTATTAATCAGCATCTGCTGTTCTTTGTACAATGTAGCTCCTTGTAATTATGTGAATATTAGTTTTGCAGATTGAATTAACAAAATCCATTTTACCTCTTGCTCTGTTTATAATGTTCCCCCAAAATTTGGATTGTTCACAAAGCATTTGTTTGCCTGTTTTAATACTCCCTTATTTAGTCAATGGCTTCATTTGTTGGGTAAAATTCCTTGGAGCATTTTGCTGCATTAACAGTGCAATAGAATAGAGGTTGATGCATGTGAATTCAAATTCGAGTTACATTTATTGTCACATGCGCCAATTGGTACAGTGAGACGTTCCTGTTCACCTTCAACATGAAATATAGTAACTGAACTGTTCATATTACCCTTGGTTTTATGCTCATTCTGTCTTCAGAGAGTTTGAAGCAGGTGCCAAAGGTTATGATATCTAATTTTTAATATACCATACTTTGAAATCTGATTTATTTGATGAGCTTGGTCTTCCCATAGCAGGCTTGTGCAGTATTCTTCTTCCTACCATAACCAAATATATTTTTAACTATTGTAATCTCTTTGACCACTTTCAACCTTCCTAATTCGTTGGGTCCCACCCACCTTGGGCTTACTTTCCCATTCTCTTTTTATTTTTCCGCTAGATATTTTCACTCCTCATACAATATTGAGAAAAATTCAGAGAAATATGATGAGTTACATTACATTTTCCCCATTCTCTTCCAATACGGGAATCTTACAGCCGTCCATCGCTATTACAATTATATATGTCATAGATTAAAGATCAAGCCTCGAGCCTACTTGGTTATATATGCTTGACAACACAGATGGTATTTGGTATTTCATGTTAAAGTGAACATGAAGAACAGGAACATCTCACTGCACCAATTGGCGCATGTGACAATAAATGTAACTTGAACTTGAATTAACATGTATCAACCTCCAATCTATTGCTCTGTTAAATATCCCTCACCCTCACTTCGGTAAATCCAACCATACTGCGGTGCTGCTTCTTCCTGCCTACAGGCAGCAATTAAATAGAGCACCCCCAGAGGTGAGGACTATACAGAGCTGGTCGAGGGAGGCAGAGGAACAACTCCAGGATTGCTTGGAGTCTGTAGACTGGGCAATGTTCAAGGACTCGGCAACGGACCTGAATGAATATGCCACAGTTGTTACAGACTTCATAAGGAAATGTGTGGAGGACTGCGTCCCAACAAAAACCTTCCGAGTGTGTCCTAACCAGAAGCCTTTGATGAGCCATGAGATCCGCATTCTTCTGAAGACCAGATCCCGGGCATTCAGGTCTGGCGATGCAGAGGTCTACAAGAAGTCCAAGATAAAACCTTGGTAAGGCCATCAAAGAGGCCAAAAGGGACTTCTGCTCTAAGCTGGAGGATGAGACGGATGTTCGACAACTGTGGCGGGGCTTGAATACCATCACCTCCTACAAGGCAAAATCCGGAGGCAGCTCAAACGACAGCAAAGCATCACTCCCTGACGAGCTTAACGCATTCTACGCACGCTTTCATAGGGAGAATGCTGATGTGCCTTCCCGAGCCCCCATTCGCTGTGATGGTATTTCAGTCACAGAGGCCGACGTCAGAAGATTCTTCAGAGGGGTGTACCCTTGGAAAGCACCTGGACCTGATGGTATACCCGGTCGTGTTCTCAAAACCTGTGCAGACCAACTGGCTGGAGTTTTTGCGGACATTTTCAACCTCTCACTTCTGAGGTCTGAGGTTCCCACTTGCTTTAAAAGGGCATCAATAATACCGGTGCCCAAGAAGAGCAAGGTGATGCGCCTCAATGACGATCGACCAGTGGCACTAACTTCTGTGGTGATGAAGTGCTTTGAAAGGTTGATTATGAGTCCTACGTCGACAAGAGCCTCGACCCACTGCAGTTCGCTTACCACCACAACGGTGGATGCGATCTCACTGGGTCTCCACGCTGCTCTGGGCCACATGGGACAACAAAAACTCGTACGTCAAGCTGTTGTTCATAGACTACAGCTCGGCGTTTAATACCAGCATCCCCTCCAAGCTGGTTACCTTCCGCGACCGCTGGGCTCCACAGGGTGTTGAATGTATCCTCAATAAGGATTGTATTATAGTTGTATAGTAGTTTATTATGAATATATGTTTGTATTGTATTATGGTGGTGGGTTCTGGCTTGTTTTATTGTAGTGTAAATATTATTTTTTAATAATTGAATGCATTTTTTTGATTTAAAAAAAAAAAAAAGCTTTTTACCAAGCTCAAGGATCTGGGTCTCTGCGCATCCCTCTGCAATTGGATCCTCGACTCCTCATCCTCAGACCACAGTCTGTCCATATTGGTGGAAATATGTCATCCTCGATAACATTCAGCATGGGAGCACCTTAAGGCTGCCTGCTCAGCCCCCTGCAGTACTCACTCTATACTCATGACTGTGCAGCCGGACATAGTGCGAACCCCATCATCAAGTTTGCCGATGACACCACTGTTGTGGGACGAATCACAGATGGTGATGAGTCAGAGTATAGAAGAGAGGTCGACCGATTGACCAAATCGTGCCAGCACAACAAACCTTGCTCTCAACACTAGTAAAACCAAGGAACTGATTGTGGAGTTTGTTAGGGGTAGGATACGGACCCAGAATCCCGTTATATTTATAGATGGTGGAAAGGGTCAATAACCTCAAATTCTTGGGCGTGCATATTTCCAAAGATCTTTCCTGGTCCCAGCATACGGATGCAATCATAAAGAAGGCACATCAGCGCCTCTACTTCCTGCAAAGATTATGGAGAGTCGGTATGTCAAGGAGGACTCTGTCGAACTTCTACAGGTGCACAGTAGAGAGCATACTGACTGGCTAGATCGTGGCCTGGTTCGGCAACTTGAACGTCCAGGAGCGGAAAAGACTGCAGAAAGTTGTGGCCACTGCCCAGTCCATCACTGGCTCTGACCTCCCCACCATTGAATGGATCTTTCGCAGTCGCTGCCTCAAAAGGGCTGCCAACATCATCAAAGACCCACACCATCCTGGTCACACACTCATCTCACCGTTGCCATCGGGATAAAGGTACAGGAACCTGAAATCTGTAACATCCAGGTTCAGGAACAGCTTCTTCCCCACAGCCATCAGGCTAAACATGACATCAAATAAGCTCTGAACAATAGCAGTCTTATTATTATTGCACTATATCTGTTTATTTATTGTGTATATATGATCTATGGTCTATAGACACACTGAACTTTTATCTTCTGTTTTGTATTATGTTTATATATTCTATTGTGCTGCAGCAAGTAAGAATTTCATTGTCCTGTCTGGGACACATGACAATAAAACTCTCTTGACTCTTGATATTTATTTAAGGGTCCAATGATTTAAAACCAAGAATGTAAGTTTTCATGTTTGTAAATCAAACTTATATTTGGATATGAATCTTTGTGCCCACGGATCTTTAAATGGCAGTCCAGTGGCACAACAGATAATGTTGGTGACTCACAGGTCCGTCAACCTTTTATTTCCTAAGATGGACACAAAATGCTGAAGTAACTCCACGGGGTCAGGCAGCATCTCTGGAGAAAAGGAATAGATGACGTTTCGGGTCGGAACCCTTCCTCAGACCAATATTCCTTTTATATAGAGATGCTGCCTGACCTGCTGAGTACTCCAGCATTTTGTGTCTATCTTTGGAATAAACCAGCATCTGCAGTTCCTTCCTACACCTTTTATTTCCGAACTTCCAGTGGTGTCTGTATGGAGTTTGCACATTGTCCCTATACCTGCCCGGATTTCCCCAGTGACCTTTTATTTTCCTTCTACATCACAAAGATGTGCTGGTAGGTTAATTGGCTATATTGTAAATTACCTCTTGTGTAGGTAGTACCGTATGATTCAAAGGAAGTTGATAGGCAAGAGTCAAGTCAAGAGTGTTTTATTGTCAAGAGTGTCTAGGATCTTTCATGACGTGAAAGAGGATACATTGCAGGACTACACATAAATAAGATATGGAATGGGACTGATGAAATTGCTGTGCCCAAAGTTGGCATGAACTTAATGGGCCTCATGTTATAATAAATTAATCTGAGAAAATGGAGGTGTTTGTTAATTTCCCTTGAAAATGATTCCATTAAATGGTGCTGTTTTGCAGGACGTTGTTGTAAGCTGTGTGGCTCAGTGGAGCACTTTCAGAAGGATTGCCCAGACCATCAGAACATGAGTAAGTATAAAACAGTATGAATTGTATTTTGTTTTCAAGAATTGAACAAGGGCACCAACCCAATGCACAGATCTCAAACAACTATTAAACAACTATAAATGCATGCTGTTATTTTATTATTTTACAGCGATGCCAGGTATGGTTGCATCTGAACTCAATATGATTCAAATCGTCTTACAATAAACGCCAACTTTATGTCAGCCTTTTCAGGACCACTTTATTTAATAATTTCTTGTGTGGCACTATGTTGAAGGTCTTTTGTAAATCCAACCACGAGTTTCCTTTGATCTATTATACTAGTTAAACCTCTAAACCTATTTTACACTTGAAAACCGGGTTTCCTTTAAAATAAATCCACATTGACTGCCTTCTTACTATTTCCTTAATACGAGATTCTAGTGTTTATTTACTGCTGTTCAGCAATTTCTTTCTTCTTCCTCCTTTTTCGGAAAGTTGGTATTTGCTAGCTTCCAATATGTTGGAACCATTCTAATTCATAGTGAGATGATTGATCTAATTATAAACTATATGAGATGCGATAAGTTGGAGACATTATGGTAGCAGGTTGTAGGGCTTTGACTAACAATGGTGCTGCAAACCAGACCCAGAAGAGTTGGGATGGACATGAAGCTGCAGGAATTTGCTGAGGGAGGTGAGACAACTCTGGAGATATTAATAAATGAGGGCAAGAATAATGAAATTTGTTTGTTGAGGGTGAATTACCCAGGGAAATCAACAGCAAGCAACTTGGGAATCTATCTAGCCTGGAGCTAACCAACACATGAAATGAGTGTTTTGGTAGACATGGGGCAGGTACAGACATAGCAATTAACAATGTTGATGATTGATTTGTGACAGGGAATTGGAAGCACAACTGAGGGTCTGGGTTACACACAATTTGATTAGCATGTTTCATTTGGCATTTTAATTGACTTTAGCAACATTGATAATTTGTGGTAGCAGGTAAGATTTAGATCAAGAGAGACTAAAATTATATTCTACAAACAAATACATTTTACACACTTTACTCCGATAAGGTTGCATTTTGGCTATATTCTTTTTTCTTTTGAGAATTAAATTTCTCTCTCCCGTTCGTCTCCCCGAGTTAAATATTGCCATGGATGCAATAGCAATTGAATCTGGATTCTATCAATATATATGAATCTTTATGTTAGAAAGTGCACGAGAGAACCTAGTGATACAGTGTGGAAACAAGTCCTTCGGCCCAACGTGCCCACACTGGCCAACACGTCCCAGCTACACGAGTCCCACCTGTCTGCGTTTGGTCCATATCCCTCCAAACCTGTCCTATCCATGTACCTGTCTAACTGTTTCTTAAATGTTGGTATAGCCCCAGACTCAATTATCTCCTCTGGCAGTTTGTTCCATACACAGAGATGCCAAGTGTTCCGGATTCGCCGTATTTTGTCCCGGCGAAATAACCTTTTTACAGTGTTCCGGCAGCCAAACATGCTGTTACGGAACACCGCCGCGCCGGTGTTCCTCCCGTGGTGAACGCCGGCGCCATGTGCCCCCGGTTTGCCAGCCCGGCAGCTCGCAGCCACGACCGGCCCAGAGCCCGGGCGGCGCCGGCCCGCGCGATCAGCGGCACTTTCTTGCCGCCAGCCGGCCGCTCGCGGCAGCCCCATCACCGGGCCTCCCCCCCACCCCCACCCCCACCCAGTGCGCAGGCGCAGACCCGCCGGCAACCTTGCCAAGTGCGCATGTGCCGCACCCGCCCGCCGGCAGCCCGCTGATCTGCACCAGTGCGCAGGCGCATAGCCGCCGGCAACAACCCCAAGTGAGTATGTTACGGAGAGAAATGCATTTAACCCCATTTGTTACGGACAAATGGGTTGAATGTTACTGTGAACTAAATTTAGGGTTGGCATCTCTGCATACATCCACCACCCTTTGTGTGAAAAAGTTACTCCTCAGATTCCTATTAAATCTTTTCCCCTTCACCTTAAACCTATGTCCTCTGGTCCTCGATTCTCCTACTCCGAGCAAGAGACTCTGCATGAATGAATGAATGAATACGTTTATTGGCCAAGTATGTACACATACAAGGAAAGCATCTACCCAATCTATTCCTCTCATGAGGACCTATTAAACCTACTGAAAATGCTTTCAAAACCTTTCCGGCATCTGCCTGGCTATGATTGGTAAAGGTAGAAGGAAGAAAATCAAACCCTTTCTAAACCTTATGTTCAGTTCTGTATTAAAGAAGGAACTGCAGATGCTGGAAAATCGAGGGTACACAAAAGGCTGGAGAAACTCAGCGGGTGCAGCAGCATCTAAGGAGCGAAGGAGATAGGCTTTGACGTTTCGGGTCGAGACCCTTCTTCAGGCTGGTTAGGGATCGGGGAAACGAGAGATATAGACAGTGATGTGGAGAGATAAAGAACAATGAATTTTTGTATGTTTTGCTGGTTATCTTGGGTTCTTTTGGCAATAGCATCAAATAAAACAATGTTAATAGCCGATACGAACTTCATTCAAAAGCATTTAGGATTAAAATTTCCCGTTGGCTACATAAGTAAAAGGAAATCCAATATTTTAACAAATTATAAATGTTAAGGTTTATTAAAACGGTTAAAGGGAATTTCTTTCGATTTAACTTTCAATATAATAGTGTCAATGTGTCACGAAAGAAAACCATGCCATTTAACTTAAGCAAACCAAATTTTAATCCTCAACATTGCAGACCTTAAAAACAAGTAACACCAGAAATAAATGAGCAGGTTAAGCAGCATCTGCGGAGAGAGAAACATGCAGGTTGATGGCATTTCATGAATGGTGCCTGACCAGTTGAGAGCCTCCAGCAATTTTGGGTTTTTCTTTTTGATTGCCGTCATTGGCAATATTCTGCCTTTGGAATGCCATAGAATAATTCTTTTCACATATTTTATTTCATAAACTGTCTCCAGTGCTTCATTTCAAACATTAAAGTATTTGATTTTTACCTTGTCTGCAATATTTTTAACAGTATTGTTTCTTATTCTTCAGGTACTTTTGGTTTAACTGTCGGCCGATGGAAAAAAGGAATGAGTGCTGATTACGAGGAAGTCCTAGTCACATCAAATATACATAAAACTAAACATAAAGCTCCAAAGATTGTCAATTTTTAACCCCTACCTAGAAAATTAGAATTTAAATGATTCCCCCTGCAAGTATCAAAGAAAATATCAGAACATTATTTTAAGATTGGAAGAAATACTCTAAAATCCATTAATACCAGCAGATGGAGCCATTGTATGTCAAATCCAGGGTTATTACTGCTAAAACTCTCTTCTTTGTACCCAATTCGAATAAATACTTGTATACGGTTTCCATGAGTTTAAGTTTCAAACAGAAACAAAGTGTTACGTTTTATAGAATCAGTTTGCTGTTTATAAAGTGTCTTTAATGTCAGGAGATAACCCAGTCGACGACAACACGGGTGGGAGTAAGCCAAATTGTAGAAATAAAGAACGGCAGATGCTGGTTTATACCAAAGATAGACACAAAGTGCTGGAGTAACTCAGCGGATCAGTCAGCATCTCTGGAGAAAAAAGACAGATGACGTTCCGATCCAAAACACCATCCACTGAGACACCATCTGTCCCTTTTCTCCAAATATGCTGCCTGACCCGTTGAATTTACTGCAACACTTTGTGTCTATCTTTCACAAGGGAATTGACCTCAAAAAAAAGTTTTAAGAAGGGTAACTAAAATCTTGACAATTGAGGGATGCTTGTATAGATCTTAAAAGAGATCTATGGTGTCAATAATAGGAGAGAGGAAATGGTGGATGCATTAGAGATAAACCTGTAAGAGAGTTCTCTGGTTGGAGGTTGCATTCTATTTCTGGTTTGGGGAGAAGAAAGTTCTGTAATGAAATTTCTCTCCACATTCCTTTATGATAGATGTGTCTTTCAGTATTATGTACAGTGCCCTTCACACACACACACACACACACACACACCCACTTGCTGAGTGTCTTTGGTGGTATTGCAGAAATCTTTAGCGTGTGCTTGTTTTGGGGGCTAGTACCCTTCAGTTCTCTCTTCAGCATATAAAAGGCATGCCCAATTGGATTCAGATCGGGTGTTTAACTTGGCCACTCAGGAATTGACCATTTCTTAGCTTTGAAAAACTCCTTTGTTGTATGTTTGTCTTGCTGTAGAATGAACTGCTGGCCAATGAGGCATTTGTTTGAACTTGAGCAGATGGGATGTGCCTATACACTTCGGAATTCAATATGCTACTACCATCAGCAGTTGTATCATCAATGAAGATAAGTGAGCCAGTACCTTCAGCAGCCATACATGCCCATGCCACAACACCCCCACCACCGTGTTTCACAGATGAGGTGGTATGCTTTGGATCTTGGTCAGTTCCTTCTCTCCTCCATACTTTGCTCTTGCCATCAGTCTGATATAAGTTAATCTTCGTCTCATCTGTCCACAAGACCTTTTTTTTCAAGAACTGTGTATGCTCTTTTAAGTGCTTCTTGGCAAACTGTAACCTGGCCATCCTATTTTTGAGGCAAACCAGTGGAGAGCAGTACAGAACAGTGTAGCCTCTGTATTTCTGTTCATGAAGTCTTCTGCAGACAGTGGTAATTGACCAATCCACACCTTAATCCCAAAGAGTGTTTCTGATCTGTTGGACTGGTGTTTGGGGATTTTTCTTTGTTATAGAGAGAATTCCTCTATCAGCTGTGGAGGTCTTCCTTGGCCTGCCAGTCCCTTTGTGATTAATAAGCTCACCAGTGCTCTCTTTCTTCTTAATGATGTTCCAAACAGTTGATTTTAGTAAGCCCAAGGTTTGTCTCTAACAGCTTTATTCTTGTTTCTCACTCATAATAGCATATTTGACTTTCATTGGCACAACTTTGATCCTCATGTTGATAAACTGCAATAAAAGTTTCCAAAGGTGATGGAAAGATTGGAAGAATGACTAGGTGTGAGAGCTCTCTAATACCTGTATTAAGAAGGCAATTAAACACACCTGAGTAATTAAAAATGCCTGTGAAGCCATGTGTCTCAAACATTATGGTGCCCTGAAATGGGACTATGCATAAACACAGCTGTAATTTCTACATGGTGAAATCAAAATGTATAAAAATGGCCTTAAATAAAATCAGACAATGTGATTTAATCATCATTTATTTATTTGAAATCACATGTGATTTTTTTTTTCTATTACAAATCTCAAATTGTGGAGTACAGAGGCAAATAAATAAATGATGGGTCTTTGTCCCAAACATTATGGTAGGCACTGCGATTGAGAATGATTTTCTTTTTTCTGGAATGACCAATTTTCAAGTAATTTCCTGTCACTTTAGATATTAGACAGGGCACTTCAAAGCACGAGTCAGCCAACTTGTTCATCTGAGCGAATTTTGCTGGAGTGCATTTCAATAGTCACACCCAGGACTAGCGGGGCCTTTCCAACACACCTTGTAGGTAAATAGGTTAATTATCCTTCAAATTCCATGGAAATTATGAACATTGATTTCTCCAGTCTTAGGTAGATTTGTCAGTAATCTATTAAATGGCCCAAGATCAATGCATCTATGATTTCCTCACTCATCAAACACACAAACTATATTAAAAGAAAGAAAATTGGATTAACATATCCATTGTGGAATGTGATAAATATAGCTGAACATAGTATTTGCAGTGATGCGATTCATGACCAGATAATAATTTTTAATACAAACTCAGATACAAATATTTTATATACACTAATGCGCCATCAATTCATTTTGCTCTCCACAAGCTCACCAACTCCCTCAGTTTCTATCACTTGATTTTAGACCAGGGGCAACTTAAACTGGCAAGTTAATCTACCAATCTGCACAATTTTGGGACAGGAGAGGAAACTGGAGCACCCAAAGAAAATCCAAAAGATCACAGTGCAAATTCCACACTGAGGTCAAAAGTCAATTTGACTTTCAAAAGATCGTCCAAAAGTCAATTTTGGACGATCTAATACTGGAAATCAACAGCATCACATGTTCTAATTTGCAATCAAAAGACTTTGTTGTTTAGCTGGAAATGGTTATTTTCAGCACAGAGGTGGAACAACAGAAATGCAGCAACTACTCAGAAGGCGTATGCAAACATTCAGGCTGCGTCCAGGAAAGAAAAACCCGGTTTCAGATCATTGGTCATTCGTGTGACCATCGGTATTGAACAATATACAGTAGATTGTGAACCAAGAACTGAAAGTTTGGTACATACACCACGAATAGCATGGTTGCCATCATATTCACAGTGATTATATGGTCGGAAGAAACTGCCGATGCTGGTTTACATTGAAGATAGGCACAAAATGCTGGAGTAATTCAGCAGGACAGGCAGCACCTCTGGAGAGAAGGAATGGGTGATGATTTGCGTTGAGACCCTTCTTCATACTGAGAGTCAGGAGAGGGAGTCTAGAGATATCGGTAAGGTGTGAAAATGCCAGATTAAAACAGGTAATAATAAGGAATTATCAAATGTTTCATTGTTAGATGAGGGGAAGGTGACAACGCAGCATACAATCAGTAATATTTAATCAGGAGGAAGTAGAACTAGTCGGAGAACTATGATGGGAAGAGAAAGCAAGGATTACTTCACTTCTCTAACTTCAAGTATCCTTTGCTTTCCCTCTCCATCCCTCCCCTATCCTAGTTCTCTGAACTGATCCTCAGCTAACATTGAAACAATCTAAATGTCCTTATCATCATCTGCTTTAAACTGTCATTTTCACACCTTACTGATATGTCTAGACTCCCCCTCCCCCGACTGAAAAAGGGTCTCGACCTGAACCATCACCTCTCCAGAAGATGCTGTCTGTCTCGCTGAGTTACTCCAGCATTTTGCGTCTACATTGATCTGGCCGGATTGTATCCAGTCAGATAAATGCTTGAATATGGGTCAGATTTGGTTTTAATTTGTGACCTTCAAGACCTCTTGTATAAACCCTTTCTTTGTAGCCATTTTTCAAGGTCATAAACGTGAGAAATTATATATTTTCTGTCTCCACGGATGCTGCCTGGCCTTCAAAAACTGAACTTCACACGGAACCAGTGTGTCTCACTAAATCTTTAAATGAAGAATTTGCTTTTTCAAAAAAGTTGTGTTTCCACGCAAAAGAAAAGGTGCATTAATTAACTTCATAAACATTAGACAGGCATTTTCAAATCACAAAGCTTGTTATGAATACTATATTCTACTGCCTTTGTCAGAAATATCATATAAGATGATATGTAACTTAGTAACTTTACTTCTGCACTTTTTATCCTTGTGACACAAAGCTACAATATGATATTTCCTGGAAGGCATCATTATTCTATTATTCATTTAATTATGCAGGAAGGCCTCTGGCTATCCATAGCAATGTGGAAGGAACATCCAGTAGTTGATTAGACCACACATTCACAGATTCCGTCTGCTCAATCCTGCACCTTGTGACCAAAACCACCTTACTGACTTAATTGCTCACTTCCATGGAGCCAAAGACATGCCCTCGCTTGTGGTTCCCAGTGTCTAGCGGCTCCTCATAGTCATGAGTGGCAGATATCGAATTCCTGTCCCCAAATTTATGCAGACAGAGTCTTTGTCATGGTCAGATAAATAGTTTCTATTAATGAACTAAAATAGACATAAATTTACAGAGAAACCATCATTGCCACAGATAACAACTAAAGGAAGCCTTTCCGTGTATCATCTTCATTGCATTCATTGGTTATGTTGAAATGTCCAGTTCATATTCATTATGAAGAGATTAAATTAAATAAAGATTTAAATTTATTTCTACTACCTGCTCTCTTGATTGATGTTCTGCATCAGAAGCGAGAGTCAAGAGTGTTTAAAACAGCACCGAAAACAGAACAATGAAAATCTTACTTGCAGCAATATTAAACTGTACAGTATTAAACCAAAGATAACACAATGTGTATTATGAAAGTTATTTTTACCAATAAGAGACATAATAAAATCATTTTGCTAATAGAATATTCAATAATGCTCTAATTCTGCTTAGCACCATAAAGCCCTGCTAACAAAAATATATATAACGGAACATAAACTGATATTAATAACAAGGAACTGCAGATGCAAGTGTAGGTTTCTAACAAAGACACAAAATGGTGGAGTAATTCAGCAGGTCTGAAGTAACATAGATAGGTGACGTTGTGTCCGGACACTTCTTCCGACTGATTGTAGTGTGGGTGGGGGAAGGGGGGGTGGGGAGATAAGTAAGCTGGAAAAGAGGAGGAGCAGGACAGAGCTCGGTCGATAAAGGGTGAACACAGGCGAGGGGGTGCGGGGGGGGGGGGGGGTTATCTTTTAAAAAATATTTATAAAAACTTGCATAATCAAAGATTTGATAATATGACAAGTGGTGACTGTTGTGAAGAAAATCAATACATCCGTGTGCTTTCGTCGTAACTTTGCGAGCAACATGCGAGGATTACAAACTCCCATAGCAAACTCAGCTTGTTAATTATTTGTGACTTGCATGGTGTACAATGAGAATTGAGAAGGCTGCAAAATATATGGAGGATTCGCAATTCCAGAGTAAATCACATGTTCCGTATCAGCAACACTTTTATAAAGCTTTACTTTTGGTGGTGGTAGTATTGCATTCAATTTTGGCAGTGAGATGCTTCAGTTCAGTGGCTGCACTTCACAATATCAACCAACATACTGTAGAAACATAGAAAATAGTTGCAGGAGTAGGCCATTTGGCCCTTCGAGCCAGCACCGCCATTCAATATGATCATGGCTGATCATCCTGAATCAGTATCCCGCTCCTGCTTTCTTCCCATATCCCTTGATTCCATTAGCCCCAAGAGCTATATCCAACACTCTCTTGAATACATCCAGTGAATAGGCCTCCACTGCCTTCTGTGGCTGAGAATTCCACAGATTCACAACTCTCTGGCTGAAAAGGTTTTTCCTCAACTCAATCCTAAATGGCCTACCCTTTATTCTTAAAGTGTGATCCCTGGTTCTGGATTCCCCCAGCATGGGGAACAATTTTCCAGCATCTCCTCAATGCCATCATTCTGCTGCATTTTGCAATGCAGATGAAGTTTCTCATGTTGGTATATAATAATATCTTACAGATCGATTGTGTTGCGATATAAATCTCTTTAGAAACATAGAAAAATAGGTGTAGGAGTAGGCAAATTGGGCCTTGAGCCAGTACCGCCATTCAATGAGATCATGGATGATCATCTAAAATCAGTACCCTGTTCCTGTTTTTCCCCCATATGCCTTGATTCCTTTAGCCCCAAGATCCCCTCTCATCCTTCTAAACTCCAGTGAATATAAGCCCAGTCGATCCATTCTTTCATCATATGTCAGTCCTGCAATCCCATGAATTAACCTGGTGAACCTACGCTGCACTCCCTCAAAAGCAAAAATGTCTTTCCTCAAATTAAGACACCAAACTGCACACAATACTCCAGGTGCGGTCTAACCAGGGCCCTGTACAACTGCAGTAGGACATCCTTGATCCTGTACTCATCCTCTCGCCGTGAAGGCCAACATGCCATAGCTTTCTTCACTGCCCGCTGCCCCTGCATGCTTAATTTCACTTACATGTAGCTGATCCACACATTAATGCTAAGCATTCATAACAGATAAGCACATTTCTGCCACAATCACAAATTATTGCAGACCAACGATAACTGCTGGATTCTTCAAGTTTAGGTTTGGGTTTATTATTGTTATTATTTATTATTTTTACATGTATGAGTTACAGTGAAAGCATTTGGTTTTCCATCCAATCAAATCAGATATTGTAAGCCAACCATGGGTGCCCGCTCTACCACCCACCAAATGGAGTTCAGGGCCTGCCAGATGTTGACGCAGAGACAACAACCTGGCTGCTCAACACCCGGCTTGAGATCCAACTATTCCTTTGGTTTATCTTTCATTCGCAAGAAGAAGATATTGTAATACAAAAATACAATCAAGCCAGACTCAAGTACACTTAGATAGAGCAAAGGAGAAGATACAGAATGCAGAATATGGTTCCAAGCATTGTTGTCCACCAGTTCCAATGGCAAAGTCCACTGTCCATGAAAAGGTAGAGGTGAATTGGACGGTACCTTAGCTAACGGAAGGTCAGCTCAGAAGCCTGGTAGTAGAGGGGAAGATGTGGTACTCCAGTGTGGTGGGGTTCTCTTTCAAGCGTCTGTGTCTTCTGCCAGGGAGAAGCAGGAATAATTTATGGTGGGGTAAGTCTTTGATTATGTTGTCTGCTTTTCTGAGGCAGTGTGAAGTATAGATAGAATCAATGGTGGGGAGTCTGGTTTGTGTGATAGACTGGGCTACCACTACAACTCTCTACAATTTCCTGCAGTCTTGGACACAATTGTTGCCAGACCAAACTGGGATGCCGCACAACAGTATGCTTTCCCTGGTGTATCTGCCAATGTTTCTAAGAGTCATTGAAATAGATTGGGTGGACACACAGAATCTCTTGCCCAAACTAGGAGAATCGAGAACTGGAGGACATAGGTTTAAGATTTAATATGAACCTGAGGGATAACCTTTTCCACACAAAAGGTGGTGGGTGTATGGGACGAGCTGCCAGAGGAGGTAGTTGAGGCAGGTACTGCCACAACGTTTAAGCAACATTTAGACAGGTACATGGATAGGACCAGTTGGTCCGTGTGTGCAAGTTGAGCCAAAGGGCCTTTTCCCACACTCTACGACTATAAGACATGCCAGATTTTCCTCTCTCTCCTGAGAAAGTAGAGATGTTGATGTACCTTCTGGTCTTCATGGGGCCCCAGTGTTTTTAAAGGGAAGATAGGAAAATAGGCTTTGGGGAGTTTAAAGGGAATGTGGCAAAGGGCCAGATACAAAACTATTGGGTTTTCTGAACAATCGAATGGCAGATTATCAGAGCCTTACTGTATATGTGACTATAAAGGTGAATGTGACTATACATGGGAATACAGAGCCAACTTTCATTAGATGAAAGAGAGACTGGAGCATTCAACAGGCAGTAACTCTGATGATGTTTCATATCTATTGTAACGTCTCTAATCTTGTTCTTGTAAAAAAAAACTCAGCTTAGTCATAGAGTGATACAGTGTGGAAACAGGCACTTCGGCCCAACTTGCCCACACTGGCCAACAAGGTCCCAGCTACACTAGTCCCACCTGCCTGAGCTTGGTCCATGTCCCTCCAAACCTATCCTATCCATGTACCTATCTAACTGTTTCGTAAATGTTGGGATAGTCCCAGCCTCAACGACCTCATCTGGCAGCTTGTTCCATACACCCCTACCCCTCGGATCCCTATTAAATCTTTTCTCCTTCACCGTGAACCTATGTCCTCTGGTCCTTGATTCCCCTACTGTGGGCAAGAAACTATGGGCATCTACCCAATTTATTCCTCTCATGAATTTGTACACCTCTATAAGATTGCCACTCATAGAAACATAGAAACATAGACAATAGGTACAGGAGTAGGCCATTCGGCCCTTCGAGCCTGCACCGCCATTCAATATGATCATGGCTGATCATCCAACTCAGTATCCTGTACCTGCCTTCTCTCCATACCCCCTGATCCCTTTAGCCACAAGGGCCACATCTAACTCCCTCTTAAATATAGCTCTCCAAGGAATAGAGACACGGCCTACTCAATCAACCTCTCCCTGTAGTTCACACCCTCTAGTCCTGGCAACATCCTCATAAATCTTTTCTGAACCCTTTCCAGCTTGACAATATCTTTCCTATAACATGATGCCCAGAACAGAACATAATATCCTAAATGCGGTCTCACCAATGTCTTATACAACTGCAACATCGTCTCGTAATGTCTATAATAGTCTGACTGATGAAGGCCAATGTGCCCAAAGCCTTTTTGACCACCTTATATACCTGCGACTCGACCTCCAAGGAACCATGCACCTGCTTAACCTGTTACTGATTATTTTTATAGTTGGTGCCACCAACAGTAAGTAGCACGTTATGCCAGATCACCTTTTTTTAAAAATTTATTATTATATGTTATGACTGCAAGGTAACAAATTCCGTTCAGACCCGAAAGGTCTGAGTGACAATAAAGGAATCTAAATAATATGTAAATATGCAGACCACATTACAAAAATTGTTTCCAAATTAAATAAAATCTGTTGCTTTCAGTTGAAATTGACCTCGCTGTTGTTAAGCTTGGATTATCTACTGTGTACATGTCAAACTTCTATACTCTGAGATTCCAGTCGTTGGATCACAGAATTCTTGTACTTTTCCAAGAATGGGTGGCAAACTACAGACTGTTAAGTGATAATTAGTTACAGTTGGTTGTCGTTTCCCCCTTTTTAATTCAATTAATTATCACCTTTCTGAGCTGGAGATTTATGAACAGAATCTATTGGTTTATAACAAATACAGTAGTCATTTCAAGCAGATGTTGAAGCAACTGCAATCCTAAACTGCACTGTAACTAATTAGAGCTTATGTTTTATGTTTCCTTGACATAAAAAAGCAAAACATTTAAATTATTTTGAACAATTTCTTAGTGAGATTGTGTAGCTGTTGATGAAATATTGTGATTTGTCAGACACAAGTTGGATGATACTTTTCAGGCTTACTTAACTAACTGCAATTGCCTGCAGTCTTGTTTTCTCATCTCTGGTGCATGAAGATGATACTTGTTCTTCTAATTCAGAACAGGCAGTGTTCGTTTCCAGAAATATTCCAGACATTTTGTCTGGTTTCAGTAATGTAATGTAGCAAGCAACTGAGATAAATTAACCATTTGATTGATAAACCCAAGTGAAAATATGTCGAAAATGTTAACGGCTGTTCTGTTCCTGGCTGGTTTCCTCAACGCAAAGCCTTTGAACAAGTTCTGTGCAATATAGAGAGATGTTAGTGATTTCAATAGTCTTCTCTGATTAATTCTGTCCAGAGTAGCATTATTATCATTTAATGCCAATGCAAGTCAGACAACAAAGGCCAAAAACACTTTTTTGTTGCATGGTGACTTGTAGATGCTATCTTTTAGTCTCGATAATATGTGTGTGAGTATGCGCAGTGTACTTATGTAAAATAAAGAAGACCCAACTGCTTGGCTGAAAACCTGTGTTTGTTTCTGTCTACATGCCACAACCGTAATATCTTACTGTGGGATATAAAATGACGAGAAGCATAGATAAGGTAGACAGTGAGAACCTTTATCCACATGGAAATGTGGAAATATCAAAGACGAGAGGTCATAGCTTTAAGGTTAGAGGGCAAAATTCAATGGAAATATGGGAGGCAAGGTTTTTATACAGAGGATGGTGGGTGCCTTGAATGCACTGCCAGAGATGGTGGTGTAGATGTAGTGGCATTGAAGAAGCTTTTAGAATCGAACATGGATTTTTTTTTTTTTTTTTTGTTTAGTTTAGAGATACAACGCGGAAACAGGCCCTTTGGCCCACCGAGTCCGCACCGACCTGTTATCCCCGCACATTAACACTATCCTACACACACTAGGGACAATTTACACTATTACCAAGTATACAAACCCAAGCCAATTAACTTACAAACCTGTACGTCTTTGGAGTGTGGGAGGAAACCAAAGATCTCAGGGAAAACCCACGCAGGTCACGGTGAGAACGTACAAACTCCGTACAGACAGCACCCGTAGGCGGGTTCGAACCCGGCTCTCTGGCGCTGCAAGCACGGTAAGGCAGCAACTCTACCGCTGCGCCAAGCAGTGAAATGGAGGGATATGGGTGCTGTGCAGTCAGAAGAAATTAGTTTGTCTTGGCATCAGCTCAGCACAGACATTGTGGGTCAAAGGACTGATCTTGTCCTATACTGTTCTATGGTGTATGTCCTTCGACTCGTGTTCCTGCAACAACGTGTTGTCAGACGCATGAAACTACATGGTCCAGTGTCTAGTCTGGTGCAGTTCCATCTGGAAATCATCTTCAGCAAGAGGTACTTGAGGTAATGCTGAAATTGAACTGAGCAGTGGACAAAAAAAATAAGTTGTTGTTTGATCCATTAGTATGATCAGTATTTATGGTCATGCAAATGTAGCAGATTGAATGAGTAAAGACAGTAATGCTTTTCTTGTGAAAATAATGTACATCCAGGTATAATTATTGAAAGCTTAGAAATTTAGCCCAGAAAAACAACAAGAGGAAAGAAGTCAAGGGAATCATGAGAGAGAATATTTTAGAATGCAGGGATACTGAAAGTGATTCCTTAAGGTATCAACAAGATAAAGTGGCCTGGAAAAGTAAATAGTTCTCTTGTTACAAGAAAAAGGAAGATCTAAAAGTTGGAAATTGGTTTCCTTGCAGTAAAGTGATTAAAATCTATGTCAAGAAGAGAAAGTAATAATCCATCTAACCAAATGGAAGGATTGCTAAGAGAAGGCCATAAATGGAGTATGTTGCTTGGTGATAACAAATAAAGTGTTGTAAACTACTGACTGTGAGAGAATTCAGCTGTACAGATTATCTTAGGAAGTTGCCGTATGTAACCGAGTGATATCAATGCTCTTACAATAACAGTTGGAATGTGAGGTACACATTTGTTAGAGCAAACTTGCAGACGAATAAAGAAGAGTGAGTTTTTCCAAGATATTTTTAGTTTAGTTCAGTTTAACATTGTGGAAACAGGCCCTTCACTATCCTACACAGACTAGGGACAATTTACATCAATACCATGCCAATTAGCCTACAAGTCTTTGGAAAACGGAGCTTCTTGGAGAAAACCCATGCGGGTCACAGGGGAGAACGCACAAACTCCGTACAGTTTATTTGTTTGGACAAATACCATAAATGAAGAGTAAATATTTGATTGTTGTAATTATTGCTGCATATAGGCCTTTTTTGTTGGTGTCACACTGGTAATAATGTTTAATTTATGTTTAAACTATGTTTAATTTATGATATCACATTAAAGAGGGCAAATAAATCAAGATGGTTTTAATGTATAATAGGACAATGGCCCAAATGATGCAGGTCATTTTATTTTCATGCAACAGGACTGGAGGGTCTGAGCTATATGGAGAGGTTTAGTCAGGAGTTGTTCAATCTGTTGGCATATTTGTACTTACTTCCAATCACGTAACCACTATACAATCAACATTTCTATGTGTTTGTAATAATTTGATTATTAAAATGAAACCTTCCAGGTAATGTCCTCATCAGTACGAGTTGAGACAGAACCATTACAAATTCCCAGTAATTAAACTGAATCACTTTCTGTTTGAATTGGTTTCAAGCCCACACCAGCGACTGAGTCACTAATTTAATGTTTCCCTCAGTGCAGCGAGGAGGGGTTTGCTCTGCCTTAAGTGTCATCTTTCAGAAGAGATGTTAAACTGAAGTCCTACACTGGAGCGTGACAGCACCCCACAGCAGCGGCTCGACTGCAGTCCGTCTGTCTTTTTAATATTATTTGTCCCGTTAGATGGTATGTTTTTGGATCTAATTTTTATTATATTTTAGCTGTGTGCATGTGGGGGTGGGGTGGGGGAAAACCGTTTAATCTCTTCCCTGTCGGGTCTCCGGTGTCGTTGGGCCTAACATCGCGGAGCCGGCGGCAGCCTCCAACCGGAACCAACCTGAGGACTCCAGTCGCGGAGCCTGCGGACTCGCCCTCGCCGAGCTGGCCGACTTCAGAACGGGGAGAGCTGTGGTGGCGCGCGGCTGCGACTTAGGAGCTTCAGAGGCTCCGGCCGCAGGCCCGGTGGACAGGAACATCGGGAGCTCACAAGTCCCTGGCAGGAGACCGTTTTCGGAGCTCCCGCAACGGCAACTTCTCCCCTCGGAATCGCGGGGTTTAAATGACTCGGAGCAGGGCCTAACATCGCCCGGCGCGGCTTAAACAGTCGCGGCACTTACCATCGCCCGCCGATGGCTTTAATATCGTGAGCCCCAGTTGCCTCGACGCTGCAGTTGAACTGCTGGACACGGGAGAAGAACCAAGGGAAGAGATAAGACTTTTGCCTTCCATCACAGTGAGGAGGTGTTGGAGATTCATTGTGATGGATGTTTATGTAAATTGTGTTAAGTGTGGGTCTTTGTGTCTTGGGTTTTTTTGTAATGTCATGACTGTAGGAATGAAATTTCGTTCAAACCTTATCTGTTTGAATGACAATAAAAGGCATTCTATTCTATTCTATTCTAATTCCCTTTGTCCTATCCACCCCCCAACTTCTCTCCAACTTAAAGCCACTGTTAATAATGTTAACAATGCTAGCAATGTTAACACTTTTTCTTTTTCCATGGGTGATATAGAAAGAGAAATAACCTGCTGAATGTGTCCAGCATTTAGCATCTGCAGGTTATTTTATTTTCATGGAACACGACTAAAGGGTATGAGCTATAGGGAGAGGTTGAGCAGACTGGGACTGTTCCCTGGAGCACAGGAGGATGAGGGGTGATCCGATAGAGGTGTATAAAATCATGACAGGAATAGATTGAGTAGAGGCACAGAGTCTCTTGCCCAGAGTTGGCGAATAAATGACCAGAGGACATAGGTATAAGGTGAAGGGGAAAAGATTTAATAGGAATAGGAGGGATATCTTTTTCATGGTGGGTGTATGGAACAAGCTGCCAGAGAAGGTAGTTGAGGCTGGGACTATCCTAATGTTTAAGAAACAGTTAGACAGGTACATGGAATGGACAGGTTTGGAGGGTTGTGAACCAAGTGCAGGCAGGTGGGACTAGTGTAGCTGGGACGTGTTGGCCGGTGTGGGCGAGTTGGGCCAAAGGGCCTGTTTCC
The DNA here is from genome assembly GCA_035221665.1 of Okamejei kenojei. Taxonomy (NCBI): domain Eukaryota; kingdom Metazoa; phylum Chordata; class Chondrichthyes; order Rajiformes; family Rajidae; genus Okamejei; species Okamejei kenojei. Next base: position 16,041,313 of record CM069133.1, read on the forward strand.
ACACTATATCACTCTGTGACTCTATCTACGTTTGCTGGTAGATGACAGTCTGGTCTGTGAGAATGAAGCAGGGAGACTTCAACCAAAAGGACACAAAGTGGTGGAGTAACTCAGCGGGTCAGGCAGCATCTCTAGAAAACATGGATAGGTGGCATTTTGAGTCGAGACTCTTCGTCAGATGAATTGTTTGTGGGGGGGGGGGGGGGGGGGGGGGGGGGGGGATATAGAAGCAAGAAGCAAGAAGAGGGGGGGTGGTCGGACAGAGTGTGACTGGCAATAGATGAATGCAGGCGACAGGGGTGAAGAGTTGCGAATTGCGAACCGAGAGGGTGTTAAAGCAGCGGAGGAAGAGGTAGGAGTCTATGTGGGGCACAGGCATGGTGGGGGCAATAAAAAAAGAGGGGAGGGGTGTGGAGGAGAAATGGAGGGGAGTTGTGGGTGGGTTTAGTAGAATGTTACCTAAAACTGGAAATATGGACAGATTAGGAGCATGGGCAATAATATGGCAGATAGAATGAAATAAGGAAACATATGATACTTTGGTAGAATAGAGATAGATATGAAAGGAATCACGGGGCAGGGGTGAGTATGGGAAAATGGCATCAAGGTCACGGGTAGTCACGGTGGCGCAGCGGTAGAGTAGCTGCGCTGAGACACGGGTTCAATCTTGACTACGGGTGCTGTCTGTAGGGAGTTTGTACATTCTCCCTGTGATTTGCGTGGGTCATAGAGTCATAGAGTGATACAGTTTGGAAACAGGCCCTTCGGCCCAACTTGCCCACACCAGCCAACAATGCCCCAGCTACACTAGTCCCACCTGCCCGCGTTTGGTCCATATCCCTCCAAACCTGTCCTACCTGTCTAACTGTTTCTTTAAACTTTGGGAGCTAGTCCCAGCCTCAACTACCTCCTCTGGCAGCTGGTTCAATACACCCCCACCCTTTGTGTGATCATGGGGAGAATGTGACAAATGAAGCACCATTAATTAGCTCTCCATGACAGCAGCTGGACTGGACGGTTGTTAGCCCCTGGAGAATGTAATTGGAGAATTGGACAGCAAAGTGGAGCAGCGGCAGAGTTGCTGCCTTACAGCGCCAGAGACCCAGGTTTGATCCCGATTATAGGTGCTGTCTCTATGCAGTTTGTACGTTCTCCCCGTGACCTGCGTGGGTTTTCTCCAGGAGCTCCGGTTTCTTCCCACACTCCAAAGACGTACAGGTTTGCATGTTAATTGGCTTGGTTTAATTGGAAATTGTCCCTAGTGTGCAGGGATCGCTGGTCGGCGAGGATTCAGTGGACCGAAGGACCGGTTTTTTAAAACTAATCTAAACTAAAAACTGATCCCAACCACGTACTGGCCTGGCTGCTGCCATTTGTACCAGCAGCAGACTAGAGAGTGTTATATCTTGGAGAGCTATACAGCTTCATTAACATCTTCACGTGCGGCTCCCTCAGTACAATTAGAAACAGTGCAATTAAACATAACTGCTCCCGATTCAGTTCCCAGGACTTGGGAAAGCTGTCAGTGAAACAAAGGCAGAAACTGGCAGCTCTGGCAGCTAAAAGCACAGCTGTGGGACAGGGGAGGGCAAGGGAGCTCCTGGCAACCTGACAAAGCCTCAGTTCCTATTCTGCCTACACGATCTCCCCTCAGTTCAGCAACCTCTCTGCCCCTCCAATAATCATGGCCAATCGTGGCTCTCTTGCGCTAATCTTTCGTTTTTGTTTATGTTTTAGGGTACAGCATGGAAACAGGCCCTTCAGCCCACCCAGTCCGCACTGACCAGTGATCCTCACACACCATCACAATCTCACACACGCTAGGGACAATTTCCATTTATACCAAGCCAATTAACCTACAAACCTATATATCTGTTGCCTAATTTGCCTTGCTACATTGTCAGTCTGAAGAAGGGTCCTGACCCTAATCGTCACCTATCCAGCTTGTCCAGAGATGCTGCCTGACCCGCTGAGCGGCTGCAGCATTTTGTATCTATTTTTTTCTTGCATTGAGCCATTGCTGTTGGAGCTACACTCTTCTAGGCAAATGAAATGAATGCTTCATCGCCCAGCTCTACAGTTTACAATGAAATCGATTGCTGGTCCACTAGCAGTTCTGATTTTGTCAAAGTTCAAAACACTCACATTTGACAATGCATTTGTGCATCTATCCTGCTTAAAACTATCATGGTCATTCAAACCGTTATCAGATTTCTTCCCAAACTTCCTTGCACAGCCAAAGATGTTTCCTGCCCAATCGCAAGCAGAATTGCATGGAATATTCTGGTAGATATTTTGTTTGCATCCGTTCTTGCATAAGAGCAACTTAAACACTATAGAGGATGGATGCAGTGGTTTACAACATTTCTCCTGTTATTGTGTGAGGCTAACAGGTATTTAGTTCCCTTCTTATTAAGGAGGTGGTAGCCAGTGACGTCTCCTTCGCTGCCGTGTGCTGGGGCAGCAGGGCAAAGGCCGCGGACACCAGTAGGATCAACAAACTCACCCGGAAGGCTGGCTCCGTCCTGGGGTCGGAGTTGGATTCATGGGATGTGGTCATGGAAGGGAGGATGCTCCTCAAACTGTGGAGCATTCTGGACAATACTGCTCACCTCCTCCATGACACACTGGTCAACCTGAGGAGTGCCTTCAGCAACAGACTGGTTCCAACAAAATGCAGGACAGAACGCCACAGGAGATCCTTCTTCCCTGTGTCTATCAAACTGTACAACTCCTCCCCCTTCTGTCGTGGGGTAGACTGAGACTGGCTCCCCCCTCTCCCCCCTCCCAAATCTTTGCACATCCCCAAGCCTTTCCACTCGTCACTTTAATTTCATGCTTCATGTATTTTGTGTTTTTATGACTGTTGGAAGATCAATTTCCCTCCTGGGATAAATAAAGTTCTATCGTATCGTGTCGTAAGTAGTGAGGCGTTGCGCCGTGTGTGTGGGGGGAAGGCTGGAGGCTGCAGGCTGTGGCCTGTAGAGGAAACTGCCGAGCCCAGTCCCTGCCCCTTCTCCGAGCACCGGGGAAATGGAGAGGAGGATGAAGGAAGATGGTGGGCGCGAGAACAAGGGGCCGGTAAGTGAGTGAGCCGTGCCCTCAAGGCCGGCTGCAGGAGGCGCCCCCGGGGCACGAAGACTGAAAGTGATTGGGGGCGGAGAGGTACGACGGTTCGCTGCACAATCTGGATGTAGGTGACGGCTGGAGGCCCTGCAGCAGCCTGGAACTCGCCTGGAATGAGCACCGCTCCAGGAGGCCCAGCACATGGACCAGACTCGACTTTGAAAATGGAGCCAATACCTGGCAAGGATTGCAAGCCCTCGGTGGACTATTTCTATGCTCTATGAACTATCCGGGATTGTACTTTACTGAACTCTGTGCAAAAAAATAAATTCACTGTACGTCTGGACATGTGATACTGAAGAACCACTGAACCATTGGGTTAATTTGCATCCTTCCAACTGCAGGAATCAATCTTGAATACACATAAATCTATAAGATGACACCAGAGCTATCCACTGAGTCCACCTCTTTCAAAGCCCTGGAATGCATTGGGAATCCTAGTGATTTATTACCTATCAGCCACTTTAATTCCTCCAGTCTTCTTTTTTTTTTACCCATGTCTGCCTCACTTTGAGCACCTTTTTCATGTTGGATTTGTAATTCTCCGATATTTCCTGAAGGCTTTTATGTTTCTTCTTCTGTGAAGACAGACTCAAATGTTTGTTTAATTTCTCTGCCATTTCCTTATTCCCTAATTTAATTTCCCTTGTTTCAGTGTATAATGAATCCATATTACATTAGACTAGTCTTTTCCATTTTACATACCTATGAAAGCTTTTATGGTCTGTTTTATATTTCTCAATAGACTACTCTGTATTCTGCTTTCCTTATAAAAGCCTTGATAAATCCTTTGCCGAATTCTAAAAATATTTCAGTCCTCGTGCTCACTGTTTTTTTTGTGAAATATAACCCACTCTTTCCTTGAATCTAATACTATTATAAACTTCTCTTGTTACTGTGGATGGACCACATTTCCTTTTGGGTTTTAATTCTGAAGAGAATATGACTTGTTAACGATGCATACATTCTTTAAATGTTAACCATTGCATGTGTAATATCTTTTAATATTGAGGTAATGCAACGATGGGAATGTCGAGATTTAAGGGAATGTCGAGATTTAAGATTTATTACACTGTGATAAATTAGCCTGCAATCTTGGCGTAAGTGATAAACGTCAACCTGTGTGCCCTGTTACATCCAAGTTACAACAAATGGATAACTGCATTCAGATTTGGCAGGACATCCTGAAAGGGACTTGAGAGTTGGTGGGTAAGGGCAAGTCTGGCTTTCATTTTCTCTGTCTACGAATATGTAGTTATTGCTAACATGGATTGGATTTGAGTTTAGTGTCTGCAAACTGCAAAAAAGACTTTGGATCAAGCGATCTAGTGAAGTAAATGATCATGACCAGCGCATAGCTCAAGAGCTTGATACCAAATAAAGTTTGGCACCATTGCTGAATGCACCTGGTTTAAAACTACATTTTAAAGTTAAGTTGCTCTGGAGGAACAATTATTTTACTTGTTTCTTCCTGCCATACATTTCTGACAAAACCAACTTAATCTGCAGCAACTTCCTTCGTCCACAAAACCCAGTGTGGAACACTCCAGTCAATTCCACAATCGCTGTCAACCAAACTTCACAGCTGGGGCAATAAACTTCCATGTGCTTTGGTGCTTTCATTCCTCTCGGACCAAAGACCATGCAGCATTTCCTGTGCCCCGTGCAACAACTCCCTGGCGTTACAGTGGCACAGCGGTAGAGTTGCTGCCTCACCGCGCCAGAGACCCGGGTTCGATCCTGACTACGGGCGCTGTCTGTACGGAGTTTGTACATTCTCCCCATGACCTACATGGATTTTCTCCAAGATCTTTGGTTTCCTCCCACACTTCAAAGACTTACAGGTTCGTAGATTAATTGGCTTAGTATAAATGTAAATTGTCCCCTGTGTGTAGGATAGTGTTAGTATGCGGGGATTACTGGTCAATGTGGATTCTGTGGGTCGAAGGGCCTGTTTCCATGCTGTATCTTTTAACTAAATCTAAAATATTTTAACTAATCTAATATCAGTGCAGCAATTCCCACATTGTTTCTTTGAAAGATGCAACCTACAAATTTCATTAAAAAACCTTTTCACTTGCTGAGTAGATTACCTACCACCTCTGAGACAGACCTCGGTATGTCATAGAGGATTCTCTTGAACTTCTGAGGGTGTACAATGGAGAGCACATTGACTGGTTGCATCGTGGTTTGGTTCGCAAACTTGAATGCCCAGGAGCGGAAAAGACTGCAAAAGGTTGTGAACACTGCCCAGTCCATCATCGGCTCTGACCTCCCCATCAGCGAGGGAATCTACCACAGTCGCTGCCGCAAAAAGGCAGCCAGCATCATCAGAGACCCACGCCACCCTGGCCACACATTCATTTCACCCTTGCCATCGGGAAGAAAGTACAGGAGCCTGGAAACTGTAACGTCCAGGTTCAAGAACAGCTTTGTCCCTACAATAGACATTATTATTATTATTATTATTATTATTATTATTATTGCACTACTATTGTTTGTCTATTAAATATGTGTGTGTATGTATGTAATGCAAATATATATATAAGTGAGTGAGTAAGTAGGTTTATTGGCCAAGTATTCACATACAAGGAATTTGCCTTGGTGCTCCGCCCACAACTCACAACATGACATACAGTGACAGTTACGAATGATTCAGAAAACACTAAACATTAATAATAATAATAAATATATCTATATACTTGTAATACTCTGATCTTGGATGTGTGTGTGTGTGTGCGTGCGTGTGTGTGTGATCATACTGTTCGAAAACACGATGCGCTAACAGTGAAATATTTACATATTCCGATAGTGATTTACGCCATGAAGTCAAAAAATGGCCTTATCTGAACATTTCATGCATTTTTTCTCAAGTTATTTATGAAAATGTTCACCAATTTCTAATAAATTTGAAATTGAAAACCACTGGCTTTGGCTGATGACGTGATGACGTCACAATGGCTGCGAGTCACGTCGCCCGGCCGCACCGTTCGCAAGACCTTTGGAAAAAAACCCTGCTGTCTTCTTGCTCGTGCTGCGAGTCATTTGGTCGCTGTCCGCCCCACTCGCCGAGTTCAAGTCCAACCTCCCCCTCTCTCTCCCCCGCCCCGCCGCTCGCAAGCCGGCCACTCCACCACCCCCCCCCCCCCCCCCCCCCCCCGTACTCGGGCCCTGGAGCCGGGAGCCTGAAGCCTACAGCCGCCAGCGGGAGCGTTCGGGAACGAGAGCCGTCCTCTGTGACGACCACCCCCCCCCGGGGCTCTGGATTGAAGCCGCTGAACAGGCAGTCCTATGGTTGACGTGCACCCTGCTGCCCGCTCCCTTCCTCCTATCTCTCCCTCCTAACTCTATTCTCCTGCCTTCTCCCATAATCTCTGACACCCATACTAATCACGAATCTATCCATCTCTGCCTTAATATATCCACTGACCTGGCCTCCACAGCCTTCTGTGGCAAAGAATTCCACAGATTCATCACCCTCTGACTGAAGAAATGTCTCCTCATCTCCTTCCTAAAGGAATGTCCTTTAATTCTGAGGCTGTGACCTCTAGTCCAAGACTCTTCCACCAGTGGAAACGTCCTCTCCGCATCCACTCTCTCCGAGCGTGTTTTCCGGTACATTTGACCTGCCAAAATGCAACACCACACACCTGCCCGGATTAAACTTAAATACCACTTCTCAACCCATATCTGTAACTGACCTACATCCTAATGTAGCCTTTGTTACCACATTGTGACTTACATATATTTCCCCATGTATATATTGAAAAGAAGGAGTCCTCTACTTCCACAACAGTCCGCTCCATTTGGAGAGAGTCCTGGAGTTAATCCAATTGTCAATCTTGATATTTATTCTTTCAATAAAGACACCTCCGAAGTGAGAAAACAGCTGATCATTCTGGAGCTGACAGTGCCCTGGGAAGAGCGTACTGAAGAGGCTAACGAGAGGAAATGCGCAAAGTGCCAGGAACTGGTGGAGATGCGCCAGGACAGAGGCTGGAAAACATACTATGAGCCCATAGAGGTGGGCTGTAGAGGCTTTGCAGGACGCTCACTCTGCAAAGTCCTCAACCAGTTGGGCATTACGGGGCTGGCAAAGAAGAGGGCCATTCAATCTGCAAGCGAAGCCACAGAGAAAGCCACTAGGTGGTTTTGGATTAAGAGGGCTGATCCGTGGGCGGTTGCTGCTGGGACACAAGTCGGGGCTTGATCAACCCCGGCTGGGTCGCCTGGGCAAGGGTGTCTGATGTTGTGAGACCCGAAACACCCGATGACTCCAGGTCACATCATTGAGGATGCATCCCAGCGCATCTAGAAGATGTATCTTTCACACTGTCATTTCATTGAGATCAGTGCAGTGTTGCAAGCTTTGCAAATATTTGTTACCAAGCTGATATTTGTTGCTAGATGTTCCTGTAAAGCTGTTATTTCTCGCTGGTACTTGTTGCTGTTTTCACAGAGCACAACGTTTCACAAGTCTTCGGTACAATATTTGAGGGAGGCATGGGGAGACAGCCGATGTGTAAATATTAAAGCTCTTTTTGTGGCAATTGTGCTTATTCACTTCTGAGAGTAGGAAATAATATTTATAGTTTGGTACAGTAATTGTCTGCCCAGTGTAATTAAATCATACAGATTATTGAGTTACCATTGCAGAAATTAACAACTTAATTGCCATGATTAATAATTCTGAATTGCTGCAAGCAAGGTTTGAATAATATCTGATGCCAAACAGATTCACAACAGAGTTTCAGGATGAAGAACTGAAAGCCAATCCCATTTCAAAACAGCATCTGTTCTCTTCACCAAGAGCCTAGTGTGTTTGGTTTGTAACAGTCACACTCCTGAACTGGGTTCACATTTTTGAATTAAAGGCAGATCTCCCCGTGAAGTAGCACAAATCGAGGCAGTCACTCGATTTCAACAGTAAGGAAATGCTTCCTGTTAAAGGACTCGGACTTGGGATGAAGCCTTGAGATAACATCCCATCTAGGATAGACACAAAAAGCTGGAGCAACACAACGGGTTAGGCTGTATCTCTGGAGAAAAGGAATAGGTCAAGACCCTACTTTAGACCTAGAGTCAGGGGAAAGGGAAACAAGAGATATAGACAGTGATAGAGAGAGATATAGAACAAATGAATGAATGAAATGCAAAAAAAATTACAATGATGTTCCCATCTATTGGTCTAGTAGATAATAAAGTTCTCACCATACCATAGGATAGTATGCCGCGCTCCCCATAGCTCAGGAATGTTACATGGAACAACTACAGACAACTCTGTCCGCAATATCTGTGCCAAACATGATGCAAAGTTAAACTAATCTCCTCCGCGTGATCCACATCCTCTATTTCTTGCATATCTATGTGCCTATCTCAAAGCCTCTAAAATACCACTTTTGTTTCTGCCTCCTCCACCTAGCAGCACGTTCCAGGCACCCACCACAATGTTAAAAACAACTTGCTCTGCACGTCATCTTTAGATGTGCCTCTCTCAAAGCTATGCCCTCTAGTCTTTGATATTTCCACCCTGGGAGAAAGGTTCTGACTGGCCACCCTATCCATGCCTTTTAAATACTTCTATCAGGTCTCCCCTCAACCTCCAACATTCTAGACTAAGGCGATGCATTTTGTTGTGTTTCTCAAAGAGTCGCACCCCTAATGATGGAAAAGTATCTTCTCAGTTTTCCCTTAGAATCGAGGAATTTACATTCTTTTCCCTATTATATTTACCACAGAAATCCATTAGAAATTACTTTGATTTGAAGTCATAGTTGTTGTGTCAGCAAACACTGCCACTATTTAGTGAGCAAAAATAAATCAGATCGCAAATGTGTTACCTGCAAAATTACAGATAAATCCTTGCCCTACCTCTGGATGATAAGCCATGATCATATTGAATGGCAGTGCTGGCTTGAAGGGCCGAATGGCCTACTCCTGCACCTATTTTCTATCTTTCTATGTTTACCATTTGGGGGAATCTTTAGGGTTCACCTGCTTCCGTCCGGCAGACAAATCCTTGTCTTTTAACATCTCATAGCGCCACAGATGGTACTCCTCTAATATCAAACCAGACAGACACTGAGTTCAGGCCACAGATTTGGATTTGCAAACTTTATTTTTGATTCTTAGACAAGGAAAAAGTCAACTGTTTTAGGGTAATATATGTTCATCAGTTCTAGGCGCAGAATAAGGCCATTCAGCCCATCAATCTACTATGCCATTCAATCATGGCAGATCTATCTTTCCGTCTCAACCCTATTCGCTTGCCTTCTCCCCTTAACCTCTGACACCCTACTAATCACAAATCTGTCAATTTCTGCCTTATAAATATTCATTGACATGGTCTCCACAGCCTGCTGTGCTCGGGCAGCCTACGAAGGGAGTTTGTCTTTTTTAGTATGTCCACATGTTTGTTTTAGTGTCTCTCAGTATGACTTATGTGGGGGGTGGTGGGGGAGAAAAGGGGGAAACCGTTTTTCAGTCGACGGAGAGGTGACTTTTTCCATGTCGCTTCTCCGCTTCTCCTCTCGCAGCCAAATAGCTTGGAGCGGCCTTTCCCAGAGTCGGGCCCAGAGCTTCAGCAGCGGGCGCAGCGTGGACTTTTCCATCGCGGAGCGGGGCGAACCCTTGCCGGGGTTGCCAGAAAGGAGTGCTGGCCTGGTGACTTTGGCATCATGGGGCTGTGGTCTGCGGAGCTTCTAGCCACGGGCGTGACGTGGATTTACCATCCGGAGCCTGGGATCCCTTGCCGGGGATCGCCGGAGAAGAGCTCCGACTGCCGGCCTGCGGTCTATGGCATCCTGAAGCCGCCGTCTCCGGTAGGGAAGTGGCCGATTCGGGCACTCCAAGCCGTGGAGTGTGTTCGGCCGTTCCGACGTCGGAGTTTCGACCATCCCGACGAGAGGGCCTGTACATCTGGCCGTCTGTAGCGGTGACTACGGAGGGTTCAAGGCCCTGACCACGGGTGTACAAAGGAGGAGGACTGACTGAACTTTGTTGCCTTCCACCACAGTGAAGAATGCTGTGGTGGATGTTTATGTTAAATTCTATTGTGTATTGTGTGTTCTTTTCTCAATTGTATCGCTGCGTGGCAAATTCATTTCACTGTGCCTTGGTTGGTGCATGTGGTGAATAAATGTGTATGGTATATTGTATTGTATTTAGTTTTCTTTAATTATTCGCGACTGATTTATTAATAATTATTTTTCTTAATTTACTGCCATTTTTAAAGTTTATAAATGTCAGATAATTTTTTAAAAGTTAAATAGCCTCCCGCAATTGACAGAATGTGAGAGTGCATTCTCTCCACTAACCGACAGCCACCACTAACCCCAACCTCAGACTTGCCTTCCATGAACTAAAACCACAAATGATCTGAGCATTTTGCTGCTCGATTTAGTCAGTGGCCAAGGGTTATTGATACACAATTAAGGGCTGTTTGTAGTGTTGCTCGTGGGATGAAACATGAACTAATCCCAGACCCTCAGTCACTCTTAATTTATACTAGACCAACTTCTGCTCACCCAACGCACCCGTTCCCTACCCGTAGCCCCCACGGGAGGCGTGGTTCTCCAACTCAAGTTGTTCCTGAATGTAAGATTGCAGAACTCCCCTTGCAATGATCTTTAAAAAAAATTCCAAATGCACTTGCCCTGCATGTTGCAATAGTAATTCGCCCTCCCCCGGATAGTCTATCCATTGTGACGTCATCAGTTGAAGCTGGTCATTTAGAAATTGAAGGGATTTTGATTTGTTTTCAACTTGAAGCTGCCATTGGGACATCTTCAGTTGTACAGAGAGGGACACAGGCACAGAGAGGGACACAGGCACAGAGAGGGATATAGAGAGGGACACAGAGATGGACATAGAGGCACAGAGAGGGACACAGATGCAGGGGAGCTTGCCTTTGTCCGCTGATCTTTGGAGCTGAGGTTTCCGATTTATGTCGTCTGTTGAGTGGGCGGCCCTGATGCTGCGAGCGGGCGGACGGTCAAAAGCAGCGGAGGGCCAGCTGTGGCCGTCACGCGAGGGGAAGCCCACCCACCCGTGTGACAGATGATCGGGCGGGGAAGATGGAGAGGAGGTCGTCCCCCGTGACGGCCAGAGATCGCCAGGTGGGATCGGGATCACAAGTGAGGAAAAGGCGTCACGATTCCTCGAGTCCCTGCGATCAACGGAGGAATCGCAGGTCTCCATAGACGGCCTTTCCCAGAGGGAGTAATGGCTGCCAGGGCCACCTTCCCATCGCGCTGCCCCGCATCCTCACCCGTGCCAGCGCGACGATAACGACCACTGCCGCCATGTTCTAGAACTTCAAGGAGCCCAGTGGAGCGCGCAGCACGACCTGAGCAGCAGTTTAAAAACGCTAAGTGACAAATTTAAAGAAGTAAAAGTTAAGAAGCCAAGAAGTACTGAAGACATAACAGGGGTGACGTCACTCGCAGCGTGAGCAGAGGCAGGCAGTCAGATCCATTGTGACGTCATCAGCGAGACCATCTCGTTTATTTTCTAAGTTATTTGAGATTTGTGAACATTTTCATAAATAACTCGAGAAATAATGCAATAAGCAAATTTTTTATTTCACGGGATAAATCTCTACCGGAATATGTAAAAATGTTCCCATTAGCACGTTGTTTCTTCGAGTAGATGTGATCGCACACAAACAAATAAATACACACACACACACGGCACGTGCCGTCAGGGTAGGCAAGGTAGACAGTGCCTACCCTGGCTAAAATTATAAAATGGTAATTATTTTATATATATAAAATATATATAAAACATATATAAAATGGTCATAAATAGTAAAGGCATGGGAGAATTATGCTTTCCTAAGAGATCGATCTCTTAGGCAGGCATAATTCTCCCGTGCCTTTCATCCGCAGTACATTTAAAATGTGCTACTCACGTGCTTCAAGCCATCAGTGGGAACGGTCCGTAAAGGCAGCTGAAATTCTGCCTTTACACCGTGGACTGCGTGCATGTGCTGTGCTACGCACTGCGCATGCGCACCAACCTACAGCGCACGCGCAAGTTTCTTGGCGGGTTTTTCAAAGATGGATAATGATTACCTGAAGAGTTTCTTGAAGCAAACTTACGAGGAAAATACCAAAATAATTAAAAATGGCAGACCAACGCCAGAACTTACAAAACTTCAACAGCGCAAAGGAACAAAAATAATGAGAACATTTTAAACAGCTTGTTACAACAGGAAACAAAGAGAGAAGAATGGATTTTGTGTACAAATAATATGGTAAGTATATTTCTTTGAGCTATATGTTTTTAAATACTTTATTAAGAGATAGTACCTATTGAAGACAAATTACTTGATAAAAGTCAAGAGAACAATCTGTGCATGCGCGGTTTCCACAATTTTTTTTAAAAAGCCGACTGACAGCTCGCCGGGTAGAGAATAATCTGCGCATGCGAGGTTTTCAAGATTTTTTAAAAGCCACTGCCTACCCTGATTAATTACTCACGGCACGTGCCTGGCACACACATATCCACATCCAAGATCAGAGTTTTATTGTTGTAAGAATATGATTACTGGCTTGTTGGACAAATCGAATACTTTGAAATGTTATCACTGGACAGTGTCATTGATGGTGTACTATAGTGGTGACACTGAGCTTGTCATGAATTTCAGATATCTAAAAGTGTAAAGGGCCTGTCCCACCAGCATGCGACTCCATGCAGTGAGCGCGACCTAACGTGGTCGCTTGAGCCGTCCGGCCTCGCGGGGCCGGTCCCACTTCGATCGCCGGAGCCGTATGGAGTTGTGCGGAGCTGGTCCCGACATCGCGCGGGGCTCTGAAAACTGACTGTGTTCAAAAATTCCGCGCGACAATGGCCTGTCGGCCCGCAGCTGCCTCGACACATTACGCACCGTCTCAACGTCATGTCTCCGTGTCCCTCTCTGTGTGACCCTCTCTGTGTGTCCCTCTCTATGTGCCTCCGTGACCCTCTCTCTGTGTGCCTCCATGACCCTCTATCTGTGTGCCTCCGTGACCCTCTCTGTGTGCCTCTGTGGCCCTCTCTGTGCCTCCGTGGCCCTCTCTCTATGTGCCTCCGTGTCTCTCTCTGTGTGTCCCTCTCTGTCCTTGCGAACTTACCGCGGACTTCTCTCCAACTTCGCGCCACTCACCCGACCACTGCGCGGCCCCCGCTGCCGGTTTGGTCGCGCTTGCCGCATGCAGGTCGCATGCTCGTGGGACAGGCCCTTAAGGTATCTAGGTTTGTTGACAATACCAAAGCTTGAAAGGAAAGTGTGACCGGGAGGATAATGGAAAATACTTTGCAAATGTACGCAGATACTGCAGGTTGTAATTTGCAAAATGATGGCAGATAGAGAAGAAATTAGAGCTTATGCATTGCCTATGAAGAATGGAAAATTAGAATATGGTTTCCCAAAATAGAATTAGAATATAGTTTCCCATTGTCTAAAAATCTATGGTTGTCAACCTTGAATATGGAGTACGGGAAGGTTACTGTGTTGGTTCATTCGACAAAGGAAGTCAACAAAAGGTACACCAATGGTATGTTGACCTTGATTGTGATGGCAATGAAGTGAGAAGGTCCAGCTAAGATTATACAAGGCTTTGGGGAGAAGTCAGTTGGAGTCTTATGTGAAGTTTACACTTTGTGCTGGGAGTATTATTTGGTTTGCTCCCCATAATTGGACTATTATGTGAAGTTTAGTCTCCATACCCGAAGAACTGGTGGAATGTAGATCCACTGGAATGATTGTTGAGAACAAAATATGAAGTGCTACTGTTGTGGTGTCCTTACTTGTTCAATCATCATATGTTGACTTCATTTACATGTTCCTCTGTCTTTTTGACCAGTTAGTGATGATAGGTTTTTTTAGGTTTTTTTTTTAATGTATAATTTATGATAAGTGATATACTGAGATTTTATATGTATTTTATGATGTTTTTAATATGGAATGTTTTTTTATGCAATGTTGTCCCTTGTCTGGATCTTGAGTCCGAAATAAAGTTTATTATTTTTATTATTATAATCCGTGTGGATTGATGAGCTGGGCTGCGTCGTGTTATTTTTCAATTCATCAAGCACAGCAAATGACCAACAACTGGAAATTGAACCCTTTAGAGGAAAACTGACAGGAATTCTGAAGTATTCGAACATTTGCAATTACGGAACATTTCGGTAACAGATAGTTCCTTTTTCGCTTGAAAGTTTAGTTGGTCCTTGCTGGTCAATTCTTGGTGAGCATTTCTTGTTGAAGACATCAGCACCTCTGGTTTGAGAGTAAGTGGGATGTAATCTGTGCAGAGAACAGGTAAAAATTGGCCCATAGAATGAGGCAACCTTATTGAGGCAAACAAGATTAGAGACGACTTGATAGGGTTGATGCAGGAGACTGTTTCCTTTACCTGATTAGTATGGAAATTGAAATAAGATGTGGAGAAAGTTCTTTGTGCAGAGGGTTTCAATCATTGCATTTCTCCCTCAGACGGCTGTGCTGCTGAGATCTGGATTATATTCAAGGCTGACAGCTAAAGATTTTTCGACACTGAAGGGAACCAAACCCATGGGGATTTGGGCCAAACGATCAGCTACAACCTTCATGAACAGAGAGTAGGCTCAAGGGACCAAGCAGTCTAATCCAACTCCTGTATCTTATGTTCCCACCTTCCAAGTATTTTGAACTACTTTCAAAGTCAATGTGACAGGAAAGCTTCCAACAAGTTCCTTAAAGTTTGGACATGCTTGGCATCCTTGAACTGACTACTTACTCACCAGATGCTTAAGTATTATTATATCAATTGAAATTAATAATGAATGAACTACACTTTGCATTCTCGAGTATCAATTTTAAATTAAAATCAATTTTAATTTATTTACTTCTTCATACAAAATATAGATTTTTCTGTCTCTGTATCCAATACTTATTTTAATCATTGATGCTATAAACTTTCTTACCTTGTTAATCCATGGGCTGGTTTGAACCGGGATGGATCCTTTGCCAAGTTGCCTTCAGCAGTTCCCTCGCACTTAACGTGTCCAGTTGCAGATGGTGTACCCCGGCAGCTCTCCTCATCCCTGAGCTCAGCGAGAAGGTCTCAGTTAATGCAAAGTGAAGATCCCACCCACCCACCAGCATACTCATGAAAGCTGGTGGCTGCAAAGTAACAGAGCAATTTCATTTTTTAACTTACGTAAATTTATTTCACTAAAATATAAAATTGATGATAAACTTACAAATACAAAATCCAAATTGCCTTTATTGTCATTCAAACAAACAGAGGTTTGAAAGAAATTTTGTTCCCTGCTGTCATAACAGTAAATTAAACATAACACACAATTAGCACAGTTTCACACAAACATCCATCACAGTGAATCTCCAAACACCTCCTCACTGTGATGGACGGCAAAAGTCGTATCGCTTCCCTGTCCTTTGTTCTCCCCTGGCGTCGAGGCGATCGAGGCTCTTGATGTTAAACCCCCCGGTGGGCATTGGTAAGTCCCGCGGCCCATTAAGCTGCACCGGGCGATGTAAGGCCCTGCGACGGGCTGATTCAAACCCCGCGATTCAGGGCGGGTAAAGTTGCCGTTACGGGAGCTCCCGGAAAATCGGTCTCCCACCAGGGACCTGCGAGCACCCGGTTTTACCTTCCACAAGATCTGCGGCTGAAGCCTTCGAAGCTTCGCAGTCGGGTTGCCACTGCCGCGCCACCACAGCCTCCGAGTCAGCCAGCTCCGTGATGGTAAGTGAGTCCGTGAGTCCGCACGCTCTGCGGCTGGAGCCCTCAGGTCGATTCCAGTTGGGGGCCGCCAACTCCACGATGTTAGGCCCCAGCGAAACGGAGACACGACAAGGAAAATAAAAACTTATTAGATTAGTTTAGTTTAGTTAGAGATACAGCGTGGGAAAAGGCCCTTTGGCCCACCGAGTCCGCGCCGATCAGCGATCCTCACACACTAACGCTATCCTGCACATACTAGGGACAATTTACAATTATACCAAGCCAATTAACCTACAGACTTGTACGTCTTTGGAGTGTAGAAGGAAACCGGAGATCCCAGAGAAAACCCACACAGGTCACGGGGAGAACGTACAAACTCCGTACAGACAAACACTTCTAGTAAGGATCGAACCCGAGACTCTGGTGCTGAAAGGCAGCAACTCTACCGCTGCGCCACCGTGCCATTTAGTCTTAGGTAACAATATTTGGAAATGAAATTATTGATGTCATGGTGACAATGGGAAATGGAAAGGTCACAGAAATCTGAAGAAGGATCTTAACCCTAAATGTCCTCTGTCCATTTACCTCCACACGTGCTGCCTGACCAGCTGAGTTCTTGCATGTGGTTTGTTGTTCACTCAAGACCCCAGTCTCTGGTGCCTTCGTAATAATATTTGCTTTTATTTCAAGCATCAACAATGAACATTTACAAATCTAAGGTTTCTGTTCCGTAAAGCTTTTGGTCGGTTTCCCAACTTGCAAGAGTGCTTTTCAAACTAATTGAGTACTTGAAGATCATCCTTGTTCCAACAGACATGGTTAGCGCAAAGATGGGACTCCTAGACTGCTAACACCAGTGCATTTGTTGCCACTTTTGCTAATAATATGTCCTGAGGTTTGTTGATAAAGATTATAATCCACAGCTATGAAAACACAAGTCAAGCGTTTATGAATTTGGCCATTCATTTTGGTATCACGTCAGATTAGTTTATGACAGTTTGATTAGTGCATCAGCTGATGTTAATTGGTTATACAAACATTGTATACCGTAGGGCAGGCACAATATAGAAGAGCTGTGCTATTTCATTTCCCCTAATATTTGAACTACAATAATACATTTATACTAATTTTAAAAAGTAAAAAAAATAAAAACACCCCATGAGAGTCAGGAGTCAAGTCAACTCAGTCTGGAGTCATAGAGTGATACAGTGTGGAAACAGGCCCTTCGGCCCAACTTGCCCACACCGGCCAACAATGTCCCAGCTTCACTTGTCCCACCTGCCTGTGCTCGGTCCATATCCCTCCAAACCTGTCCTAGCCATGTACCTGTCTAACTGTTTCTTAAATGATGGGATAGTCAAGCCTCAACTACCTCCTCTGGCTGCTTGTTCTATACACTCACCACCCTTTGTGTGAAAAAGTTACCCCTCAGATTCTTATTAAATCTTTTCCCCTTCACCTTGAACCTATGTCCTCTGGTCCTCGATTACCCTACTCTGGGCAAGAGATTCTGTGCAACTAAGAGTGTTTAATTGTCATACATAGCAACAATGGAACAATGACATTCTTACCGGAAACAGCATAACAGACATGTAAACACAATGCATAGAAATAATATATAATATACACAATTCAATAAATTAAAAACCACAATACTAGTGCAACCCCGCCCCCACCAAAGTCCTTAGTGTAGCCAAAGACACTGCTTAGAAGTTCATACGTGAGGGTAGTGTTGCATTGTGCTGAAGAGCTTAATGGTTGATGGGAAGAAGCTATTCTCGAATCTGCTGGTCACAGTTTTCAGGCTTGTATTTTCTTCCCAAAGGTGGGAGTGAAAGGAGAGTGTTGCTCGGGAGGTATTGGGCTTTTGGTGATATTTGGGCCTAGAGCGGGGCCGTACATCGCCAGGCGCGGCCTCAACGGCCGTGGGACTTAACATCGCCCATCTGGGGCTTCGACATCGGGAGAGAAATGGTGCGGGGGAGAGAGAAGAACTTTGCCTTCCATCACAGTGAGGAGGAGATTCACTGTGATGGATATTTGTGTGAATTGAATTGTTTGTGTGTTTTTTTTAATGAATTGTTCTGTTTGTATGGCTTGTAGAAACAGAGTTTTGTTTGAACCTCTCTGAGGTTCGAATGACAAGTAATAAAATCTTATCTAATCTAATTGGCAGTGTCTCCTGTAGATCCCTTTGATGGTGGGGAGGTCACCTATAAATTCTAACTCATGGCATGTTTGGTTTCTTTATTTCCTTTCATGAAGGAGAGTAGGGCTTGCCACACAGGTTGTAACAGGAATTACCTTCCACATCATCCATGGATCAGGTGCGCTAACACAAGGAGGAACTAACATTCCCTGTGAAACCCAAGTGTGCCACACATGTGAGCGAGGTTTTCCTCAGTGTTATGCAAAGGAAAGTCAAGTCTGCACATGATCCCCTCTCACTCTGCCTTCTCAGGAGCCGATGTATTAAAAAATAGTAAGATTAAATGAGAACTTACTAGTTTGAAGTTTGATCTTTATTTTATGAGGAGTTACGATGAGGGATTACGTGAAGAAGCCCGCCAGTCCGCATGCGCATCAATCTTCAAAGCAGCGGTGTGAAATCACAGATAACAGTAGTTGAAGTAACATAGTAAGATTAGAGAAACTAGAACTACCAGATTACCTTTATGATACTAGGCTTGGGAGCGGAGGGCACGTAATCCCTCATCGTAACTCCTCATAAAATAAAGATCAAGCTTCAAACTGGTAAGCTCGTTCAATCTTACTATTTTACTTCGGAGTCCCATGAGTGATTCCGTGAAGATTTTGAAGCTCTGTGATTTCATGCCATGGAAATGAGTCCATGCGTCACACACTGCATCAGTTGACCAGGATGAGTGAGAATAATTAATGCATTCAAACATGACATAGATAAAAATACTGATGCTTTAATAATCAAAGAAAAATAATAGTGACCCCTCTCACCCAGGGGGAAACTATAAAACAGAACCTAAAACAGAATTAGCAAAAGTCCCCGGTCTGGCGATAGGTTTGTTATAAAACCTTTGGTACGTCAGTTCATTAGACCATCCCACAGCTGCTAGAATGTGGTCGAGAGGGAAGTCCATATCCCTCGCTGCTGATGTAGACGCAGCCCTGGTGGAATGAGGTTTAAAAATGTCAGTGTCCACCCCTGCACGTGCCAGAACCTGTTTTATCCATCTAGAAATGTCTGCACTGTAACCTTCCTATGAGGTTTGGTGTGGCTGATGAATAAGGATAATTCCGTGCCTCTGAGGCTCGTAGTGACCTTTATGTATTGAAGTATGTGAGCTACCACACACAACCGTTGGTCTAAGGGCTAAGCCATAAAACTTAATTTGAGCCCCAACATCGCTGGTCTGCTCTGCTTTATAAGATCATCAATAAAAAAGGTGATATTGTCAGAAGATGTTACCATGCTGTCCAGTCTAAGTTTATTTAATGTCAGGACCCGTTGCGCTGAGACCAGCGCCATAAGCATAACTACCTTAAGTGTGAGATTAGGCAGAGACAGAGATGAAGCTGGTGCCCACTGACGGAGCAGCGTGAGGACCATGCTCACATCCCATATCTGTGAATATCTGGGCCTAGGGGGAGTAAAGTTCATAAATCTGGTTATTAAGGGATGAGATCCGACAGTGTGGTTCCCTGACCCTAGCCATAAGATGACAAAGCGTTCCTAGCACTATTAATGGCGCTGTAACTGAGTTTCTGATCATAGAACAGTGTAGAAAGAAACTCCAAAACATCCGTAATGGAAGCTGTGTCACTTGAAATATTTGAGAGAGAGCAGTACATCTCCCATTTCCTTATAAGAGTGATGTACTGTATCTGGGTGCTCTTCCTCCAGGCCGCAGTGATCACATCTACCGTACGATCTGAAAGTCCGAGCCCCAGGAATGGTCTCCTCAGAATCTGGAGAAAACCAATACATTTATTCGGTCATGAAGAGGGTGGCTTTCCCCTGTCACAGGATGTACCAGCAGATTTCTGCTGTTGGGGGCAGCCATAAAAGGCTGTGTAATCATTGCTAGGACGAGTGGGAACCATTGCTGAGTCGGCCAGTCTGGTACTACCAATATTCCAGAGGCGGAGTCCTGCTTGACCTTGGCCAAGCATCAACTGATGAGGCAAAAAGGGGGAAACAAATACAAGAACTTCCCACCCCAGTGTAGCGAGAATGCATCTACTGCTACTGCCCCTGGGTCTGGTTCCCATGAAACATAATTTGGTAACTGATGATTTAGTCTGGATGCAAACAGATCAATGTCCGGTACACCATATCGAATGACAATGTCGTTATAAACTTCATGATTCAACATCTATTCTTCGTTGTCATTGAATTCTCGTGACCTAATGTCTGCCACCATGTTCTATCTACCTGGCAAGTAGATAGCTGAAACCCAGATGTTTCTCGTAACACACCAGTGCCAAATGAGGTTAGACAATTTATCACAGGATACAGACTTACTTCCATCCATGTGATTAATGTATGCCTCTGCTGTAGTGTTGTCAACCTGAAGTTGAACATGCACATGATGCATATTGGTACAATAAGCCTTTAACCCATAGAGTGCTCCCAACAACTCTAGGTAGTTAATACCATGTGACTGAAGCATCGATGATTCCTGCAGATTCCATCTGCCACCACAGCTTGAGATGGTGTTGGTAGCACCCCAACCTCGAGCACTGGCATCAGTTTGCAGGATAACTGATGGTGTATCAACTAAAATAGTACTAGAGCAAAACCGAATATTGGTCACCCACCATTGCAACTCAGCAATGGCTTCAGCTGGCAACTGCATGGGTCTATTGAAGTGACCTCTATGAAGTTTGAGTGCCTGCTCCTTTGCACGTTGTAAGTTTTGGTAGTGTAAAGGCCCTAGAAGGTTTGTTCTTAACAATGAGGTTGCTGCAGGCTTCAATTAAATCTAATTGCTTGCCCCAAGGCAGAATCACTGACATGTGAGTTGAGTTAATGGTGAATCCCAAATAATCAATTACTCTAGATGGTACCAATTTTGACTTAACTGGATGGATTAGGAACTGTCTTTCAAACATGTGTTTGGTAGCTGACACAGATATTGCAGCTAATTCCATAGTTTTCCCAATGATTAAGATGTCATCCAAGTATGCCATGACTATATGATTCTGTGCCCTGAGTAGCCCCAGGACTGGTTTTAGCAATTTTATGAATAGTCTGGGGGCTGAGGTTAACCCATTAGACAATGCTTTAAACTGCCACAATTGCCCCATCCAGCTAAACTTCATATCTCCTGTGGTCTTCATGAATGGCCACCGAATAGTAAGCATCTCTGAAGTCGATGCATGCCATGTAATATCCCTTGGAAACCAGTTGTTTGGCTGTAACAAAGTTTTCCATGTTGAAGTGTTTATACTGCACAAAGGTGTTAAGCTCTGTCAAATCAAGGATGAATCGGCATCCTCCATCCTTCTTTTGCCTAGTAAATACATTGGACACAAATTGGCGAGACTCATGACTCGACTTCTCAATTACCCCTTTCTTGAGTAAAGATACAATTTCAGCTTGTGCATTCACACACTCCTGTTGTGAAGGAATAAAAGTGTGGCTCTGTGTATGCTGTGTGGGTGGAGGCGAATTGAAAAGGAACTCAATTTGGAAACCTTGTATACTGCGTAGTATAAACGGGTCAGATGTTATCCAATGCCATTCATGTAAGAAAAATTGTAATCTCCCCCCAACTTGTAACTGATCCATCGAAAATGAGTTACACAAACAATCAGGCTCACTTACCTCAGTGGTTATCGGCGGTAAGGTGTTTGCTTCTGCCCCCGAGGTCTGGGGGGTAGGGCTGTTGGAGGGCACCATCCGCGCATCTTGAACATGGCCCGGCTTGGGCCCTGCCCTAAAAAAGCCTCTGTGCCTGATGTTCGTGATGCCCACCATATCCGGCGAAACGTTTGGTGTAGAGAGGAGGGTAGGGGTACTGCCGCCGGAAGGCTGAAGTCTTGGAAGGTGTTGGGGCCTTCATGAGGCCGGCCATTTTAACCTCATCATCCAGCTCCCTGAGCTGTTTAGGCAGGTCTTCCCCGAACAGGAGGTTAGGTGGCTGGACGTTTCCAGTCTTGCACAGACCTGCATATTTTGGGTTCAGAGCAGGATGGATGGCATTCTTATGAAGGGAATTGATCTCAAAATGTGCATTGCACATTAATGCCATACCGTCCTGCTGAACATCAGAGAGGGGCCCCCCATCCATCGACCTGGCAAAGGCCGTGATGCCGGAGGCAATTAAATTTAAGATTTTTTGTAGTTTTACCTCCTGGGCTCTGACGCCCCCTCCAATGTGTCCCCAGATGGGGCGATTCACTGCCGGGACATTCAATGAGGCAGAGTTTTCTGGGGTAAGGTATTTGGACATGGTTCCTTCCATGGCCTGATCTTGGAGTTGGTGAGAGGCCATATAATTAATGCTCATGGCCAACTCCCCTCCCAATGGTTCCTCTGATTGGGAAATAATGGCAAATTTGGATGCCATGGGGGGTACTCCCGGGGTTAGCCCCTCATGCGTTGATGCATGCCCCCCAGCTGTGCCTCCATAAGCTGAGTCAGTGTAAAACTGGCCTCATACGCTCCCCTCCTCAGAGAGGGAGACATTATGCAGCCCTGAAACAGGTGCCGCTGCCACGGGTTCTCCATAATACCCGGGCTCAGATAGCTCCCTCCTTTGGGGCATATCTCTTTGGAGCAACCTCTCCATTAGGTGCTCCATGTGGGTCAGTCTCCCAAAAACACTGCCCATAGAAGGAGGAGAATCCTCCTGGCCCGACTCATCCGAGTCCAGGGCCGTGACAGACTTTCTGGTGGCTTTTCTCCCCTGCGGGGTAGCCAAGGTGCTTTCTGTCGGCACCAAGTCTGTAGCCGACGGCTTCACTGCCAGCGACCCTGAAGGCGAAATCGGCGGCCGCCCGATACCCGCAGGCCCGCGGTCTTCAGTAGCCGGCTTCGCTGCGGCCCGCCCCTTCACCTTGGACATAATCTCCGCAAGTTCGAGTATTCTGTAAAGAAAGTAACCGAACCGGGAGCAACGACCTCAGATAAAGTATAAGCACTTACCTGAGCGTTTTACACTTACCGCTGGAAGGAGCGACGCGCCCGTCCAGTCAGTCGTTGCGCATACGTCAGACGTAAAGACACGCATGTGGACTGGCGGGCTTTTCACGAATCACTCACGTGACTCCGAAGTAAAATTAACATTCCCATTCGCATGACATCACAATTTCAATTTGTTTTATTGAAATAGGATGAAATGCTCCTTGTATTTTCACAGAATCAACAACATTATAGTCAAAGGGTGGTGAATCTGTGGAATTCTTTGCCACAGAAGGCTGTGGAGGCCAAGTCAGTGGATATTTTTAAGGCAGAGATAGATAGATCCTTGATTAGTACATGTGTCAGAGGCTATGGGGAGAAGGCAGGAGAATGGGGTTAGGAGGCAGAGATAGATCAGCCATGATTGAATGGAGTAGACTTGATGGGCTGAATGGCCTAAATCTACTCTTATTCCTTATGACTTTATAACATTATGAGAATGTTGCCAGGACTTGAGGGCCTGAGCTATAGGAAAAGGTTGGCCAGGTTGGGATTTTATTCCTTATAAAACGGACTGAGATGTTAAAGATCATGAGGGGGACAGATAGGATAAATTTACCGAGAGTAGGGAAATCAAGAACCAGGGACATAGGATTAAGGTGAGAGGGGAAAGGTTTAATAGGAACCTTAGGGACAACTTTTCACACAATAGGTAGTGGGCATATCGAACAACCTGCCAGAGGAGGTAGTTGAGATAGGTACTATGAAAACATTTAGAAGACATTTGGACAAGTACATGGATAAGAAAGGTTTAGAGAGATATGGACCAAACACAGGCAGATGGGACTAATGTAGATGGGGCATCTAGTTTAGTCTAGTTTAGTTTCTTCTTGTCATGGGTACAGAGGTACAGGGAAAATATTTTTGTTGTGTGCTATCCAGTCAGTGAAAAGACTACACATGATTACAATCAAGCTGTCTGCAGTGCCCAGATACAAGATAAAGGGTATAATGTTTAGTTCAAGTTAAAGTCCAGTAAAGTCCGATTAAAGATAGTTCGAAGGTCTCCAATGAGATAGATGGGAGGTCAGGACCACTCTCTAGCTGGTGAGAGGACAGTTCAGTTGTCTGATAACAGCAGAGACGAAACAGTCCCTGAATCTGGAGGTGTGTGTTTTCACACTTCCGTTCTTCTTGCCTGAAGAGGGCGTGAGACTGGTCATTGATAATGCTGGTGGCCTTGCCAAGGCAGCTTGAAGCGTAGTTTAAGTCAATGGAAGGGAGGTAGGTGGGACCGAGGGGCCTGATTCCAGGCTGTATAACTATCCCTACCAAACTGCAGCAGGGCTGGTCTGTGTAATGACATTCACTCTTAACATTCCTAATACGGGAAGAGAGCAATTCTGCTATCAGGGCCATTAGGAGGCAGTGACCATAATATGATAAGTTTTAATCTACAATTTGAATGGGAGAAGGGAAAATCGGAAATGTCAGTATTACAGTTGAGCAAAGGGGACTATGAGGCATGAAGGAGGAGCTGGCCAAAGTTGACTGGAAAGAGACCCTAGCAGGGATGACAGTGGAACAACAATGGAAGGTATTTCTGGGAATAATACAGAAGGTGCAGTATCAGTTTATTCCAAAGAGGAAGAAAGTTTCGAAGGGGAGTAAGGGGCGACCGTGGCTAACAAGGGAAATCGGGGAAAGTATAAAAATAAAAGAGAAGTATAACATAGCAAAAGTGAGTGGGAAGCGAGAGGATTGGGAAACTTTTAAAGAACAACGGAAGATAACTAAAAAGGCAATACGGGGAGAAAAGATGAGGAACGAGGGTAAGAATATAAAGGAGGATAGTAAAAGCTTATTTAGGTCTGTGAAGAGGAAAAAAATAGTTAAGACAAATGTGGGTCCCTTGAAGACAGGAACAGGTTAATTTATTATGGGGAACAAGGAAATGGCAGACGAGTTGAACAGGAACTTTGGATCTGTCTACACTAACGAAGACACAAACAATCTTCCTGATATAGTAGTGGCCAGAGGACCTCGGGTGACGGAGGAAGTGAAGGAAATCCACATTAGGCAGGAAATGGTGTTGGGTAGACTGATGGGACTGAAGGCTGATAAATCCCCAGGGCCTGATGGTCTGGGTACTTAAGGAAGTGGCTCTAAAAATTGTGGATGTATTGGTGATCATTTTCCATTGTTCTATAGATTCAGGATCAGTTCCTGTGAATTGGAGGGTAGCTAATGTTATCCCACTTTTTAAGAAAGGTAAGAGAGAGAAATCAGGGAATTATAGACCAGTTAGCCTGACATCGGTGGTGGGGAAGATGCTGGAGTCAATCATAAAAGATGAAATAGCGGCACATTTGGATAGCAGTAACTGGATCGGTCCGAGTCAGCATGGATTTACGAAGGGAAAATCATGCTTGACTAATCTTCTGGAATTTTTTGAGGATGTAACAAGGAAAATGGACAAGGGAGAGCCAGTGGATGTAGTGTACCTGGACTTTCAGAATTCCTGGAGTCAATTATAAAAGATGAAATAGCGACACATTTAGATAGCAGCAACAGGAGTCGGACTGCTAATTAACAATAATAAATTTTACTATCAACAATATTAAGTTATTATTATGAATTATTGAATTATTATATCATTCAATTATTGAATGCTATTAATGAAAAATAATTTTCAAGACATGAAATCATTGCGAAGTTCTCACTATACTATAGTTTTACTATAGTTTTACATCAGAATCAATCGTCATCAACTGGGTCACTGAAAGGTGAAAACTTTAAAAGATGCAATCTGGGATTTAAACAGATTTAAAAAACACTTACCGATCGACTGCTTTCACTGTCTGCCGCCTCAACACCGACGGTACCGGCTGACGTCATCAGCCCTGCGACGAATTATGACGGCACGGAGCCCTACCGAGAAAACGAAGGGTAAAAAAAACCCGGGCGAGACGGGAGAAGGCCTGGGAGAAGCCTCGGACTCGAGTAGGGCCAGCTCCGTGGAAGACGTTTCCAGGAAAGCAGACACAGGAGGTGAGGACTTGAGAATTTTTATTTCTCATCAGATGGCTGATTTAAAAACGTGAGTTCAAGGCAGAAATGAAAGATATAAAGAAAGAAATGAAAGTAATACAGGAAGATATAAAGGAAGAAATATCTCAAATTAATAATCAGATGGGACTTGATGAAAAATCAATGGTGTGAATTTCAAAAAGATACAAAAGACGCAAATTGATAATAAGTTCAAGAAAGAATCAGAAATATTGAAGAATGAAATCATTGATATGATTAATAAACCTGGAACGCAAGATGGAGGGTAAACTTGAAAATGTTAAAAAAGACTTTAAACATAAGATTGACCCTATTGCAAAAGTGGTCGAACAACAAGTTGATGGCATTAAAAACCTTGAAAAGATAGCGGAGGCTAGTACTGTGTCTACAGCAAAGCTGATAACAGAACAAGAACGTCTACTGGAGTTGTTATCCAAAGTAACAGATAAATGCACGCAGCTGGAAGGCTATCAAAGAAGGCAGAACTTGAGGATTGCAGGGATTCCTGAAGGTTTAGAGAAACACGAAGACACTTGAGAATTCACTGCTAAATTACTGCAAGCTGTTTTATCTTTGGATGATATGCCTGTTTTAGCTCGTGCACACCGAGTCGGCAGAAGACAGACCAGTACAAACGCCCCCCCAAGACAAAATCATTGTCAAGTTACAATATGATTTCACCCTCGAGGACATTATGCGAAGAGCCTCGAGAACAAAGAATCTGATGTTTCAAGGACAAAGAATCAGTATCTATCGAGACTATCCCCCAGAGGTTGCCAGAAAACGAAAAGCGTTTAACGAAGCCAAAAACCTTATGAGGGGTGTAGAAAACTTGAGATACGGTCTGAATTACCCCGCCATCTTAAGAGTTACTTATAACAACGTGGAACACTTTTTCAAGACTCCAACAGAAGCAATGGAATTTGCAAAGCAGTTTGACACTTGAAAACCATCTACAAGCAAATATACTGCCTTTTTCTATTTTTAAAGACCTAGTACGGTCTCTTAACATTTTATGAAACTTTATACGACAACATGGAATTAGAAGAAATCAGAAGGAATGGACAATGTCGTATGGAACGAAATGTTTTCCCGGATTGGAAGAAGCTCACCGAACATTGACAATTATTCATAATATACAACTAACATAAGCAAAATAACACACCTACTAAAATTATAACGCGGTTTTTATTATTACTATGACTGTTATTAACCAAGACTCTGCACCATCGCTAATTAATACTACTAATAAATTAATATCTTATGTCCTGTTACATATGGGGATATCCCTCCCTCAATATATTTCTCCCTTTTTTAATAATGACTTCTATTTTTTGTATTTAAAAAAAAAAAAAAAAAAAAAAAAATTTCTTTAACTGTGGCTCTATAATTGGATTTTTTTTAAACTAACCTTAGATATATATACTTTTATGATGTTTAATATCACTCTTTTCATTTCTTTTAATACTATATTCCCGTTAAAATATTACTATGGAATAATAATTCCTTAAAATTAGGAGCTGGCTAAATTAATAACATCAATGCCGGAAGCCTTTAGATTAATGGCCAACACAACTTGGCTTTCACAAACTACAAATATTTTATTTGTAGTTCTTCTATTCTTTATACACCTTTCTAAGCTTTTTATTCACTTCTCATTATGTTTTTATGTTTACTATATCTTTCAGTTTGAATGGAGCTATATACTGGAACAATGGAGATACACTCGTGAAGCACATAAGAGAGATCTAAAATTCATCTACTCGGTGTTCGGGTGTAAGGTTAAGTCTACTGCGCGGACCCTTGGACCCTATTCTAGATTCCCACAAATCTAAAATGCAGGATTTAAAAAGAAATATGGGGAACGAGGGATTAACCTTTTGCAGTTGGAATGTTAAAGGTATCAATGAACCAATAAAAAGAGGAAAAATATTGACACACTTAAAGGCAATGAAAGCTGATGTAATTTACATTCAAGAAACTCACCTAAAGAAAGACGCTGAAAATAGGCTGAAAGCTAAATGGATAGATAAAATATACCACTCTTCCTTTACACACAAATCAAGAGGCGTAGCAATATTATTTCGTAAAGGTACTTTATTTAAGCATATATCTACTATATCTGATAAAGATGGCAGATACATTATTGTAATAGGAGAAATAAATAGGGAAAAAATGATTTTTGTTAACATCTATGGTCCAAATTTTGATAGTCCATTATTCTTTAAGAAAGTACTTAATAATATTCCAGAATTAACACACTACAATTTGATAATTGGAGGAGATTTTAATTGTACATTAGACCCTTATTTAGATAGATCTTCAAAACAAAGGAAAACTAAATCGCACTCTAGTGATTTATTAAACGCATACATTCAAACGTCTAACATTAAAGATGTTTGGAGAACAGAAAATCCTACTGGTCGAGAATATTCCTTCTACTCGCCAGTACATAAAACCTATTCAAGAATAGATTACTTCCTAGTAGATGCAAAGCTTATCTCACTTACTTACGAATCCAAATATCATAATATTATAATTTCAGATCACGCACCATTAACATTTAAAATTAAAATAAATGGTAAAACAGGAAATCTAGGACAATGGAAACTTAATCCACAAATTTTAAAAAATAAAACAACTCAGGAATACATCATAACTCAGATTAAGATGTTTTTTGAAATAAATGATCAACCAGAAATATCTCGCTCTTTATTATGGGAAACATTTAAAGCATATCTTCGAGGAATTATGATTTCTTCACAAGCATTCCATAATAAGAAGATTCGGAAGGAACAACATGACTTAGAAAGGGAGATCAAACAATTAGATATACAGAATGCAACAAAATCAGATATAATAATACATAATAAAATTGTAACATTGAAGTATAAATTAAAATAAAATATATACTGATCAAGTTTTAAAATACTACCAACATACTAAACAATTGTTGTTTGAATTTGGAGACAAACCACAAAAACTATTGGCTCGACAATTAAGGAAAATTGAAGCGGAAAAAATTATACATAGGATTAAAATCACAAAACGGTGAATTATTAATACAACCCAAGGATATTAATGAAAGATTTATGCAATATTATAAAAATTTGTATACTGGTAACACAACAGTAAATAAAACAGAAATAGATGCCTTTTTAAATGTATGTAACTTAAAAGAATTAGATTTACAAAATAGAGAATTTTTAAATGCCGATATTTCAATAAAAGAAATCCAAGAATCTATTAAATCTTTAAAAAATGGTAAAACTCCAGGACCAGATGGTATAGGCTCGGAATTTTATAAAATTTTTCATGCCCAAATGGGTCCCATATTTAAAATCATTATATGAACAGATATATATACAAGAGAAATTACCAGACACATTGAACGAATCTATTATAACACTTATACCCAAAATAAATAAAGATTTGGATGATCCAGGATCGTATAGAGCAATTGCTTTATTAAATACCGATCAAAAAATTTTAACAAAAATTCTTGCACAAAGACTAAGCAAAATTGTTTAATGAATTAATTCATCCTGATCAAACAGGATTTATACCTAAAAGATATTCTTCATATAATTTAAGACGGTTATTTAATATTATATACTCGAAAAGAAGTGATAAAAAAGACTTAGTAGTCATCTCGTTGGATGCAGAAAAAGCTTTTGACCAGGTGGAATGGCCTTATCTATTTTCGGTGATGGAAGCCTTTAAGCTTGGTGATAAGTTTACTACTTGGATTAAATTATTATACGCAAATCCAACAGCTAGAATAATAACAAATTATATGTTATCAACTAAGTTTAGTTTATCTCGAGGTTGTAGACAAGGCTGTCCTTTATCACCATTACTGTTTGCGTTAGCAATCGAAACCCCTTGCTCAAAGGGTAAGACTACATCCAGAAATATATGGATACGATACTAAAGATACTAAGAATAAAATCTCGTTATATGCGGACGATATATTACTTTATATTACAAAACCGGAAATAAGTATCTGTAATTTGTTAAAACTAATAACGGAATTTGGTTTAATTTCAGGATATAGCATCAATTGGAATAAAAGTGAACATGCCAATAACCATGAATAATTTACAGATATTACAACAATTTCCTTTCAAGATAACAAATGAAAATATTAAATATCTTGGTATTTTTGTTACAAAAAGATTTGACTCTTTATTTAAATCTAATTTCCCGTTATTATTGAATAAATTAAATAAAAATATCTTATATTGGAAAGCTTACCTATCTCAATGTTAGGTAAAATAAACGCAATAAAAATGATTTTCCTCCCACAATTATTATATTTATTTCAATCAATCCCGATATATCTTTCTAAAAAATTTCTTTAAAAAAGTAGACTCAATAGTCACTAACTTTATTTGGGACTACAAAAATCATAGAATAAATAAAAAACATTTATGTAAAGCTAAAATAAACGGGGGCTTAGCTTTACCAAATTTTATGTTCTATTATTGGGCAGTTAATATTAGAAATATGAATTTTTGGTTAGGAGAAATAGATAATAAACCAAATTGGTTAAAAATGGAAAGAGAAGACTGTTTTTCCATTTGAAATTAGCTCTATAATATTTGCTAATATTAATGTACCTAAGAAAACTTATAGTGAAAATCTGATAATAGAAAGTGGAATACGTATTTGGAAACAAATAAAGAAAACACTAAAACTAAAATTTATACCGCTAGCTCTTACAATTGCCAATAATTTTACGTTTAAACCGTCAATGATGGATAAAGCTTTTATACAATGGAAAAATAAAGGAATTCTAAACATAGGGGATCTTTATAAGGATAATTCATTTCTTTCATTTCAAGAATTACAACAAACTTACGGGCTTCATAATAATGAATATTTCAGATATTTACAAATCAGAAACTATATTTCCGCAAATACACAAGAACTTAGAAATAGAAAGAGTGAAATTTTAGATGAATGCTTGAATAAACACCCAAATACAGAAAAAATGATATCATACATTTATAATATTTTGTTGGAAAGTGATATCCCATCATCGGAAATACATAGACAGCGCTGGGAAAATGAACTAAGTCAAATAATAAGTCCAGAAATATGGGAAGAAAAGCCTACAACATATACATTATTGCTCTTTAAACGCTAAACAATGCACTTATACAGTTTAAAATCTTACATAGATTACATTATTCTAAATCTAAAACTACATAATATATTTCCAAAACTATCACCTATATGTGATAAATGTCAAATCATGGAAGCAACTCTGTCACACTCATTTACTAATTGTACGAAGATTTTACAATATTGGAATGAAATATTCAAAATAATCTCGAAAGTTATTAATATTACTATGATTTATGACCCAAAGTTAATCATACTTGGAATACCGGAAATGGAACAAATAATTACAAGGAATCATAGAACTTTTATCGACTATTCTTTAATAATTGGGAAAAAATTAATATTAAAATTTTGGAAAGGCCCTGTATCCCCAACAATTAAAATGTGGAATACAGAAATGACGGAGACACTTCACTTGGAGAGATTGAGACTTGTCCTCATGGACAGGTTAGATCTCTTCAAGGAGATATGGTCTCCCTATATTAAATATCTACAGGGTCACAACGGTTCGGCGCAGGGACTTGACTGAGGCCTGAATATCTGAGTGGATGAAGAAATACACATAACAAATCATGAATGTATCTCCAAGATTGGATTACTTAGTAATACTTCAATCTCCATCAAACTTTTCACACTTTCTTTTCTATTTTCTATTCCTTTTTTCTATCTCTCTATCTTTAATTAAGGAAAAAATTATAGAAACATACTATATAAATTTTTAATATGTACACACATTTCTGTTTGTATGAAAAAGATTATAGATGTCTTAAACTTGTAATTATATAAAACTATGTACTTTCAATTATACAATAACTATGAAATATAAATTTTTTTTTTATTTTTTTTTTTATGTTTCTATAATTTTTTCCTTAATTAAAGATAGAGAGATAGAAAAAAAGGAATAGAAAATAGAAAAGAAAGTGTGAAAAGTTTGATGGAGATTGAAGTATTACTAAGTAATCCAATCTTGGAGATATAAAATATCAACTTCCGGTGGCGCTATGGAGCAGTAAGCCACAGCACCAGCCAGCTCCGCAAAATTTTTTCAAAAAACGGGGATTTTGGAGATCAAAAGTTGAAATATAAAATTAACAATAATACAAAACATTATTAATATTTTGATAACATTATGAATATTAAAAAAAATGTTGTTTAAGATTGGGTACTACGTAGTTAAATTAGCGGGGATTTCTATTTGGTAATTAGAAGAATATCTATGATTTGAGAAATCTAAGTGTATTACTTATATTAGGAATATACTACATATACTCCCAATTATATAAAATAAATAATAACGGAATGTATAATGGATAATACTACAATTATCATAAATAGTACTAATTAATAATCAATACGTTATAATTTTACACATTGTATAAATCTCAATGTCGTATAAGAGTGTACTTGGTATATACTGTTTCTACAATAAAAAAATATTTAAAAAAAAAAAAAAAAAAAAAAAAAAAAGATGCAATCTACTTTGCATAACTGAAAATATATTTTAATATTACTACCATACCTGTAGTTGTCTTCAATACTCACCTGTTATCAAGGACATAAAACATAATAGCATAGAAACAGGCTCTGACCCACAGGATCTGTATTGAACATCTCCTTTGTCTCTGCATATGATCCATATCCCTCCATTTTCTGCTTATCCATGTGCCTATTTAAAAGCATGTTGAATGCCACCATCACATCTGCCTTTACCACCAATCCAGACACCCACCACTCTCTCTGAAAAAAACGCCCCGCTGGTCTCCTTGACACTTTGGTCCTCTCACCTTAAATCTATGCTCTCTAGCCTTTGACATTTCTACCTTGGGAAAAAGTCACCAGATGGGTTACCCAATTAAAAGTGTTCATGAGTATCGCTGATATATTTTTTTTCTATCAGTTCCTTGCAAGTTCCAAGGATGTTCTCCAAATCGGCCTCCTTGAAACAGTGAGACATCCTCGGACTCATGGTCACTCAAAGTAGAAAGGGAACATCTGCAATGGAATTGGGAACCTCGAGTCCAAGCATCGGGAGACCAGCATAAATAAAGGAAGGAGTGAATCATCTCACAAGCTACCTATCCACCCACTCACTCCTGCCCCAACAGTGGAACATATAAGCTGGAACAGTACCGCACAGGCCCTTTGGCAAACAATGTCCTTGCCAAACATGATGTCAGGTTAAAACTAATCTCCTCAGACTGCACATGATCCATATTCTTCCATACCCTGAATATCCGTGTGCCTATCCAAACACATCTTAAATGCCACTATCATATCGACCTATCCTAATAATTTAATCTAACTCTATCATATCTTCCTTCAGCCTCCGAAGATTCAGCAAAAACAATACAAATTTGTCCGGCCACTCATTATAGCTAATACCCTCCCTTTTTAGCTGATCCCATTTAATCTATTTGAGCGTAACTTTTCTTGCTCTTGTTTATTTAGTTCCATACTGAATGGTTTTAACTTATTAAAAAAACATTTAAATATTATCTGCCTTTATGTAAGACTAATCAACAATATTGTTTTACTTAATACTTTAATTGATTCTGGCCAGGTACATTTCTTCTATGTTAATATATTTCAGATTCTGTTGCTGAAATCAAAAGATGGGGATGTGTATTAATTTCTCTTGTGCGAGCCAAAAAATTATACAGGTCCATACATATTAAATAGAAAAATTACACTTATATTTATTTACGTCCCATACATACACGCAATAAATTATATTAGGAATAAACTTTGCTTTCAGGCATAAACATGTATGAAGCAGAAGAACCTTGTTCCATTTCTTCGTTCTTGCTATTTAATCAGTGTGAGCACAAACAAATCTCAAGAGAAGGCAGAGACATTATTATGAAATGACAACAGCAGACAAATGAGCAATTAGCAAAGCTAACAGATGTGTCGCCTTAATTTGGATTGGTACTACGTTGCTTCCCAATTGTTGTGTCTGTATAGTAGCTGTAGGCAATAATCCATTGTAAACAGTTAATCATGTTTATCCAGGATATCCTGTACAAATGTTTCTCATAAATAAAACACCACTAAAACTGAAATCATATTTTTTATAGAATACCACTTTTAATGCAGTTTCCAAATTGATTAAGTTAATATAAATATGGTATTCAGTAGGAATGATCTGAGTTTGATTTCAATCAAAAACAAAATCAGAGTTGCTTAAAAAAAGCAAGCTGAAGATAGAGGCAAAATGCCGGAGTAATTCAGTGAGTCAGGCAACACCTCTAAAGAAAACGAACAGGTGATGTTTTGGGTTGAGACCTTTCTTCAGTCTGAAGAAGGGCCTCAACCCAAAACATCACCTATTCCTTTTCTCCAGAGATGCTGCTGGACCCACTGAGTTAGTTAAGCAGTTTGTGCCTATATTCGGTTTAAACCAACATCTGCAATAGACAATAGGTGAAGGAGTAGGCCATTCGGCCCTTCGAGCCAGCACCGCCATTCAATGTGATCATGGCTGATCATCCCCAATCAGTACCTCGTTCCTGCCTTCTGCCCTTATCTCCTGACTCCGCTATCTTTAAGAGCCCTATCTAGCTCTCTCTTGAAAGTATCCAGAGAACCTGCCTCCACCGCCCTCTGAGGCAGAAAATTCCACACACTCACCATTCTCTGTGTGAAAAAGTGTTTCCTCATCTCCGTTCTAAATGGCTTATCCCTTATTCTTAAACTGTGGCCCCTGGTTCTGGACTCCCCCAACATCGGGAACATATTTCCTGCCTCTAGCATTTCCAAACCCTTAATAATCTTATATGTTTCAATAAGATCCCCTCTCATCCTTCTAAATTCCAGAGTATACAAGCCCAGCCGCTCCATTTTCTCAGCATATGACAGACCCACCATCCCGGGAATTAAACTTGTGAACCTACGCTGCACTCCCTCAATAGCAAGAATGTCCTTCCTCAAATTTGGAGACCAAAACTGCACACAATACTCCAGGTGTGGTCTCACTGGGGCCCTGTAGAATTGCAGAAGGACCTATTTGATCCTATACTCAATTCCTCTTATTATGAGGGCCAACATGCCGTTTGCTTTCTTCACTACCTGCTGTACCTGCATGTTTACTTTCATTGACTGATGAACAAGGACCCCCAGATCCCGTTGTACTTCCCCTTTTCCCAACTTGACCCATTTAGATAATAATCTGTCTTCCTGTTTTTGCTACCAAAGTGGATAACCTCACATTTATCCACATTAAACTGCATCTGCCATGCATCTGCCCGCTCACCCGACCTGTCCAAGTCAACCTGCATCCTCATAGCATCGTCCTCACAGTTCACACTGCCACCCAGCTTTGTGTCATCTGTAAAATTGCTAATGTTACTTTGAATCCCTTCATCTAAATCATTGATGTATATTGTAAATAGCTACGGTCCCAGCACCGAGCCTTGCGGTACCCCATTAGTCACTGCCTGCCATTCTGAAAAGTACCCGTTAATCCCTACTCTTTGTTTCCTGTCTGCCAACCAATTTTCTATCCATGTCAGCACTCTATCCCCAATACCATGTGCCCCAATTTTGCCCACTAATCTCCTATGTGGGACCTTATCAAATGCTTTCTGAAAATCCATGTACACTACACCCAATGGCTCTCCCTTGTCCATTTTCCTAGTTACATCCTCAAAAAATTCCAGATTAGTCATGATTTCCCCTTCGTAACTCCATGCTGACTCGGACCGATCCTGTTACTGCTATCCAAATGTGCCGCTATTTTATCTTTTATGATTGACTCCAGCATCTTCCCCACCACCGATGTCATGTTAACTGGCCTATAATTCCCTGTTTTCTATCTCCCACCTTTCTTAAAAAGTGGGATAACATCAGCTACCCTCGAATCCACAGGAACAGATCCTGAATCTATAGAACATTGGAAAATGATCACCAATGCATCCAACATCTCCAGAGCCACTTCCTTAAGTACCCTGAGATGCAGACCATCAGGCCCTGGGGATTTATCAGCCTTCAGTCCCATCAGTCTACCCAACACCATTTCCTCCCTAGTGTGGATTTCCTTCAGTTCCTCCGTCACCCCAGATGCTCTGACCATCCTAGATGGTGTCAAGCTTAGCAGCTAAATACTCCTATGGTTCCATGTCGTCCAATGTTGTAGCTTCACCAGGTTGCCATCTCATTTCTAGATTTAGCTGTGGTTGCTCTCAACAGTCTTCACTCTACACTCTTTGTTCCCAACACAGGGAGTGCATGTGCCTCAATCATGGTCCTCATCTCAGTTTACCTCCCTCCTCACTCCCCCCACCTATAACCATGGCTTCAATGCAAGACTGGTGTTGGTTCTCTTCCATCATCAGAAGGTCCTATGGAATAGTTGTTGCAAGCTCCGGACTTGGTGTACTTGTAATTCCATTTTCTTTTCAAAATCTGCACTTCTTTGGCCTCCAGTCCATCCTAGGTTATGATAGAAAAGTACCCTCACCAACACACTGACCCATCAAACAATCCCCCAACCCCAACCTCCAATATACTAACCCCTAACCATAATCCTGTTTATGAACCCACCTCCTGAAACTTCACTCCCAATTTCAAAAGTTCACAAAATCCCCAGCTCCCAACCTAACATATATATATACCTTGTTCCCACTTACACCCACTCTAATATCTTATACCCCCATGCCATTTCAGATGCCGCCACCCCAGTCTCACATCCCTCAAATTCCCATATCTTATTTCCTAATTTCTCATATCACTGCACTGATTTCACAAATTAATTCTCTCAGATCTCACTTACCCCTACCCCAATCTCACACACTCCCATCCTAATGTCACCAAGCTCTGCCTCAACCCCCACTTCACTTAAAGATTCTCGAGATCTCTCACACACCCATCCCCAATCTCATTTACCCACACTGAACTTACAAGTTGTTATCCCCCCACTCTGAAGAAGGATCTTGACCCGAATCATCACTTATCCGTTCTCCAGAAATGCTGCTTGACCCGCTCAGTATTTTTTTAATCAACATCTGCAGTTCCTTGTCTCTCTCTCTCTATCTCTCTTTCTGATCTCCCTGGCCCCTAGCTCCAGGTTTCACTTACCCTCTCTGCTCAGTCTCACTTTACACATCCCGGTACACGTGATTTTACTTACCCCTGCCACTCTAGCCCTCTGTTATTTGCCTGTGGCCTCATGCACTGTTGTAATGAGGCCCTACATTAACTTGAGGAACAACACCTCATCCTCTGTCTGGGCACATGGTGGCATTCTGAATTCAGCATCATATTCGTCAACTTCAAATAACATGCTTTCTCTGTCCACCTCTCCATTAGCACACCCTGACTTGCTAGTTGCAACACACCACATTCTCGCTTATTTATAATAACCAAATATAAACACAAAGTGCTTGAGTAACTCAGCAGGTCAGGCAGCATCACTGGAGAAAAAGGATGGGAGAAGATTCGGGTTGGGATTCTTCTTCACAGAGGGAGAGCAGCGAGAGAGGATCTCACAGAACTCCTGTCAGAGATAGAACTTCTTCAAAGTAGGCATACCTTGATACACTTTTGCAGTGGAGCAGACAAAATGTGTAGAAAGGAACTGTAGATGCTGGTTTATACCGAAGATAGATACAAAGTAGGTCAGTGGGTTAGGCAGTATATCTGGAGAAAAAGGATGGGTGACGTTTCAGTTTTGGGTCTGAAGAATGGACCTGACCCGAAATGTCACCCATCCTCTTTCTCCAGAGATGCTGCCTGACCTGTTCAGTTACTCTAGCACTTTGTATCAATCTTCAGTATAAACCAGCATCTGCAGTTTCTTTCTACATACCTATCCATTAATAACTGACCCTCACAGCAACTCTGGGCTCAACCTATCACAAATATTACCCTTGTCCTATCCATACACCCTATCCATACTCCTTCACTGCATCTTAAACCTATATATATAT
Organism: Okamejei kenojei; assembly: GCA_035221665.1. Taxonomy (NCBI): domain Eukaryota; kingdom Metazoa; phylum Chordata; class Chondrichthyes; order Rajiformes; family Rajidae; genus Okamejei; species Okamejei kenojei. Next base: position 16,079,382 of record CM069133.1, read on the forward strand.
ATTTTATCTTTCTCAGTTCTGGTCACTTGCCACCGCCACCCAGAAATGCCAGCAAACAAGGTTGAGCTGTGGGAACCCATCCATGGGAGACGTGACCCGGGACGGCCAGTCAAGGTGATGCTGAAGACGTTGATGGAAGACGCGTGTGTAGAGACAAAAGAGGAGTTTGCCAGCTGCATGTGTGGTGCGTCCGTCACCGTGCCCGTCGGAAACCAGCACCACTGCGTCACTAATGTTTTCAACGATGAAATGACAGGCCTTCAACCTGAAAGGTTACACCTTGTTTTTCTTTCCACAAATGTTGTCTTGTTGCCTTTCCAGCATTTTCTGTTTTATTGCAGGCAACGTAATATTTTCAATTTGATGACTTTATCTTTTAAAGATTGCTGCAAGATTTGGATAACGCAGAGTGAAGCTTTTTAAAACATGCAGATTAGCTGTCTTTTTGTGGTTTTCACCAAATTTGGGATTCAAACCACTGATATGAAAGTTTTAGCCAGAGAGGCAAAATGCATTGCCGTCTTTTTTCAACAACAATTATAATTTTTAAGTGTATTGCATTATTCCTGCATCTTAACAAAATTGTCAATTTAATATTTCAACCTGTGTGCCCCATGTCTAATAATAAAGAATTCAGTTGGAAAAATCAACAGACCAAACTCTTTTATTTTGACAAAATGAAATTCAGAAAATGTTTTGTCAATGAACCTTCACCGAAGCAATGATAGGTTTTCATCTATTAATCACTTTTCACTTTAACACAATGATAATGAGCTTTGTTTTAGTACCTTATAGAGGTGGCTACTTTCCTGGAATGTCACAGGTAGAATTAACTTCATCTAGTTTTCCGAAATGAAATGATTAATTCCTGGCATCTGGCCGTATTTGAGTGTTTATATTCTATGAATTATTATGGTAAATACGACCAGTCTGAAGCAGGGTCTCGACCCGAAACGTCACCCATTCCTTCTCTCCAGAGGTGCTGCGTCCCACTGAGTTACTCCAGCTTTTTGTGTTTATCTTATGCTTAATATGTTCTGTCTTGGTCGGAAGTCTTGATAGTTTCTTCCGTATCTTCTTCCATAGGTAGTGTTTTCTTTCGATAAACAACAAACGTCATGCTTTTTCCTCCAGATTCTCCTCTGCAGTGCACTATTATTCCCGAGTCCTTTCCCATGTAGAAGGATCCCAAGGAAAAGGTATTCCTCTCTGATCAGCTTAATTCCTCTGTGTCTTCAAACCCAACTCATACACACCACAGTAATGTTGCTTCCTACTCAACGTTTCACCAAAGATCCATATGGCGAATGGTGGGAGTTTCTGGATTTTTTTACACCCTCAGTCATGTCATGGGAGTTGTTTTGTGAGGTGCTGATCTTTTTAGACTGTAAAGTTATTAAATAAAATGAAATTGAGCAATTTAAAAGGACATATACAAATGGAATACTCACAATTGTAATATTTATTTGTTACGCTGGTTAAAATAAGTTCCAAAACTTATGCCATTAAATAGATAAAAATGATATATTTTCAGAAATCTTTTGTAGCCTAGTCTTAAACTTGTTTACGGTCTTTGTGAATAATCTCAAACCAAAATATTTACCACCTTCCAATTTAAAAATCTACAGCGCCATTGTGAAATTTCACATGTTGAACTGGGCAATTTGTGTTCTCCATTTACAGAACATAATAAACAGCATCCAACGCATCAATGTCACACATCCTCTACTTAATACGGAAAAATAACAGAATACACTGTGGCATCTTAAAAAAAAAACTATGAACCAAGCTTTAAAAGGTTCCAACAATTTTGTTTTTTATGTGATTGCATGAACAAACAGCCTCAAGCCCAATCTTCATCAGGCAAGTTGCTGATTAAAACCTAACAACTGATTGCACATAATATTATTAATGTGCTCTGTTGAGCTTCTGGGAATTTTTGTACTATATTAGTTCCCCGAGCAGACAGCTTCATCGTAGTATTATTATTTCATCAGGAGTGTACAGGTGGCCTGTAGTAGAGATGCCCTCTCAGCTGTCTGGTACGGAAAACAAAATCGGCTGCTGAACTGAGCAACGATAGTAGCTGTTAGCAGAATGATAGTTAGAAATCTGACATCCTATTCCAGATGGAATACAGCTTAATGAAATAGCATCCAGTCAAAATCTTTTAATGAACATTATACAGAGAATTTTAACTCTGCCGAATAGATAACCAGTTCGTATTTTTGTATTTTAGAAATCGTACTCTAAGGAAGACCATTTTTTGAAAATACAATTGCAGGTGTGAACGGAATGACATACAATGTAAATAAAAATAGATTCTTAAAATCTTCTACATAAACAAACAATCCAGTTATAAGGAAGGTGCCCATGTTAACAACCAGGAGTGTATGCGCTCGAAAGAGAAAAGCAACAACTGGCACTTTTTATTTCGGTTGGTGACTTCTGTGGCAGGTTTTGATGGGATTCCTGATGACTTGAGAAATCTGGGTGACTGAAGACCTCAGAAGTCCAAAGTCCCTGGAAAAAAATATATGTGACTGGCAAACAGCCCCAAAATTAAAAATCGTGTTAGATCATATCCCAACTAATGTAAAGCATGTAATTGATACTCTATAAACAGTGTTTCGTAGCTATCTCGGTCAACAAATGTAATTTTCTCAACATAGTACTGAATAAAATAGCAAATAAGCTGCAATATGTATTTAGAAGTTTGAAAGACTACACAACTCTACTGCTACTCAACTTCCTCTGGCTAATATGTGATGGTTCCGTTCATTCCTCCACCATCAATATTTTCACCTGTATAATCATTTGAGTGCAGCGTAATTATTTTTCAAATATCATCAGAATATTATGCCCAACTTCAATGTGACCAAGAAATCTGGTCATCTAACTATAAATCACACTTTGGTAGATCTTCAATCAGATGAAAACGGGCCTTGCAAATCAGCTGCTTACTCCAGAAATTGCCTGATTTCCATTTCAATCTATTCACTGGGTGCTTGGCAGCTAGAATGAGATGCTCGTAAAAGGGTGCTACAGGGCAGCAAGTTGAAGGCTGTTGTGATGATTATAAAACGAGATGGAAAAGGCTGTGGACTTGGGTCCTTTAGAACTTGTGATATATTTCTTATTCAATCAAATAGTCTGCAATTTGGTTCAGCATTGAAAACAAAACCAATGATTAATTCTGGCATGAATCCAACCAGAATGACATATTGTGTTGAATTTTCTTTAGCCACACTTGTCCCTTTTATCCCAAGTCATGTTTGAATGTCACACTTACAAATTTTGAGTATTTAAGACCTGTGACACGTTTTTACAGGTTATTTCTTTCCTCCCCATCTCTCTGGAATACCTCCAGTGAAATATTCATTAAAATGCTGATTAAAAACTCCTGTCATGAAAAGACTTCCTGGATTTTATTTTTAAGAAAGAACTGCGGATGCTGGAAAAATCGAAGGTTGACAAAAATGCTGGAGAAACTCAGCGGGTGAGGCAGCATCTATGGAGCGAAGGAATAGGTGACGTTTCAGGTCAAGACTCTTCTTCAGACTGATGTGGGGGGGGGGGGGGGAAGAAACAAAGGGGCGAAGACAGTGGGCTGTGGGAGAGCTGGGAAGGGGAGGGGAAGGAGGGAGAAAGCAAGGACTACCTGGAATTGGATAAGTCAATGTTCATACAGGGAATTGAATGCAACGTCTCCAGGTTTGCGGATGACATGGAGCTGGGGGGCAGTGTTAGCTGTCAGGAGGATGCTAGGAGGCTGCAAGGTGACTTGGATAGGTTGTGCGAGTGGGTAAATGCATGGCAGATGCAGTATAATGTGGATAAATGTGTAGTTATCCACTTTACTGGCAAAAACAGGAAAGTAGACTATTATCTGAATGGTGGCCTATTAGGAAAAGGGGAGATGCAACAAGACCTGGGTATCACGGCTACCAGTCATTGAAAGTAGCCATGCAGGTGCAGCAGGCAGTGAAGAAAGCGAATGGTATGTTGGCATTCATAGCAAAAGGATTTGAGCAGGGAGGTTCTACTGCATTTGTACAGGGTCTTGGTAAGACCACATCTGGAGTATTGCATACAGTTCTGGTCTCTAAATCTGAGGAAAGACATTCTTGCCTTAGAGGGAGTACAGAGACGGTTCACCAGACTGATTCCTGGGATGTCAGGACTTTCATATGAAGAAAGATTGGATAGACTCGGCTTGTACCCACTAGAATTTAGAAGATTGAGGGGGGATCTTATAGAAACTTACAAAATTCTTAAGGGGTTGGACAGGCTAGATACAGGAAGATTGTTCCCGATGTTGGGAAAGTCCAGAACAAGGGGTCACAGTTTAAGGATAAGGGGGAAATCTTTTAGGACCTAGATGAGAAAAAAAAATTTTCACACAGAGAATGGTGAGTCTCTGGAATTCTCAGCCACAGAAGGTAGTTGAGGCCAGTTCATTGGCTATATTTAAGAGGGAGTTAGATGTGGCCCTTGTGGCTAGAGGGTTCAGGGGGTATGGAGAGAAGGCAGGTGCAGGATACTGAGCTGGATGATCGGCCATGATCATATTGAATGGCGGTGAAGGGCCGAATGGCCTACTCCTGCACTTATTTTCTATGTTTCTATACCACTGGGGTGTAACCTACCCAAGCAAAATATGAGGTGCTGCTCCTCCAATTTGCGGTGGGACTCACTCTGGCCATGGAGGAGGCCCAGGACAGAAAGGTCGGATACTGAATGGGAGGATGAGTTAAAGTGCTGAGCCACCGGGAGATCAGGTTGGTTAATGCAAACTGTGCGGAGGTGTTGGGCGAAGCGATCACCAAGCCTGAGCTTCGTCTCACCGATGCAGAGCAGTTGACACCTAGAGCAGCGGATGCAGTAGACGAGGGTAAATCTCTGCCTCACCTGGAAAGACTGCTTGGGTCTTTGGATGGAATCATGGGAGCAGGTAAAGCGACAAGTGTAGCATTTCCTGTGGTTGCAAGGGAAAGTGCCAGGGTGGTTTGGGTGGGAAGGGACGAATTGACCAGGGAGGGAGCGGTCTCTGCGGTAAGCCGAAAGGGGAGGAGGTGGGAAGATGTGGCCAGTGGTGGGATCCCGTTGGAGGTGGCGAAAATGTCGGCGGGTTATCTGTCGTATGTGACGGCTGGCAGGGTGAATGGTAAGGACAAGGGGGATTCTGCCCTTGTTACGAGTGGGTGGATGGGGAGTGAGAACGGAGCTACGGGATATAGAAGAGACCCTGGTGAGAGCCTCATCTATAGTTGAAGAGGGGAACCCTCGTTCCCTAAAGAATGAGGACATCTCCAATTCCCTGGTTTGGAACACCTCATCCTGGGTGCAGATGCGGCGTAGACGGAAGACATTGGGAGTAGGGGAAGAGTCCTTACAGGAAGCAGGATGGGAAGAAGTCCAGTCCAGATAGCTATGGGAGTCAGTGGGTTTGTATATGAATCAGGTCTTTAAAGTACTTGAAAATATGAATGATAAAGATGGAGTGGGGCAACTGTGGGGTTGCCAAAATGTTTAACTTAGCTTTTCTTCCCTCTCCTATGATCACTTGATAAATATCAAGGAGAAACATATCAGAAGTAGTTAATACCCAGTCATCAATAAAATTGCTCAGTGCCTGGTTCAGATTGAATGTTGCAGTGGGTTTCCAACACACACCAATCATGCCAGATTGACTCCGTTCCTAAAAGTCCCAAACTATCCTAAATGTATTACAAGACTCTGAGATATGAGAAAAACTTAGAAAAGATATATTGAAACAGACACCAATTCCTAGCTATGGGATTAAGGTCTACACTTGGAAGGGATAACTGACACATACAGCCTGAAATAGATATCTGTCCCATTAAGGCTTATCATAAGCATCATGATGATTTCCAGAGGGACAGTTGAGACTTTTTTATCCAATTTATACTCGCACCAATGTTGACTTTATTTGTTCTTAAATCACTGGGATAGATTAAATCACTGGGGTAAATCACTGTTAATCTGTGCCTTAAGCAAAATCCTCAAGAATTTATGAAAACTAGGAGGTTTCTTCACCATCACATCGGTGCAGCACTTGCACCTGTAGAAACATTAGTATCGGATCACTGGCTCCATCAGGGGCTGCTCTCAGCTAAGCCCCAGGAGGAGTGAATGGATAGGGTTACAGAAGGGAACAAAAGGTTGGGAAGGTTGAATGATTCTTCTTTATAAGCAGTTAATAAGAAGTAACCAAGAGTTCATATATAGAAAACTCTATATTATATTTATATGTAAGCAAACAGATCCTACAAACATCAGAAGCTATTGTTATTTTTCTGCTTGGCAAATTGCTGCAGAATTATGTAGAGTAATAATGTGATCTATTCATCTGACTTGCCCGATTAATGTCAGTATGATCGCCCAATAATTCTCTACTACTCACCAAGGTCAGCTCGGTGGTGCAGCGGTAGAGTTGCTGCCTTTCACACTTGCAGAGTCGGAGACCCTGGTTCGATCCCGACTACGAGTGCTGTCTGTACGAAGTTGTACGTTCTCCCCGTGAAAGAGTGCGTTTTCTCCGAGATCTTCGGTTTCCTCCCACACTCCAAAGACGTACAGGTTTGTAGGTTAAATGGCTTGGTATAAGTGTAAAAATTGTTCCTAGGGTGACGTGCTGGGATTGCTAGTCATTGCGGACTTGGTGGGCCGAAGGGCCTGTTTCTACGTTGTAGCTCTAAACTACACTAAACCGGAGAAATAATCCACGCAAATATATTTCTTGACTATTTCTAATTATGATGGTTGCAGAAATTGCTGAAGCCTACTTAATGTCCTCATCATCCATTAATTGTTAGAAGAGATTCTTCAGTTGACATTAATTCCCCAAGTTAAATATTTAAAGGGCTAAGTGCAATGTTCAACTGGTTTTGGCATTTCGGGGCTGCCGGAGATAATTAACTTTATCTTCAAAAGAGGGTATGTCATTCTACTAGTGTGTGCTTCTTCTGTTTCTCATACAAATAACTTGGTTCCTTTCTCAACAAGATTTAAATCAGACGTTTTTCTGAAGTGATTATAATTCTGGGAGATTAACAGTTGTCTTCAAAATCTTGCAAACATCTTTGTCAACCAACTGTTTGACAGATTAGGAAGTACCAGAATAAATCAGGCCGCATTTTCCAGAGCACACGTACCAATAAATCTGGAAATCTGAAAAACTGAAAATTGTGATCCGAATGGGCTGTTAATAACACCAAAAAGTATTACTTGTGACTAAAACAGTTCAACAAATATCTTTGAGGACAATAGCTTTCATTATTAAACTTCTGAATTAATCTGGTTGTTTTCATTTGTTCTATTAGTTTGCTTTAGAAGGTCGTTACTTTTTTCGAAACTCATTGTATATCTGCTATTTGCTTGTGATTAATGGATACTTTTGTTAATAGTGTTTGATTTGTCCAAGTCAGAAAATTACTTTCCCAACTCGACTAAAACCCGTCTCACGGTGCGAGTCGACTCACGAGTAACCCCGAATTTAAAACAAATTAAACTCGTGGTAATTACATAGTTAACGTAGCGGGAATGTCGGAACTCGTGGACGCAACTTTGCGACTCGTGGCGCTAACGGCAGGCACCCAGGAAACTTGTTAACTCTTGAAAAACCTTAAACATGTTTAAAGATTTCCATGAGTCAAATTTACTCTTGAAGTTAAAATTTGAAACATTTAAACTCGTTGTAAGAAAACGTAGTGATTATGTTTGGAACAATGGAAGCCAGCTTTGAGCTGACTTCGTTCCAAAAGAGCTTCCTTAATTATGGCTTAATAATGGCAAAAAAACTTATACTTAAATTCTGGAAAAAACTCTGAAACGTTACACCTAGAAGATATGAGATTTCTTCCAGCAGGCAAATCAGACCATTTCCAAAAGATTTGGGTCTCCATTTATCGACTTATTACAAGCATAGGGTGAAATGTTGAAGATATGTAATCTCCGGAGAATTTGGATTGGTGACGTATCGGGTCGGGACCCTTCTTCAAACTTTAGACCCTTCTTTCACACAAAACGTCATCTGTCCATGTTCTCCACAGATACTGCCTGACACGTTGAGTTACTCCAGCACTTTGTATTTTTTCGTAAACCAGCTTCTGTAGTTCCTTGTGTTCCAAAATGTAATGATTTATAAATGTCCAGAGATGCTGCCTGTCCCGCGGAGTTACTCCAGCACTTTGCGTGCGTCTCCCTGGAGACCTCGTTTCCCACGCAATGTGACATCTACCGTGCATACATTGCCAACTGTTGTCTTGGCAGCAGCAACATAATCTCCCGGTTAGTACACTCAGTGTTGCTGAGGCCTAGTTTATGTAGAGACAAGAAACTGAAGATGCTGGAATCATGATCATAAAACACACACAAAGTGTTGGAGTAACTCAGCGGGACAGGCAGCATCAGCGGAGGGAATGGACAGACGTTGGTTCGGCTGGAAAAGAAGGGGCCCGGTCCGAAACGTTGCCTCTCCATCCCCCCCACAGATGCTGCCTGACCCGCTGGCTTACTTCGACACTTCGTGAGCTCATGTCAGAGGAGCAGAATTAGGCCATTCAGCCCATCGAGTTGCTTGAACACTTTGTGTTTCGCTCAACATGTCAGCATCAATGGTCCCACATGTTTCCATTTGACAGCTGGAAGAACTCAGCGGGTCATGGAGTCTGAAGAAGGACCCTGACCCGAAACCTCGCCTGCCTGTTTCCTTCCACCGATTTAATGTAGTCACTTTTCGATAAAACCCCACCGCCCCAGTTATTCCAAGTCCATTTATTTCCGCGTGTCTCCATTTCATTCATTAAGTCGCCGGTACTGTCACATCGTTTGTTTTCGGTCAATACGACGGAACAGTCTGAAGAAGGGCGACGATAGACACAAAAAGCTGGAGTAACTCCGTGGAACAGGCAGCATCTCTGGAGAGAAGGAATGGGTGATGCTTCGGGTCGAGACTCTTCGACAGACTGGTAAGGGAAACAAAAGGTATAGATGATGATGTATTGTAGAGAGATAAAGAACAATGAATACAAAAAAGTTACGATGATAAAGGAACAGACCTTTGTTCGCTGTTTGTTGGGTGAAATCAAGCAGCTGGTGCGACTTGGGTGGAGGAGGGATAGACAGAGAGGGAATGCCGGGGTTACTTGAAGTGAGAGAAATCAATATTCATACCACTGGGCTGTAAGCTGCCCAAGCGAAATATGAAATGCTGTACCTCCAATTGGCATTTAGCCTCACTCTGACTGGAGGAGACATCGGACAGAAAGGTCAGTGTGGGAATGGGAAGTGTTTGGCAACCGGGAGATCAGGTAGGTCCAGGTAGCAACCGGGAGAGTGGCGATCCGAAAAGTTACCCGTTCCTTTTCTCCAGAGATGCTGCCTGACTCTCTGAGTTACTCCAGCTTTTGGTGTCTATCGTCGAGGTAAACCAGCATCTGCAGTTCCTTCCTACACAACAGAACGGTACGAGGAGCGGTTAATGTTAGAGGCTGCTCACTAAGCTCACAATGTTTACATCGTCCTCTCTAGCAATGAATAAATATAATTTGGTTGCCTTATTATTGACTACAACCACCCGTTTAATTTGCCTGGAAACATATTGCATGTTTTCGTTCAGTGAGATAATTCAATTTTAATAGACTGGGGTGTTAAATCTGGCGCCACTTCACAACAAACTAAACAACCTATAATTTAAATAGAGCATTTAGGATCGATAATAAAATTCCCAAGACTATTTCACATATATAATTCCAGCACCACTTCACACTGAGCTGTCCGTGATGTTTAAAGGGGCTGGCATCTGCCCTGATCCGTTGTTCGGATAAAACACTGTTTGAAATAATTTGAAGTTTTGAAATTAATCCTCGCCGCCTAATGTACACTTTGGGCTAAGATTTGATCCCTGCACAAAGCGCAATGTGAACGGAATGGATTCTCTATTAACATTCTGAGACTCTCTACATAATGGAAGTGATCACATTCGGTCCTTCGAGCCAGCGTTGCCATTGAATATGATCATGGCTGATCATCCAAAATCAGTACCCAGTTTCTGCTTTCTCCCCATATCCCTTGATTCCGTAACCCTAAGAGATTTAAACATGGGAGGCTTTTTATAGTGAAAAAAAAAACTCCATGGCATAATTTTTACCATGTGATGATTTTTCCACACGTCGGTAGTCGTTGTTGGCTCGAGAGTAACTCGGGAGAGCAACATGGAACATCGCAGAAATTAGAAGTAAGCAGCAAACGTAGTCATACCCGTGGGAACTCGGTTAAGCTCTTGAACATAAACTTGGAATCTCGTACACAACCACGAGTCTGATTTTTTCTTTCACTCGGGGTCATTCGTGGGTCGACTCGCAACGTGAGGCAGGGGCTTAAGTTAGCAGTTTACACGTGAAAGAGACAATCAGGTTGCACTGGATGCTTTATAATAAGCTATACGCACAATGAAACAATGTAGACACTGAAATATAAGATATTAGGCCCACAAGCTTTTACACAAGTCACTGATCCACAGTAGTCATTACTTGCGCCTTTCAAACAATTTTGAGTCCTTGCCCAATAGCATTGAATCCATTGAAGAAGCTTGGTACATAATATTTATTATTTAAAATCAAGGACCAAGGTCTATGATACATTTGATGTAACGGTTTAACGAACAATATTTTCAATCTAAGAAACTTTACAATTTAAAGGACATACAAATGATGTAATACACAATGCAGTGAACAACAAACCAGGACACATCGTTAATTAGTACTCAGGAACACAAAGAAAAGAGAAGGCAGAACTATTAAACACAATACCATTGTGCCCGCAGGAACAAATACAAAGAAGTAAAACACCAGGGTGAGGAAATTCATTTTAAACATTGAGTTCATGCAATGATGTGCAGCGCTGGGAAGCCATCGAGATATGCTTCAAACTTTGTACAGCAATTTCTAAAAGCCATCTGGATTCATTACATTTGCTCTAAAAACCTAAAGTTATATATGTACAGACTTGATAAGCTGATTCATTGATATGCTCATGGAATAGATAATGGGATTTGGAGACTCTTATGTTATAAATTCACTAAGTAAAATAGTTTTGATTTTATTCCCGTTAAAAGAAAGAAATTATTTATTTTTTCTTGTTTGTTCGATGAAACAAATTGAACGAAAAAATATTGGCCATTGCTTATTACATTAAATTAATTTGAAGAACAAAGTGCAGAAGCAGATATTTTATTTATGAGAATAACACAGTCATAGCATTGTCACTGGTTAACAAAGCATAATAGTTTCCAGAGTTCATGAATTTCCACTACTTAGAGATTTTCTCCAACTCCATATTCACTAGTTTTCTGCAGGTTCTTCAGCACAATTCCAACATGAGAAAATACCACATATAAAGATGATTGAAACAATGTAGCCTTCCCACCACGTATAAATAGGTTAAATCTTTAAGCCTGTCTGACTACTGGTTAAAATATTATTATTAAATATGTATTGTAGTAAAAGTCAGGCTGTTTTCCAGAATGAGTCTCATATTGTTGTGCTGCAAATTTGATTTTGGAAGAAAAGCTGCTCTTTGGCCCAAATTGGCTAAATTTAGATTCAAAAACCTTAACTATAGACCAGGTTTCAGTGTCTATCATCCAATTTTTCTGGAAATTCAGTTGATTTTGAAAATGAAGTCAAGACAATATAATTTTTAATGCATTTAATTTTCTGAAATTATATGACATTTCATAAAAAAGGTTTAGGTTATATAAAACAGAATGTGGAACTTGCTTAATATAATCAGGGTATATACACCAATGAAAAATAAAAACAGTAGGGTTATAAGCACTTAATCATTTGTGTAAATGAATATTCTTGAGAACAATGTGTTTATTTAGCAATGTTTACACAGGTTCAATTTACATCATGTGCATTTAAACGAGATGCAACATATAGATAAATGTACAAGCACATGTATTTTTATTAGGATTAATTTATAATTTGTCATTTTGAAGTTAGAGGAAATTGTAAACTAACTTAAATATTGATGTAATTTTCTTCAAAATGAAACAATAGATATTCAGGGCAAAACAATACTTTAATTAGAAAAGCTGAATTTATTGTTTTCTGGCAGTTTCTGTTTCATTGGCTGAAATCTTTAAGATATCCACATCAGAGGTTCTAGTTAGTTAAGCATGCTCAACAAGTCAAAAAAAATCAAATATAAAATAATTCCAAAATAATAAAGAATTGGCTAATTTAGTGACATACTGACAATAGCTACAGAAACACACTTGCTACGTGGAATCAAATTGCGATTTACAACAGTATTTGACAGTATAAACCATAGTCAAGACAAAGTTTCTTACACAAACTACATTATTTTACATAACACACCAGAATGACTTTTGGAACAATTAGCACGCTGTTTTGCAGCTACCTATCCATCACAGAATTAAATTTATCCATATTTGTCTTTCTTAATCTCTTGTGCAAATGTTGGAAAAATAGTGGTAAATGGTAAAAAGATCAAAGAATACTGCATTTTTTGACACCAGAATTCAGAAAGTTAGATCCTGGGGGCACTGCTTAAAGGAATTTCCTATCAATGGCGAGATTTCTTTTTAAATAATTATTTGTCAATGTTAGGCACAAAGTAAAGGCAACAGAGCAATCAAAGCCAAATGCAAGGGAAAACTGTTACTAGATTAATTTTCATAACGAACATATGTCTCAAATTGGCATTGTGGATTATACAGAGTTCATTGACAAAAGCAATTTATGTTAATCTGAAATATTTTGTTGTTTTGCTGTCTAAATTGCAGTATTGAATCCATTTTAGCATCTAATCTGAAACTATACCAGTCAAATATGTAATACAATTTCATATGTTTGATGGAGTATTCATCACAGTGCACTGCCAGATAACTAAAGTATCCTTACAGATAAATAATTCGAGCAAACTATGCTTGCATCGGTAGATGGCTGCTCAATTTCTTGGCAGACATGAAGAATTCCAGTAGCCTTAAGCCAGAAATGTGCTGACAAATTGTAAATGTAGTCTTTTTAATCCATTAATTAAACATATTTTACATAATGAAATATCGAATTGCAGACTGGACATCTCACAACATTCAGTGCTGGTAAGAACAGAGGTGACAGACCATGCATACATAAATAATCAATGCATTTCAAAAAGTTCATCTGAACAAGCCAACAGTGTGCTTTTACCCACTTAGTATCTAATAGCATTAAGATGTTGTAAAATAGTTTTGGGTGGTAACAGGTCAGTTGCGAGCTATAAATAATGATGCAGCACTAACCACCTTGTTGCCAGTGATGATTATTTGACTGCAATTTTGGAATAGTTTGAAAGGCAAGTGAACAGAATCTCCAACTATGAGAACCACGTGATCATTTAGGCTGAAGATAAACCAATGTGTCACTCCAATTTTGCAATCCCAATGTGAATTTGGTCTTTCACTCAATGGACCACATGTTCTGAGTGGTAGTGAATACTGAATGAGCTGGGTCACAATAATCCTCTTGTACACTGGAGTGTTCACTCTAGTTCATCTAAATATTATTTTTTTTGTGGGTTCTTTAGAGCAAATGCAAAACTTCCAACCTGGCTGTTCAGTACTGGAAGCTCAATTTACTGAAACGAGGCTCAGTCACAAGAATATGACCATCTACACCTAGTATAGATAGGGCATGTTGGTCGGTGTGGGCAGGTTGGGCCAAAGCACCTGTTTCCACGCTGTGACTCTACGACTATTGGTTGAACCACATGCCATCATCACTGCTTTGCCCACTGCCTTCCACATTAAATACACATCAAATTTCATGCCAGATCTCCAAAAAAATGATCTGTGTTATTTTTCATCAAGATGAATTATAAATTATTTATTTTCTTAGAGATTTTTGGTGGTGAGCAATGAATATAAACCAGTTATTTCCAATCAAAAAGTAACCCAAGTAGTCAGTGTGACAACACAATGATATATTTTTTGCTTAAATATTTTGATGTTATGAGAATGGATGAATAACTCGGGTAAGTAACACTGTGCATCCTAGCTGTTCAGAATTCTAAAAGCTAACAAAATATAACAATGTTTAATGTACTGAGGATTTAACTAAAGCTGAGAGAGGCAATAGTGTTTTAAACTGATTCAGTGAAATTGATTGGCGGTTCAAAATATTTCTGTAGTGCAAGACATGGCTTGCAGAACAATTTACTTGCATGCTTAAACTAGTTGATGAGAACAGGTCAATCTTTCCCAGAACTCAATCATAATGCTCTGTGTTGTACTTTTAGATATAGCTTAGGCATAATTTCATAAAGGTCACAAAAAAGTAAAGTGTTACACAAAGAAAGCTATCTGTAACCACCAGAACAATCAGCATTGTATTCTGATAAAAATCCAAAACTGTATGCGAGTACTCTGCATGTGATGTGGTACTGACATTGCAAAGCTGGTTATCACATAAATATCTTCAAGACGCAATACAAGGAAAAAATTGTGAATACCCAAACTAAAGTTAGTTTTTTTTGGGATGTGGCAGTGCCTTTTTCTCTTTTGCTTAAACAAACTGCGTTTCTTGAAATAAGTAATATAATAAGTACGCTATTATGCACAATATCCATTTCTAATTGTTAGGGCCTTTTCAAATGAGGACTACAATGAAAGGATGACATATACAATTGTCCTTTTTTCACAGATTATTCAGTTTCTCTTACTTAAACACTTCTAAACAGAAATCCATTGCCATAACTATGTGATAGCGAGATGATTCAAACTGTACAATACTCGTGTTGTACAATCATTATCACCAGTACCCACACCCAAGTCCCAGAACAATTCAAAAAGAAGTTCTACACTTAATTAATTTGTCTAAAATAGAAAATCGATATAGTAACAGGAACTAACTTTTTTTTAAAAATATCGACTGTATAATTGGAGTTTGGAGCTAGTTAACTTCAAATGGTTACATTAGTTAAACACAGAAATGTACAATTTTTAACATGCATGTTTGAAATGAGTTTCAAAATTACGGTTTCATTTGGGTAAAGTTTGCTAAATTTCATTTAAACATTTTTATATTGGTCTGAGAACAGAAAAAGTTAGCCAGCAATTTGTACAAAATTTTACACTAGTTCCATTCTCAGACCAGAAAACTTTCCCCATAGGAAAAGACCCTAACTGCAGTGACTCTGAGAACCCTCATTCTCACACATACAAATCAAAAAAACAAACAAAAAAAACTTCAGTTTGTTACAATCTACACGTAATGTACATTTACAATATATCATTTTGCACAGAAGGAAGAATAAGGAATACATGAAAATTTACAAAAGATAATTTCATTTTCAATTTTCTTTAAAAAAGAGGTAATGGCTAAAACACAGAATTTTATGGTGCGACATTAAATGACGAAGGATGACCCATCCTTCATTAGTGACAGACCAAGGTCACCCAGGTATACAATTTACCATCCAATATCCTTAATCACATTCCTAGAGTACAACAACTCAGGATCATTTTAATATTATCCGAGAAAAATGTAAAGAGAGAAACAAAACAACAATTCTGCAATTTCTTAGCTGCAATTACTATAGCACTTATTGGCTGTTGTCAGTGACCATAAGCATAGTATTCAACATTGATATGCCAGAACTGTAGTTAAGGACCCAAATCCACCACTTTACTCTATCATTAAATGACCGGCTCTCTCCTATATCACATGACAATTAATGTAGTTTTAATTAATGAATAACACTTACTGAACACAACATTAAGTGCAAGGTATTCATTAGCTTTTCTTTTTCCCTTCCACATATATCCTACAGTGTTTGGCTAATATATTTGTTCTGCTGAGTAGCAATGATGTCATATAAAGCATAAAAAGAGGTATCATCAGGAGCTTGTTTATACATTACAAAATTACAAGTAACATAACTTCTGAGATATTGAGACTAAAAAGTGAATTGGAAGGGAAAAACAGAAGAAAGTAGACTCACATTAAGCTGTATTTGTTACTGCATTCTTTCAAACAGCTGAATCAAGCACACCATGTCTTACTCAACTATGGGAAGTCACGTAAGTTACTGTGTTTTGCCTAGATTAGGCATCTCCTACATTTAAATGGTTGAACCGTTCAGTCTCTGAGGTTTTGTAAACTTAAAAAGAATATTTTGGACCCGCTTTCAGTACACAATGAGACACCTGTCATTTGCAGAACAACAGGGTCTTTGCTAGAATCAAAACCTCTTATTCTGCAGAGCTTTGTAAAATATTTAATTCTTCTCTTGGATGTACTTATTTCACGTTTTAAGAGGCAAACCATTCAGGCCTTGATCATGAGGGGGGGATACAAGATCACACACTCATTGTCATGCTTGGAGAATACTGCAAAAAAACAAACAAAAGAGCATATGAATATTTATTTTTCAGAATAATTGGCAACATATTGAAATAAAGCCAACAAATTACAAAAGTAATATCTATACTTACCAGTACTGTTAATTACACTCCAACATTTATGTTTATAAAACCATCAATAAATGCTATGAGGAAGTGATATTAATTCAAGTCAACAGTGCTCAATTTCCACTCTTTTGGAGAGGGGAATGGCTGTGTAATACAATCAGGTCTGTTACTCTATTTGAGAGGCAAGGGCCCTGAGAGTTGCATATATCTCACAATTGTTCCCACTTCCATTATGGGTTGAGTTTACTTTACTCTAACTTTTGAGATACAGTACAGAAACAGGCCCTTCGGCCTACCAAGTCCACGCTGACCAGCGATCATCCTGTACACCAGCATTATCCTACACACACAAGACAATTTACAATTTATGGAATCCATTTATCCACAAAACCTGTACGTCTTTGGAGTGTGGGAAGAAACAGGAGCGCCTGGAGAAAACCCACGCGGTCACAGGGCAAATGTACAAACTCCATACAGAGTTGTGAGGCAGCAATTCTACAACTGCGCCATTGTGCCGCCCTAATAAATTGTGCTGTTTTATGGTTTAAACTGAAATCTGTAATAATAATTCATCAGAATTCCAGCAGTGAATGTAATATCTCCTCGTTTCCCCCACTATGACAACTCACTAAGATGGCCATGACATCAAACACAAAACGGAACTAGAGCAGCAATATCAAATAAACTCCAGTACCCCTGAATTATTCCTCCGTACCTTATATCTCACAATAGCAATGTAAACTTCTGTTGACATTACATTTGCTAATCAGGTATCTGATCATGTTCAACCTCTTTGGCAATTATATAAACATTCAATAGGTACAATTTTTACAATTGCACAAATACTGTTTCTACACATACCTTCTATAAAGCCAAAATATCTTTTTAGATATCACCTAAATACAACATTAGAAGAATGCCTATATTACACCAGCTGCCTTCAGAAAATGGCTGGATTAAAACTCCTTCTTCATAACCACTGTTCATCCACGTTGGTGTTAAGTGAGGAATTCCAGGATATTAAGTCTGTAATTATGAAGGAATTGTTATTTATGATGTTGTTGTATGTCTTCCAGCAAGAGTTCCTGCAGTAGTGTTCCTGGGGTGTAACAATTGGCCCCCAAGCAATCAAAATCATCTTCCACTGCATCAAAAGTTACTGCACCCACTAAAGCATCCTCTTAACCTCAAAGTGAGGTTTTACTTGGGCTCTTTGGTTCCCCACTGGATACATGCTGCTTTAACAACAAGAGTTTCTCTTTCCTCCACAAACAATTTGGTTTGTGTCCACACTGGGTCAGGGCAAGAATCAGTGGCTGGGAGGTGACCGGTTTGGTGAAACACAAACTGAATGTTGATGAGCCAGAAAAAGCAGCCTACCAGAGGACTGAATGTTGATGAGCCAGAAAAAGATAAGGACTGGGATTCAGAGGACTGGGAGAAATTCAGAGTCCAGCAGAGGAGGACAAAGGGCTAAATTAGGAAAGGGAAAATAGATTATGAAAGAAAACTGGAAGGGAACATATAAACTGACTGCAAAGGTTTTTATAGATATGTGAAGAGAAAAAGATTAGTTAAAACAAACATAGGTCCCTTGCAGTCAGAAACAGGTGAATTGATCATGGGGAACAAAGACATGGCAGACCAATTGAATAACTACTTTGGTTCCGTCTCCACTAAGGAAGACATAAATAATCTGCCAGAAATAGCAGGGGACCGGGGGTCAAATGAGATGGAGGAACTAAGTGAAATCCAGGTTAGCTGGGAAGTGGTGTTAGGTAAATTGAATGGATTAAAGGCCGATAAATCCCCAGGGCCAGATAGGCTGCATCCCAGAGTACTTAAGGAAGTAGCCCCAGAAATAGTGGATGCATTAGTGATAATTTTTCAAAACTCTTTCGATTCTGGAGTAGTTCCTGAGGATTGGAGGGTAGCTAATGTAACCCCACTTTTTAAAAAGGGAGGGAGAGAGAAAATGGGGAATTACAGACCAGTTAGTCTAACATCGATAGTGGGGAAACTGCTAGAGTCAGTTATTAAAGATGGGATAGCAGCACATTTGGAAAGTGGTGAAATAATTGGACAAAGTCAGCATGGATTTATGAAAGGTAAATCATGTCTGACGAATCTTATAGAATTTTTCGAGTGGATAAGGGAGAATCAGTGGATGTGTTATATCTGGACTTTCAGAAGGCTTTCGACAAGGTCCCACATAAGAGATTAGTATGCAAACTTAAAGCACATGGTATTGGTGGCTCAGTACTGATGTGGATAGAGAACTGGCTGGCAGACAGGAAGCAAAGAGTAGGAGTAAACGGGTCCTTTTCAGGATGGCAGACAGTGACTAGTGGGGTACCGCAAGGCTCGGTACTGGGACCCCAGCTATTTACAATATATATTAATGATTTGGACGAGGGAATTGAATGCAACAGCTCCAAGTTTGCAGATGACACGAAGCTGGGGGGCAGTGTTAGCTGTGAGGAGGATGCTAGGAGGCTGCAAGGGGACTTGGATAGGTTGGGTGAGTGGGCAAATGCATGGCAGATGCAGTAAAATGTGGATAAATGTGAGGTTATCCACTTTGGTGGCAAAAACAGGAAAGTAGACTATTATCTGAATGGTGGCCGATTAGGAAAAGGGGAGATGCAAGGAGACCTGGGTGTCATGGTACACCAGTCATTGAAAGTAGGCATGTTATGGTATGTTAGCATTCATAGCAAAAGGATTTGAGTATAGGAGCAGGGATTCCTGGGATGTCAGGACTTTCATATGACGAAAGACTGGATAGACTTGGCTTGTACTCGCTAGAATTTAGAAGATTGAGGGGGGATCTTATAAAAACTTACAAAATTCTTAAGGGGTTGGACAGGCTGGATGCAGGAAGATTATTCCCGATGTTGGGGAAGTCCAGAACAAGGGGTCACGGTCTAAGGATAAGAGGGAAGTCTTTTAGGACCGAGATGAGAAAAACATTTTTCACACAGAGAGTAGTGAATCTCTGGAATTCTCTGCCACAGAAGGTAGTTGAGGCCAATTCATTGGCTATATTTAAGAGGGAGTTAAATGTGGCCCTTGTGGCTAAGGGGATCGGGGGTATGGAGAGAAGGCAGGTACGGGATACTGAGTTGGATGATCAGCCATGATCATATTGAATGGCGGTGCAAGCTCGAAGGGCCGAATGGCCTACTCCTGCACCTATTTTCTATGTTTCTATGAGCAGAATATTGGTGATTCGATGGCAGTATTTCACTATTTATTTGGAGCAGGCTGATAGAGAAGCTACTATTTATTTACTCCACTGTTGCCAGAGCTTACAGAGTCTATTTGCAATACTTTCTGAGTACATACTATGGTCATTGTTGTATTGACCAAGCTTGACCTGGGGGTGGGGGGGCGGGGGGAGAGTCAAACTCTCATATGCTGGTCCTCAGCAATTTGGCTGTTGTTATTGGTTCCAGTTTATGTGCATTCAAAGGACTGATTGTTGATGGCAGTTGGAGTGTACCAATCAAGAGAAGATTGGATGGGACTGAGTGCTCAGCACTTAAAGCAGAAGATATTGGCAAATCACATCTTCTTTGCCTGGCCTCCACTTGGTATAGAATTCAAAGGGCTAGCCTTGAAAGATTTAAATTAAAAGGCACAATCACAATTACAGCAAATAATATTTTGAAGAAAGAAAATTGAAAGTGGAAAGTCCACAATTTTGCGACCAAACTGGCAAACTAAAACAGAAACAAAAATCAAAACAATAATACAGAAAACCACAAAAAATTTAGAGCAGAAAACAACAAAATGAAAAACATGTTGGATACCTTAAAAAATCTCAAAATAAAATACTGTGCAAAATTAGGATTGAACTTTAGAAGAAAGACTCAAAATAAAAATGTTCTCAATAAAATAACTAAGGAACTTAATTTTTTTAAACTCACCCCAAGTTCAGAGAGTACAACTTGGGGTGAGTTTAAAAAAATTAAATTTTAAAAATTAAAATTAAAAAAATGGTGAATACACGAGAGAGCAAATTATAAAATGACAAATTAAAATATAAGAAAGTGAACTTACTATTCTGCCCCAAAATTAAGGCCAATGTTGGGACAGAACAATGCTGAGACGTGGGGCTCAGTACTACACCATGAGAATGGCAGATATTGGCCTCCTCACAAGTATGTTGACAGATTGCCTGGTTCCTCCAGTATTTCCGATCACTTCCCATTAGATGAGATGGATGCTCCTGTCTCCCCAGCTCAGGGATTTCTCAATGGCTGTCGAGCAACTTACCAAAGAAAAATCTCTAGGAAAAGGAGAGCAGGGCAGCCAAAGAAAAGGAAAGGAACCATTTCCAATGCAACCAAAAGATGGTGTTACTCCCATCTGCCTTGTCTTTCACTTTAATGGAAACTCTCACAATCACTCTTAAACTTATCCCACTTTCCAGACATTCCTTTGCCTGCAGAGATCCTACTCCAATCAAGTTTAGCAAGTTCCGATCAAATATCATCAAAGTTGACCTTGTCCCAATTCAGAAATTCAACTTTGGAACCTGCCATAAATCTACAACTATTTGAAAGCTAACAGAACAGTGGTCACTGTTCCTAAAAGGCTCACCAACCAAAACTCCAAATTTCCTAAGAGTAGATCAAGCTTTGCCTTCTCCCTAGTGGTACCATCTTCATATATTTTAAGGAAACTATCCTGAACACATACAACACTTTTTTTGTAGATAACACTGTTAGTACATTTTTATTCGGCACCAAAATTGGTAGTACAGGGAAGATATCATTAGGTTGTAAAGGATGCAGAAGAGATTTACCATGATATTACATGGGCTTGCTGGCTTGAGTTATCGGGAGTGGTTGGATAGGTTGGACCTTTTTTGTTTGAAGTGTAAGACACTGAGGAGTGACCTTAATGAGGTGTACATCTAGGGAATGGATAGAGTGAACATTTAAAGTATTTTTTCCAGTTTAGAGCATTCTAGAAAGTAGAGGACATCGGCTTAAGGTTAGTGGGGAGATATTTAAGAAAGACTTCTTCTTATATCTGCACAAGTGCATCAGATACATACCAGAACCAATTTGGCACCTGTAGCTTGCAAATGACCGGAGCCGCAGAGGCAAATCTCTTCTGTTATTTATCATAATAATAATGATAATAAGTTTATTGGCCAAGTATGTACACATACAAGGAATTTGCATTGGTGCTCCGTTCGTAAGTAACAATACGACAGACAATAAACAATTAAGAATAAAACATAAAACATTAAGAATAAAACATTATAGTTTAAACATGTGAATCATTTGCTTCCATTTCCAACAGACCCCAAACTTAACGGTAAAATGCAACTTGATATACTGATAATAGATGCAAAATGCTGGAGAAACTCAGCGGGGCAGGCAGTATCTAAGGACTGAAGGAATGTGTGATGTTTCAGGTCGAGACCCTTCTTCAGGTCTCAACCCTAAGCATCACCCATTCCTTCTCTTCAGAAATGCTGCCTGTCCAAGTGAGTTCCTCCAGCATTTTGTGTCTATTTTCAGTGTAAACCAGCATCTGCAGTTCCTCCCTACACATTTTGTATGCTGATATTATTTTAAATATAGCAGGAAATTAGGGATGTGTGTAGCAAAGGTTATCATGGATGACTTTAATCTACATATAGATTGGGCCAACCAAATTGGTAACAGCGCTGAGGAGGATTTCCTGGAATGTACACAGGATGGTTTATTAAATCAATATGTAGAGGAACAGACTAGAGGGCAGGCCATCCTAGACTGGGTATTGTATAATGAGGATTAGTTAGCGATCTTGTTGTGCAAAGCCCCTTGGGCAACAGTGACCATAATATGGTAGAGTTCTGCAATAGGATGGAAAGTGACACGGTTAATTCAGAGACTAGGGTCCTGAACATAAAGAAAGGAGACTTTGAAGATATGAGATGGGAATTGACTTGGATAGCCTGGCAAATTATACTTAAAGGATTGACGGTGGAGATGCAATGGCAAAAATTTAAAGACAGCATGAATGAACTCCATAAATTGTTCATCCCGTCTGGCGAAAAAATAAAACGGGGAAGGCGGCTCAACTGTGGCTAACGAGGGAAATCAAGGATAGTGTTAAATCCAAGGAAGAGGCATATAAATCGGCCAGAGAAAGCAGCAAACCGGAGGACTGGGAGAAATTTAGAACAGAGGAGGACTAAGGGGTTAATTAAGAGGGGGGGGGGGGAGGGGGGAAGAGCATGAAAGAAGGCTTGCGGGGAATATAAAACTGGCTGTAAAAGTTTCTTTTGATATGTAAAACGGAAATGATTAGTGAAGGCAAATGTAGGTTCCTTACATTCTGAATTTATAATGGAAAACAAGGAAATGGCAGAACATGTAAATGAGTACTTTGGTTCTGTCTTCTCCAAGGAAGACAAAAACAATCTCCCAGAATTAATAGGGGACCAAGGATCCAGTGGGAGGCGAGGTGCTGAAGGAAATGGCATTAGGCAAACTGTTGGGACAGAAGGCAGATACATCCCCAGGGCCTGATGGTCTGCATCCCACAGCACCCAAGGAGGTGGCCAGAGAAATCGTGGATGCATTGGCGATCATTTTCCAATTTTCTCTCAATTCTGGATCAGTTCCAGTGGATTGGATGGTAGCCAATGTAATTCTACTTTTTAAAGAAAGGAGGGAGACGGAAAATGGGGAATTATAGACCAATTAACCTCACATCGGTAGTGGGGAAGATGCTTGAGTCGATTATTAAAGATGTTAATATCAGCGCATTTGGAAAGCAGTGACAAGATCGGTCAAAGTCATCATGGAATTATGAAGGGGAAAATATGCTTGACTAATCTTCTGGAATTATTTGCAGATGTAAAAAAGTAGAATTGATAAGGGAGAGCCAGTGGATGTGGTGTATCTGGACTTTCAAAAAGCCTTTGACAAGGTCCCACACAAGACATTAGTGTGCAAAATTAGAGCACATGGTATTGAGGGTAGGGTATTGACATGGATAGAGAACTGGCTGGCAGACAGGAAGCAAAGAGTAGGAATTAACAGGTCCTTTTCAGAATGGCAGGCAGCAACTAGTGGGGTGCAGCAAGGCTTGATGCTAGGACCCCAGTTATTTACAATATATACAGTATTAACGATTTAGACGAGGGAATTAAATGTGACATCTCCAAGCTTGCGATGACACAAAACTGGTGGCAGTATGAGCTGCGAGGAGGATGCTATGAGGCTGCAGGGTGATTTGGATAGGATGCGTGAGTGGGCAGATGCATGGCAGGTGCAGTATAATGTGGATAAATGTGAGGTTATCCACTTTGGTGGCAAGAACAGGAAGGCAGATTATTATTTGAAAAGTGTCAGATTAGGAAAGGCGGAGGTGCAACAAGACCTGGGTGTGCTTGTACATCAGTCACTGAAAATAAGCATACAGTGAACAGCAGGCAGTGAAGAAAGCTGATGGCATGTTGGCCTTCATTGCGAGAGGATTTGAGTTTAGGAGCAAGGAAGTCCTACTGCAGTTGTACGGGGCCCTGGTGAGACCGCACCTGTAGTATTGTGTGCAATTTTGATCTCCTAATATGAGGAAGGACATTATTGCTATTGAAGGAGTGCAGCATGGGTTCACCGCGTTAATTCCCGGGATGGACGGACTGAAATGATGAAAGAATGGGTCGACTGGACTTGTATTCACTGGAATTTAGAAGGATGAGAGGGAATCTTAGGGCTAAAGGAATCAAGGGATATGGGGAAAAAGCAGGAACAGGATACTGATTTTAGATGATCGGCCGTGATCATATTGAATGGCGGTGCTGGTTCGAAGGCCCGAATTGCCTACTCCTACACCTATTTTTCTATGTTTCTAAAGGGATTTATGTCGTAACACAATCGATTTGTAAGATATGATTATATATCAACATGAGAAATTTAATTTGCATTGCAAAATGCAGCAGAATGATGACATTGAGGAGATCTGCAGCTACCATTATTTTGTGACCAAAGGACTGATCTCAGCATCAGTTACTTGCTTGTTACATAAACTCATCTGACTAAAGATAATTACTGAAACAGCCTGGACAAAGCGAAACAAACAAAGTTGAGGGAGGTGGTGATATGAGCTGCCTTTGATCTCTGTTATGCAGATATCATTAAAGCACATACTGTAGCTTAGATCTCTTACAATGAATCTTGGTTGCTTAAGAACCAATTCTAATCAGAATTGATAGGTAGATGAGCTGGTTTTATGAAAATGGTGCCGCCAAGTTTGACAGATGCTACCAGTTTGATTCTGGTACTTGCTGATTCCCCCGACCTGCTGACTCTTCCTTAATCATGAAATTATGCATTGTGATGCTCACTAATTGTCCATGACCAAGGGCCCCTTTAATCAAATGTTTTATTGTTCCCCAAACTCCTATGACCCTCAGTACCCTAAGAACTCTTTTGTTATTTGCCTTTTTACCTTATCCTGTTCTGTTGAAATCTGCAAAATGCTCTAATTAATTCTAGCTTTCCAGTGCCGTTTTGAGAGATTTTTTGATTATCTTTATACACACATTTTCTGTTCAATAGCTTTTACTGAGAAATTCATCCCCAGTCATGCTAAATGCACTATAGGATCTCACAAACATTGGATAGAGTTTTGGAGGCTGTTGCTATTATAAGTTGTGTTTACCATGAGTGACGAGGCAGAATTTCTAGGCAGGTGCCCACAGAATGATTAACAGAAACAAGAAGTAAAATGATACAGAAAAATTGAAAATGCTGAATGTTATATACAACAGGTGCAGGAGTAGGCCATTCGGCCCTTCGAGCCAGCACCGCCATTCACTGAGATCATGGCTGATCATCCACAATCAGTACCTCGTTCCTGCCTTCTCCCCAAGAAAATCTGTCTTGGCTGGGGTGGTTTCCTTTCGATAAAAGTCTGATATGTTTATCATATACAAGGATATGTTTAGAAGTTTATCATATACAAGGATATGTTTAGCTAGAGATCTTTGTTACGGATCTTCTTCAGACACAACCACACAAGCAATGGAGCACCTAATCACAATCCATCCTAATTGGGCAAAGATTTGAGGCAACCATTATAATTATTAATCAGATCTATCCCTACTATATAAATCTACAAAGAAGCATGTTTCATACAAAAGTGGCATGGGACAGGTTAGGTATCTGACCCTGGATGTTCAATCTCAGTTTATGCCGAGAGGGCCTGTTTCCGTGCTGTAATTGTTATATGGTTATATGGCTATATATCTGCATACATAATGGCATTACCATGAAAGTAAAATATATATAAACAACACCTCTGAACAAATTCACATACAGTGGCTTGCAAAAGTATTCATACCCCTTGAACTTTTCCACATTTTGTCACGTTAAAACCACAAACGTAAATGTATTTTATTGGGATTTTATGTGATAGACCAACACAAAGTGGCGCATAATTGTGAAGTGGAAGGAAAATGATACATTGTTTTCAAATTTTTTTACAAATAAAAAACTGAAAAGTGTGGCGTGCAAAGGTATTCAGCACCCTTTACTCTGATACCCCTAAATAATATCCAGTGCAACCAATTGCCTTCAGAAATCACCTAATTAGTAAATAGAGTCCACGTGTGTAATCTAATCTCAGTATAAATACAGCTGTTCTGTGAAGGCCTCAGAGGTTTGTTAGAGAACATTAGTGAACAAACAGCATCATGAAGCCCAAGGCACACACCAGACAGGTCAGGGATAAAGTTGTGGAGAAGTTTAAAGCAGGGTTAGGTTATAAAAAATATCCCAAGCTTTGAACATCTCACGGAGCACTGTTCAATCCATCATCCGAAAATGGAAAGAGTATGGCACAACTGCAAACCTACCAAGACATGGCCGTCCACCTAAACTGACAGGCCGGGCAATGAGAGCATTGAACAGAGAAGCAGCCAAGAGGCCCATGGTAACTCTGGAGGAGCTGCAGAGATCCACAGCTCAGGTGGGAGAATCTGTCCACAGGACAACTATTTGTCATGCACTCCACAAATCGAGCCTTTATGGAAGAGTGGCAAGAAGAAAGCCATTGTTGAAACAAAGCCATAAGAAGTCTCATTTGCAGTTTGCCACAAGCCATGTGGGGGACACAGCAAACATGTGGAGGAAGGTGCTCTGGTCTGATGAGACCAAAATTGAAGTTTTTGGCCTAAATGCAAAACGCTATGTGTGGCGGAAAACTAACACTGCACATCACCCTGAACACATCATCCCCACTGTGTAACATGGTGGTGGCAGCATCATGCTGTGGGGATGCTTTTCTTCAGCAGGGACAGGGAAGCTGGTCAGAGTTCTTGGGAAGATGGATGGAGCCAAATATTAGGCAATCTTGGAAGAAAACCTGTTAGAGTCTGCAAAAGACTCGAGACTGGGGCGGAGGTTCACCTTCCAGCAAGACAACGACCCTAAACATACAGCCAGAGCTACAATGGAATGGTTTAGATCAAAGCATATTCATGTGTTAGAATGGCCCAGTCAAAGTCCAGACCTAAATCCAATTGAGAATCTCTGGCAAGACTTGGAAATTGCTGTTCACAGACGCTCTCCATCCAATCTGACTGAGCTTGAGCTATTTTGCAAAGAACAATGGGCAAAAATGTCGGTCTCTAGATGTGCAAAGCTGGTAGACATACCCCAAAAGACTTGCAGCTGTAATTGCAGCGAAAGGTGGTTCTATAAAGTATTGACTCAGGGGGGCTGAATACTTTTGCACGCCACACTTTTCAGTTTTTTTATTTGTAATAAAATTTGGAAACCATGTATAATTTTCCTTCCACTTCACAATTATGCACCACTTTGTGTTGGTATATCACATAAAATCCCAATAAAATACATTTACGTTTGTGGTTGTAACTTGACAAAATTTGGAAAAGTTCAAGGGGTATGAATACTTTTGCAAGCTACTGTAACATCTATTTGCATTGCTTCTGTTTAGATTAATTTAATAATTTTATCAAAAACAATTTGTCGATTTCTCCATGAAGGTTATGTCATTTTTGCAACAACAGAGGGCACCATTTGGTCAATAGAGAAAAAAATACTGAGAAACCTTGAGTTGTATAACAGCAATGTTGCCAACATAACTAATTCTAAATATAAAACAGATGGGCTCACCAAATACCACAGGAGTTATGAATTTAAGTAAGAAATAAATTTTATTTAAGAAATATTGCACCCAATCTGTATTTTTTTAACTGATAACTACAGGGCTTTTCAACACAGAGAGAGCTAGACATTTAATTTATGCTATCCATTTAAATGTGAGGGTACTGGAGATAGATTAGTTCAAGTTGCCCATCTTCCTCTCCAACTGAACTGAAGGCATTGAAATTCGCTCAATTTATGTTGCACCATGTAAACGTAATCTCAACTAAGCAAACCAAATATATTATCCAAGACCTAATTACAAATATGAAATACAGAGAACTGTTCCCTAGAGATCTATCAGACACCAAAATACCAACTTCATTCTTTGACCTTCATGTTTCTACTTGAGTCTACAACAAACCACAGATTATCTTATTACTTTCCCATCTCAGAACATCTAGGTAGTACAGAAAATTACTGTCTAATCTCTTATTTTGCTAAAAAGTAATTAACTTGTTTGTTGGTTCATTCTTAACTCAGGTGCTCAGTTTCTGCTCTTTTACTACAATCTGAGGCAAATTGCCTTTCCACCCATGTCATACCTCCACGCAGTCTTCTGTTCTGCCCTAAGATCAGGCTCAATTTTTAGGATCCTTCTTTTAAATAAAGTAATCCTGCCCTGGCAGCAGGTTCCCAGTTCAGAGAGTGATTGTGAATTTTAAACAATTACAGTTAAGGAGGATAATCTGCCTTGGCTGGGGTTGTTTCCTTTAGAACATAAAAGTCTGAGAGGAAATTTAATTCAGAGGTACAAAATTATGAGGCCTAGGCAATATGAGCCAGGAGAAAGCTATTTTCTCAAGTACAGCAGTAAATAGCTAAAGAAGATTAAAACAACCCTTTTAAGTTAAATTAATTGGGAGAAAGATCAGAGAGGAGACAAAAAAAATCCAAAGTAGTGGTTTAGAACTCACAATCAGAAAAGTTGGTGAACGTAGAACTCTGATAACATTTAAAGATGTACCCGGACGAGTGCTTGAAGAGCCAAAACATAAGAAGACCATAGACCATAGGTAGCGCAGCAGTAGAGTTGCTGCCTTACAGCACCAGAGACCCGGGTTCAATCCTGACTCCTGGTGCTGTCTGTACAGAGTTTGTACGCTCGCCCCGTGACCAGCATGGATTTTCTCCGGGATCTTTAATTTCCTTCCACACTCCAAACACGGACAGGTTTGTAGGTTAATTGGCTTGGTATAATTGTAAATTGTCCCTAGTGTGTGTAGGGTAGTGTAAGTGTGCGGGGATCGTGGTCGGCATGGACTCAGTTTCCGAGCTATATCTCTAAACTAAACTAAGAGCAAGGAACTGGGAGTACAGTATATAGTTCCATGTTTGAATGGTATGGATACAATGGCCATTCTTTTCTGATTGACCTTCTTTTCTGAATCATTCTAGTTTATTGTCATATGCAGTATGGTGAGGTACAGGTACAATTGAAAATCGTGCTTGCAGCAGCATCACAGACACATACTCAGACAAACACACAAATACAAATTATACATGCATGATTACACGTAAAATTACACATAAAATTCTAGAAGACGGTGCAAAATAAAAACACGATCAGAAAAGTAATCTGTGCACAGTCATGGGTGTACAAAGATTGGAGCTGGGGTATAAGCTGGCTGTCATGTGCACCTGTGTATATGGTGATTGAGGAGGAGATGTTAGTACCGATCTGCACTGATTGAGATCCGCTGATGAAAGAGTGAAGAATTCAATGGCAAAGGCAGGTGCAGAGGCCAGGTCTTGCAGCTGGATGATGAGGTTGGATGGGATGATAGAATTGAATACCAAGCTGTGGTCATAAAGCATGGAAACATGCCATTTGGCCCAACTGGCCGACACGGACCAAGATGCCCCATCTAAGCTAATCCCAGGTACCTGCATTTGGCGTAAATCCCTCTAAACCTTTACTATCATAGTCGATGTACAGCAGCCTGATGTATCTGTTCCTGCTTTCCAGATGGTCCAGCGCAGAATGGAAGGCTGATGAGAGAACATCAGCTGTTGACCTGCTGTTACGAGAGGCAGAATGAAGCTGATCCAACATATTTCTGAGGCAAGAATTGATTTGTGCCATAACCAACCTCTCATTGGACTTCATTTTGGTGGATGTAAGTGCTAGGGCACATCCTGCTCCTCTTAGGCACCTGTATGATTCATGCCCTTTTGAGGCAGTGGGAAAGTCAAACTGTAGAAGCAAGAGTTTGAAGAGGCCTTTAAATATTGCAGCCAGTTCGTCCACACAATTCTTTACTATTTGACCATTTGCATAGTCTGGGCCGGATACATTGTGTGGATTGACCCTCTTGAGAGATGCTCTAACATGATCTCTCAGAGAGCGAGATCACAGAATTGTCAGGGCTGTGGGACCCGTTATGTGCATCATTGTTCTCCTGTTCAAACCAAAACAACATTCAACACATCAGGAAGAACAGCGTTGTTGGTAGTAATGTTACCCACTTTTGCCTTGTAGGAGGTGATGGCACGCAAGCCCTGCCATGGATGAGCATCTGTCTGTTACTCCAGCCTAGCTTGAAATTGTCCCTTGGTAGCCTTCAGGAAGTCATGAAGTCAACATTTGATACTAGATTGCCATTTTTAAACACTACAGATCTAGCGTTCAGCAGATTATGAATCACCTGGTTCATCCAGAGTTTCTGGTTGTGGTCATTCTTGGAATGGTTTTGTCAATGTACACTCGTCCACATTTGTCTTTATGAAGTCAGTGACGACTGTGGCATATTCATTCAGGTCCACCGATGAATCCTGGACTGTGGCCCAGTCAACTGACTTGAAGCAATCCTGTAACCGCTCCTCCGCCTCCACTTTAGTCCTCTTTGCCAGTGCTGCATTTTTCAGTCTTTGTGTGTACTTAGGAAGAAGCAGCACAGCCAGGTGGTCAGACTTTCCGAAGAAAGAACGAGGGATGGAGCGGTAGACGTTCCTGACAGTGGTACAGCAATGGTCGTAAATACAATTTCAAGATAAAGCTGAAGAAAGGAAAAGTGACTAATTCCAAACATCTATGACTAGAAACAATGTATGAAAAATGGACACTTAAAATGACAAATAGGGAACCCAAAATTTATTTACAGATTCATAAAAGTATTTCTCGTGGCTCAAACCAGCACAAGTCGCCTTGTATTTATCCCAGGAATAATTTATGTGGAACATTATATAATAAATTATATAAAGGAACACTCACGCTGTCACTCTGAAAGGGATTCAGGAAGTTGCCGCCCATTTCTCCATCGTCTCGTGGAGTACCAGGCGGATTACTCATACTTATGTTACTGGGAGAATTCTACGGACAGACACAGATAAATAAATAACCATTATTCTTAATGGAATCTTTAATCTCCAAGATCACAAAGATCCTTGTTAATAAATTATTAGCAATGACTGTTAAACATATTGTACCCTTACTGTTCCCAGCCAAATTCCGAATGGTTCTATGGTTATAAAACATTTTCAATCAGCAATTAAAGGTTGACCTGCCTGATGACTTTTTGTATGAACCAGCATCTGCTTTATTACAAGATTAGATGTTCAACATTGTAGAACTCCTGGCCAGTGGGTGGAAGTGCCTTTTTTGGTTTATGTCGCTTTCCTGGAAGCATTGCGTGTTTTCAAATGGTGTAATTTACCTGACTCTGGCCAATGCTTTGTCTTTGTCTTTCGTCCTTTGCAGACATTCAAAATCAAATGAGCCAACAGCATTAGGAATGTGGCTACAATATTTTGCTGAATAAAGCCCTTGTTTTGCCTTCTCAAGTCCTAGAGAGACCCATGACACTTTGGAAGTCAGAGCTACTTTGATTTCTACAGTTAACTTTTTGCTGTGTGAGGACCAGACCATGAAGATATCTCAGAGTACTTTCCATGATCAGCGGATGGTTTCTTTTGTAAGTAGAGTCTGTTCCTTTAGATATATCTACCCTATCTTCCTTACAGCCATTTGGCTACTAAACACTACAACCTCCAATAAGTTCTGAACTACGTAGACTATTATTGTTATTATTGCACTATTATTGGGTTTTTTTGTGTGTATGTGTGCATGTATATATACGATCTATATATTTGTGAATATGTGTATATATACACACATTGAAATGTTTTCTCTCTCGTTCATTATATTGTTTACAGTGTATTATGTTTACATATTCTGTTGTGGTGCTGCAAGTAAGAATGTAATTGTTCTATCTGGGACATATGACAATAAAACACTCTTGACTCTCTTGACTACCCGGGTACATCAAAATCTACAGCATGCCAGCTGGGCCTTTGCTCATTAGTCCCCTTTTTCCGCTTGCGTTATTTTACTTTTTGGGCTTCTGTCTCTAATTATGCTCTTCTGCCTCCATAATAATATAAAACATGACTGCAGCCAATATTGAGTTGCCAAAGGCGGTAATAAACTGGATGTATGCCTGGCCATGTGACTGCAAGTAGCAGTGTAAAGTGACTTTCCAAACAAATGCATGAAAATGAACCAAGTCTCTTCAATGTAGAATTCTGAGGCAAACTTAATCAAATTAAACTCCTGGTTTAAATATTTAATATGCTATAACAATGGAAACTGACTTCATGTTTTTCAACTGGGTCCATTACATCTATGTTTTGGAAACAAGTGGCAATTTTAAGAATTGATTCTGAAACAAAGTTAATCAAATTAACTTTATTTAGTGCCCTAAATAAGATCAAACTGCAACATAAGTTGTTATTGCAAGTAGATAATTTTTTTCATCAAAGGCTAAAAATAATACACCTACTAAAAATAATGCTTACTTTGGAAATGCCGTCCATATCTCCTGAGCCTGGAATTAAAAGAAAGACATTCTAATTAGTTTTTGTTCATCTATCTGAGCTCTATTATTCCCCCATCAGCCCTCAATGGGGTCTTGCAAATTGTCAGTCATGTAAAACTGTCAGCTACACAGTACATGCTGAGGTGATTAATCAAGATACAACTTTACATCATTATTACCTCCATTGTTTCAAGGCCACTACTTGATCCATTCAGGCCAAATAAATATGGCATACTAAATTAAAGCTGATTTAATTTCAAATTGCAATTACAATAGTTCAGCAACCATAGGAATATCTTCACATGGAGTGACAGCATTAACATTTCAGTCTCCATTTTACCTATGGAAGCCATCTTCCTTATTCCATATTACCTACAACACCCATACGAATGGAAACAGAATATTCATACATTTAATTAATTATTTCTGCTGTCAAGTACCCACTGATCTCTTTTCTCCATCATGTCATTCATCTCTTTCCA
The DNA here is from genome assembly GCA_035221665.1 of Okamejei kenojei. NCBI lineage: Eukaryota > Metazoa > Chordata > Chondrichthyes > Rajiformes > Rajidae > Okamejei > Okamejei kenojei. Next base: position 16,112,368 of record CM069133.1, read on the forward strand.
CCATCTTTCATTACCAACTCTCATTCCTACGAAATGCCATTTGCCAAAGTTGAACTTCCATAATACAAAATGAGAGGGCAAATTGTAATTAGAATACAAAAGAAAGGGTAGTAACAAATGAATTACAGATGTATCATGGATTATTCACTGGTTTTGGGCTGCTGTGACATATTTCACTGGTTCGCAAAGGGAGTTGATAATCATTAATTCATTAAATGGAACAAGTTGGTGGTGAAGACGAGACTACTTTTACTCAAGCGTAATCACATCGTACAGATCCACCAATCCACTCTAACATATTTTTTATATTTTGACCTCCAATTTATCACCTAATGTTGGCCCCTAATGCACTTCCTCCACTGACACTTTATTACATCAGACGTTTTACGCTACTTTTACTTCAGTACAAGCTGGAATCAAAGGAACTCACATAATAAGTTGAAGTAAGATGATGCAACTAGTCCTGTCAAGGAAGTTCTCGACATAGAACATTCAATTTCTAGTTTCCCTGCTGATAAAGTACATGCTCAGAAATTGTATTTCATTCTTATTTAGAAACTAAATGGGTGCTGCATTTAGCACAATTCCCAATTAGGAACTGTGGGGAAAACAATGGTAAAAATTGGGACAATCCATCTTAAAAATACAAGTACAGTGGTTTTCACCTTCCGTTCTGAATTAAAATCTGACCAGAACAGTTCCCCATAGCAACTTAGATCACAGCTGCCATGTTTTTATGGTTGAGATCATGGGAAACAGGTCACAGCCTTAAATAACTCTCTCCCTGACAGCAACATTACAGCAGCATAAAGGCTTCCAGAGAGGTAAGGGAAAACGTCTTCTGTAGTGTGGCCACATTACTGCCTCACTCACTAAACCCCACTTGGGATTTGTCCTCACAGATCGATTCTCATTGCTGCAAATGACCTCATATCTGTAATAAACTCTGCGAGAGCCAGTAGTAATGCACTGTAATGAAAACTCAAGCAGCCACATTCAGATAGAAACACTTCAATGACACAGTCGGGATCCTTTAATTCACATTTCCTAGTCGATCTGTTATGGGATTTGCTCCTCGTTTACTATGAGTTGTAAAAGGTTAAAGATTTCACATTACTGCACAAATTTCCGTCACTAATACTTAGATATGCACATTGTTGATGTCATCCCTGATGCAGAAAACATTAAATGATGACTGATAAAATTAAGCCACTTTAAGATATGTGCCCAGTTCATATGTGCGCAGTTTAATTACTGGATGGTTGTGACTTCTCTCTGAGATTGCATGGGACTTCTTTTTGATGAAAAAACGTGTGAGTTGCACACACACGTTTATATGTGATGTGGGCATGAAAAGCAGGCAAAAAATGATCTAAACTCAATTGGCAACACCATTTATTTACATGAGCTGTGAGTTGGCGCATAGTGTCATAGATTCCAGAATGTAATATTCTGTTTTTCTGGTAGTTCACACTAATTATTTTAATCTCTTTATTGAACATATAATAAAACAGATTGAAATGGCATTGCTGCTTGAAATAAATACTGTGCCCTCATTTTATAATATTACTGCTGGCATTCCAAGAAGGATATTACATTGCTAATCTTGAATTACTTTGGGTTTGGAACACATGTCAAATGGTTGCGAAAAACATAAAAGCATATATTTCTAAAATAAGTAAAATGAAAAGATGCGATGAAGACAAAACTGAGGAAAGGCACATCTACAACCAAAGTAGGGAGTTAGAAAAGTGAAGAAAGAGGGAGATAGCGAGAGACGGAGGGGCTGAGTAATGGAGAGGGCGAGAGAAAGAGAGGGATTAAGAGGGACATAAGGCAAGAATGAAAATATTGAAAAAAAAATGACAGTTGTAGATTTACTTATGTGACTTTGTCACGGGGAGTAATGTTAGAGTGGGTGGGCAGTTCAAGGTGATTAAACATGGAGAAAAGGAACAGAGCAAAGATTCAGTTTTAATCGCCAGGTTTCTTTTTAATCCGACACACAATCAATGACTGTTCTGCAATTGGGGTTTTGAAGTGATTCATGGTCTGGACACTGCTGAGGATTCTAAATATTAGTCCTTGACATATGTTAAACTGCAGACCCCATGCAAGCTAGAGCAACAAGAAAGCGTAAGGCAAAGGGAGAGCTGTTTTGGTGAAGGTCGAATTCAAAATGAATAACATGTCACAATTGAAAAAAAGCAGAGCCATGGCAGAGAGCAAGAACACTCATTATTTGTTCACCAATACAAAGGTTTCTCACTACAACAGTACAAGCCCAAGATCTTCCAAGAGACAAAATCTCTACAGCTTTGCCTTCGGTAATCTTTTCCTCACCATAAACAAATCATTATTACATTTGCCGAAGTGTCAGGAGAGACAAATTAGTATAGATGAGGATCTCTGTAAATGTTGAAATTGAGCAGTTTGCTTAATTCTTCCTCTTGCTCTATTTGCACACTCACAGTAAACAAAACCCATCAAGGGGCAGGTTGGTACCATGACTTTAAGAAACGTTCCCCACCTGAGAGCTGATTATAATTAGTAAGCAGCTGCCGTAAGTTAGTGCATAATGTCAACACTGAGTGAGAAGTGCCAACTTAAGGCTGTGGGGGCTGGAATCAAAACCCCCACGTATTGTAGTATACACATCAGGAAGTTTCTGAAGTGCATTGGAGAAATATAGCAGAATAAATAAATAAAATGGCATGAAGAGTATTTTGTTCTATTATTTTCTTGTTACCTAATGATCCATTCATGTGATGTGGTTCCATTCCTCCCATAGCACCGATTGGACCATCTGAGCCAGGGCCCATTGGAAACTGCAAATTTAAAACAAAAACTAAATGATACTGCAAATGGGGCTTTCCACATTTGCAGAATATATTTACATATTGGTAAACTGGTAACATCCTCATTAGTTGTACTGAAAGAAATGTAGTTCACACGGTCTAGGAGCAGAATTAGGCCATCAAGTCTACTCCGCCATTCAATCATGGCTGATCTATCCTTCCCTCTTGCTTTCTCCGCATAATCCCAGACAAATTGTTTTCAAAGTTTGTATGGCACACTAATCTGCACTGGCTAATGAATGAAGCAGGCACATGGAATTTTCAGATTCATCCCCAATCTTATTGAGACAGCACTAACATTTTCATTTTAGTCCCCATTTTACCTACGGAAGCTACCTTCCTCTTTATACTCTACAACACTCACACTGCAGGATGTTGAACACACACATTCGATAAATAATTTCTGCTGTCAAATACCCACTGATCTCTATTCCTCATCATGTCATTCACCTTTCCTTCATTACCAACTCTCATCCCTAAGAATTGCTTACGTATTTGCAGATGTTGCACTTCCATAATAAAAATGGGAGGGGAAAGCACAATTACAATACAAAACAGTGCAGTAGTAAATGAACCACCGATGTATCATGAATTACTCACTGGTTATGGGCTTCTGTGGACTCATATTTCTCTAATCCACAAATGGTCAATAGAGAATCAACCATTAATTCATTAAATGGTGGAATAAGTGGGTCGTGAAGAAGGCTTACTTTTGTTCAAGGGCAATGGCACCCACAGATGCACTGTAACATATTTTGAATGTTTTGTCCTCTACTTTATTTCCTATTAAAACACTTTCCCCACTGGCTTTCAAGATAGTCTTTCTACACCAGACTGTTTACTTCAGTACAGCTGTAATCAATAAAAGCACTAATGTAATAAGTTGAATTAAAATGCTGCTACTCTTCCTGTCCAGAATTTTCTCCACGTAACAGTTACCTGCAGTTGAAGTACCTGCCTAGAAATTGAATTTTATTCTTGTTTAGAATCTAAATTGGTGTTGCATTTAGCACTAATGCCCACTAAGGAACAGTTCAGAAAATGGGGAAATCCATCTTCAAAACACAGGTCTGGTGGTTTTAATCATGTATGTTGAATTAAAGCCTGACCAGAACAGTTCCCAATAACAACTGAGTTCACAGCTGCCATGTCTTTTCATTTCCTAGACGTAACATCCTGACTGGAACGATTTGAATTTGCACTTGGTATAGTGTATCAGTAAGGGTAAGTGCATGTTATTAGCATTTGTGATCTGGCAGGTGCTATAACAATATGAAGTAGAATAAAACAATTTTACACATGAAGGTGAAAAATGCCTTTTCCAGTTTAACGTATCTTGAGTACATTCACATTTTAGAGATTTTGTTGTGTGGTGAAGAAGTATATACTTTTTTTAATTGAAAAAGTTCACGCTTCATCTACTTACGTTAGACCTGGTAGCACCAGGTGGAACGGCATTCATCATAGTATACATATTATCACTGGAGTTGGTTGAATCTGAAAAACCCAGAAATATAATAACTTAAAAAATGTTTCTGGGAAATTGGAGAATGTTTATGTTGGTGGTATATAGGAAGTTAGTGTCTCTGATTCAAAGTAACAAAGAAAACACATAATTTGGAATCCAAATACGTCTTTTCTACTTTGTAGGGAGTCACTACTATATGGAAATTTGATATTTTCAAACATGGAAAATAACCACACGAGAATATTGGATAAGATCCAGTAACTGAATTTACGAGATTAAGTGTTTACATTTGAACTCAGTCAGAAGCTGCATCATATTATGTACAATCTTGGTATCATATTAAACTTCAAGATAAGCTTCAGAGCACATAACAACACCATCAGTGAGAATCTATTTCCACCTCCATAGAATAATTCGACACCCATGCCTGCATCAACAGATCTGTTGCTAAAGCTATTATTTATGATGAATTACTTCCAGATTTGGATACTCCAGTGTGTTCTTGAGTATTCTTCCTTATCATAGCCTGAATGACTAGGTACTATCCAAAAGTATGGTGCCAATGCATGGGGCTGTGGTGGGAGTCAATGTATTATATTACAACTCTCACCATTCTTTTAAAACATGTAACTTAACACACTGCTTGAAAACTAACATGCCTTCAATTTAGTTATTTTACATATTAAATTACTTTGACACAATTAAAATACATTTTAAATGAGCGTCAGAAAGGCATGCCTCAAGGTCAATTGGTTCGGTTTATGAATTAACGTAAATACAAAACAGTAATTATGGAGCAGATTTGCATAATCTAAATATATATCAATACTAACCTATCATTTAATTTTTTGTACAGCATTTCAAATTCTTTGTGCATTCAATGTTTCTTATTAAAATGCATGCTCAGCAGAGAATGTTGAAACAAAAATGCTCAGGATATAAAGAGGCTAAGCCTGTAATATTCTAATAAATGGTAAAAAACAGTAAATGAAGGCTGGCTGCTTCTGTTTGGTAGAACAAGAAAACAAAAGAGTCCCTTATACAGTGGTATAAGAAAGCTGTTAGAAAATATAAAAACTGGGAAAGGTAAAACACTGCAGAAATCATAACAATAATTGAGATAAAAATATTTTGGATGAAAGTGAACAAATATGTTGTCCCCATTACAGATTTGGGTAAGGTGCACTTTTCATCACTGAATCGTGGAAGAACTTGTATTACTTGCCAAGTCTCCCAATTAATAGATGGACGTTCCTTGGTGGAGATAGAATATTCCATAGGGCTGATGTGCATCACAAGCAAAGCCCTTTGGTCAAGGATTATGAATGCAGATTCCAATTTTTGCAGAGGGAAAGGGGTGCAGGTATAATTTACATGAGCGTCAGCAACTGGAACACCCATGGGGTCTGGGTTATGGACTGATTGATTCTATAAAATATATATAAAACAAAAAAGGGGTAAATGGATTGGAAAATCAGGCAAATTAACATTGCCATTGGTTGCATGGAGAACAGGTTGCACAAACTTATAGAAACATAGAACATAGAAAAATAGGTGCCATTCGGCCCTTTGAGCCAACACCACCATTCAATATGATCATAGCTGATCATCTAAAATCAGTACTCCATTCCTGCTTTTTCCCCATATCCCTCGATTCCTTTAGCCCTGAAAGCTAAATCTAACTCTCTCTTGACAACATCCAGGGAATTGGCCTCCACTGCCTTCTGTGGCAGAGAATTCCACAGATTCACGTTTGTTCTCATCTCAGTCGTAAATAGCCTCCCCTTATTCTTAAACTGTGACCCCTGGTTCTGGATGCCCTCAACATTGGGAACAATTTTTCTGCATCTAGCCTGCCCAATCCTTTCAAGAATTTGATGTTTCTATAACATCCCCTCTCATCTTTCTAACTTCCAGTGAATACAAGCCCAGTCGACCTATTCTTTCACCATATGTCAGTCCCACCATCTCGGGAATTAACCAGGTGAACCTATGCTGCACACGCTCAATAGCAATAATGTCCTTCCTCAAATTAGGAGACCACAATTGCACACAATACTCCAGGTGCGGTCTCACCAGTGCCCTGTACAACTACAGTAGGACCTCCTTGCTGCTAAACTCAAATCCTCTCGCAACGAAGGCCAACATGCCATTAGCTTTCTTCACTGCCTGCTGCACCTGCATGTTTACTTTCAGTGACTGGTGTACAAGCACACCCAGGTCTCGTTGCTCCTCCGCTTTTCCTAATTTGACTCTATTTAGATAATAATCTGCCTTCTTGTTCTTGCCACCAAAGTGGATAACCTCACATTTATCCATATTGTACTGCATCTGCCCACTCACCCAACATATCCAAGTCACCCTGCAGCCCCATGGCATCCTCATCGCAGGTCATACTGCCACCCAGCTTTGTGTCATCTGCAAACTTGGGAGATGTCACATTTAATTCCCTCATCTAAATCGTTAATATCTATTGTAAATAACTGGGGTCCCAGCACCGAGCCTTGCGGCACCCCACTCGTCAACCCACCCCATTCTTAAAATAACCCGTTGATTCCTAATCTTTGCTTCCAGTCTGCCAACCAGTTCTCTATCCATGTCAATACCCTACCACCAATACCATGTGCTCTAATTTGGCACACTGATCGCTTGTGTGGAACCTTGTCAAAAGCTTTTTGAAAGTCCAGATACACCACATCCATTGGCTCTCACTTATCTATTCTACTTGTTACATCCTCAAAAAATTCCAGAAGATTAGTTAAGCATGATTTCCCCTTCATAAATCCATGCTGATTATGACCGATCCTGTCACTGCTTTCCAAATGCGCTGCTATAACATCTTTAACATGGACTCAAGCATCTTCCCCGCTACCGTTGTAAGGCTAACTGGTCTATAATTCTGTATTTTCTCTCCCTCCTTTCTTAAAAAGTGTAGTTACATTGGCTAACCTCCACTCCACAGGAACTGATTCAGAATCGAGAGAACATTGGAAAATGATCACCAATGCATCCACAATTTCTAGGGCCACCTCCTTGAGTACTCTGGGATACAGACCATCAGGCCCTGGGGATTCATCTGCCTTCAGTCCCAACAGTTTGCCTAATGCCATTTCCTGACTAATGTGGATTCCCTTCAGTTCCTCCCTTCCACTAGATCCTCGGTCCCCAATCTCTGGGAGATTGTTTGTATCTTCCTTAGTGAAGACAGAACCAAAGTATCCATTTAACTTATTAGTAACAATGATATGAAAACATTTTATGTTATTTCAGAGGTTTTATTAACTAGAAGGAGATGGATACGTTAATATTAAATCATCCTTTGTGCTATTGGATGTTATATATTTTGATTGTTCTGCAATGTTCAGTAATATTTTCTTTCCTCTTTGATTTAGTTTAGTCCTGTAATGAGAAATTGTGCCGATTCTACCAGACAACTATACCCTGTACTAATCTAATTTTTAGCTTGGTAATCCATACAAATCTTTGTCGCATACAGTGCCATCCATAATATTTGGGACAAATATCCATCATTATTTATTTGCCTCTGTACTCCACAATTTGACATTGGTAATAGAAAAAAAATCACATGTGGTTAAAGTGCACATTGTCCGATTTTAATAAAGGTCATTTTTATACATTTTGGTTTCACCACGAAGAAATTACAGCTGTGTTTATACATAGTCCCCCCATTTCAGGGCACCATAATGTTTTGGACACATGGATTCACAGGTGTTTGTAATTGCTCAGGTGTGTTAAATGGCCTCCTTAATGCAGGTATAAGAGAGCTGTCAGCACTTAAGTCTTTCCTCCAGTCACCTTTGGAATTTTCTATTGCTGTTTAACAACATGAGGATCAAAGTTGTGCCAATGCAAGTCAAATAAGCCATTATGAATGATAAATAAGAATAAAACTGTGAGAGGCATCAGCCGAACCTTAGGCTAACCAAAATCAACTGTTTGGAACATCATTAAGAAGAAATAGAGCACTGGTGAGTTTACTAATCATAAAGGGACTGGCAGGCCAAGGAAGACATCCACATCTGATGGCAGAAGAATTCTCTCTATAATAAAGAAAAATCCTCAAACACCTGCCCAGCATATCAGAAACACTCTTCAGGAGTCAGGTGTGGATTTGTCAATGACCACTGTCTGTAGAAGACTTCATGAACAGAAATAGAGAGGCTACACTGCAAGATGCAAACCACTGGTTAGCCACAAAAATAGGATGCCAAGGTTACAGTTTGCCAGGAAGTAATTAAAAGAGCAACCACAGTTCTGGAAAAAGGTCTTGTGGACAGATGAAACAAAGATTGGCAAGACCAAAGTATGGAGGAGAGAAGAAACTGCCCAATATCCAAAACATACCACCTCATCTGTGAAACACGGTGGTGGGGGTGTTATGGCCTGGGCATGTATGGCTGCTGACCGTACTAGCTCACCTATCTTCATTGATGATACAACTGCTGATGGTAGTAGCATAATTAATTCTGAAGGGTATAGATACATCCTATCTGCCCGTTCAAACAAATGCCTCAAAACTCAATGGTCGGCAGTTCATTCTACAGCAAGACAATGATCCCAAATATACTGCTAGAGCAACAAAGGCATTTTTCAATGCTAAAAAATTGTCAATTCTTGAGTGGCCAAGTCAATCACCTGATCTGAACCCGATTGAGCATGCCTTTTATGTCCTGAAGAAAAAACTGAAGGAGACTAGTCCCCAAAACAAGCATAAGCTAAAGATGGCTGCAATACAGGCCTGGCAGAGCATCACCAGAGAAGACACCCAGCAATTCCTATTTGCCATTGAGGGAATGATTCTTGCTATTGAGGGAGTGCAGCGTAGGTTCACATGGTTAATTCCCGGGATGGCGGGACTGTCATATGTCGATAGAATGTTGCGGCTGGGCTTGTATACTCTGGAATTTAGAAGGATGAGAGGGGATCTTATTGAAACATATAAGATTATTAAGGGTTTGGACACACTGGAGGCAGGAAACATGTTCCCGATGTTGGGGGAGTCCAGAATCAGGGGCCGCAGTTTAAGAATAAGGGGTAAACCATTTAGAGCGGAGATTAGGAAATACATTTTCACCCAGAGAGTTGTGAGTCTGTGGAATTCTCTGCCTCAGAGGGTGGTGAAGGCCGGTTCTCTGGATGCGTTCAAGAGAGAGTTAGATAGAGCTTTTAAAGATAGCGGAGTCAAGGGATATGGGGAGAAGGCAGGAACGGGGTACTGATTATGTATGATCAGCCATGATCACATTGAATGGCGGTGCTGGCTGAAAGGGCCGAATGGCCTATTCCTGTACCTATTGTCTATTGCCTAACTGGTGATGTCCATGAATTGCAGGCTTCAAGCAGTCATTGCATGCAAAGGATATGCAACAAAATACTAAACATGACTACTTTTATTTGCATGACATTGCGGTATTCCAAACATTATGGTGCCCTGAAATGGGGGTGGAGGGGCTATGTATAAACATTGCTGCCATTTCTACATGGGGAAACCAAAATGTATAAAAATGGCCTTTTGTAAAATCTGACAATGTGCACTTTAATCACATGTGATTTTTTCTATTACTAACCTCAAATTGTGGAGTACAGAGGCAAATAAATAAATTATGGGTCTTTGTCCCAAATTTGTGAAGGGCACTGTATATCTAAATGTTAGTTTGAGTTTTATCCCATTCTAGCAATATGCAAGTAAATATTTTGTGTTTAACTGAACTTCCAACAGATGATATTATTTACTGATTTGTTTTTAATATGCTGAGAAGGAGGAAGAGAATAAAATATCTATTGGAAGTCCTTAGCAGAGTGACATGAATAGTGCTCTTCCCAAATGTGACCATATTATAGTTTGCAAAGCAATTGCACTGAAAGGCTTTACTATAAAACCTTTCTGCTAACACTGAATGAATAAGTCAAGGCACCATTCTCTCTGGCAGGATATGTGGCTTCATGTTGTTAGGTGACGTTTCGGGTCCGGGCCCTTCTTTACCCTGATTATAGGGGGGAAGAACTGGAAGCAAGAATAGATCAATAAATCAGGGTTGGCAACAGATGATATCAGGCAGGATGGTTTTGATAGGCCAATTGTTGGCGAGAAACGTTGCGATCCCCAGAAGGATACACTGTTGCGAACTGTGAAACTGTTAACTGACTTTAAATGGAGGAATAACTTCTCCAATTTTAGGTAGTCCTTGCTTTCTCTGTCTTTCCCCTCCCCTTCCCAGCTCTCCCACAGCCCACTGTTTCCGCCTCTTGCTTTCTTCTTCCCGCCCCCCCCCCCCCCCCCACACCCACATCAGTCTGAAGAAAGGTCTCGACCCGAAACGTCTATTTCCTTCGCTCCGTCGATGCTGCCTCACCCGCTGAGTTTCTCCAGCATTTTTGTCTACCTTTAATGGAGGAAGGGAATGTTTGTAAAATTTACCTAAAATTAGAGAATTCAATGCTCATATTACTTGGAAGTAAGCTGCTCAAGCTTGTGATTGTAAATCAAACATCTTAAGATACATAAGATACAAGGTGCGGTAATTTTGAGCAAAACACTAAATGCAGGAGGACCTCAATGTGTCTGGGGAGGGAATGAACAGACAATGTTTTGGGTCAGTGATATTTTGGGTCGGTCACCTATAGAACACCATTTATATCCGTCAGAGATCTTAAATTAGTTTTGAAATGTAGTTATGAGTAAAAACTAGAAGATGTGGCAGACAATTTAAACAAAGCAAACTTTCACATCCTTCAGACATCACAAATTAAGTTTGAAATGCAGTCATGATTAAAATTTTGAAAAACGAGCCAGCCAATTTAAACAAAGCAAACTTCCATAAACAGAAGTACAATTTGAACAGGTATTCTCTATATAGAGTTATAGAGCTATCCAGCATAGAATTGATCTGAAGAAAGCTCAGGATTTGACATGTCGTTTGTTCATTCCATCTTCAGCTTGACCCGCTGAATTCCTGAAGCATCTTTGTAAATAAAGTCCATTGGGCATTAATGTACATATTCAGGTTTTGCAGTGGAATGACATTAACAACCAGAAATAGGAGAATACAAGTTGACATGTTTTTACCTCCTGGACTAGGCATGATAGGAGTTCCTGGAGGTCCTCCACCACCTGGGGGACCCTGCAAAACAATGTTTATCAAATGTTTAGTGCCCAATCTGCTCTCTGAAATATAATAGATATAATCAGCTACTTACATAAAGCCATCCATTTACAGCCACCAAATAAAAATCAGCAGATCTTTGCTAAGTTGCATTAATTTTCCCCCAAAGCTATGAGCAGACATTAATAGATCTACACTGAGCCAGGGATTTGGGTGGAGGAATTAGTCATACAATGTGGCCCAACTTGCCCACACTGACCAACATGTCCCAGCTACACTAGTCCCACCTGCCTGTGTCTGGCCTATATCCCTCTAAACCTGTCCTATCCATGTACCTGTCCAAACGTTTCTTAAATGTTGTGATAGTGCCTTAACTACTTCCGCCGGCAGCTCATTTCATACACCCATCACCCTTTTTTGTGAAAAAGTTACTCCTCAAGTTCCGATTAAATTTCCCCCCCCTCATCTAATTAGCCACAGTTTTTGTCCTGGATACTATCCGATGAACTTTACACAAAAGAGTGCAAACATGAATGTCAGGATCATGATGATCTATTGTTTCCCCAATAGCAAACAGTTTAACATCATCAACAATCGCTGTCCAAACAGACAAACCACGATTGTAGAGACCTTTGATTCCCTAAAGCCAATCGAAGCGGCACCCAGATCCTGAAAAACGATTAAATAAAAAACTCTTAAGGTCGTCACTCCTGACAGCGCAGCATTCCTTTATGACAACGCCAAGTGGCATCCCAATGTATTCAAACATTGGCTCACCGAGTATGCTATTGGCCGACGATCACACCATACACCAGTTATATCCCACTCACTAGGGACAATTTGCAGAAGCAAATTAACCTACAAACCTGTATGTCTATGGAATGTGGGAGGAACCCAGCGCACCCTGGCGAAAACCCACGCGGTCACAGGAAGAACGCACAACCTCCGAACATAGTCAGGATCTATCCCGGGTCTCTGACGCCGTAAGGCAGCAACTCTAGCTCTGCGCTGCCCTGTAAGTCATCACTGCACACTCCTTGGGGAAATAAAGCTTTATCTTCACAGTAAAAGCCACCTCTGTCATTTTGCGTGACATTACAATTGAGTGCATTCATGAGGTACTGTGGATCATTAGCAACAACAGAAATGTGTACAACCACAATCTGCGCCTCATAGTCTGGCATTCCTCTATCTTTACTAATAATCCTGGTTGAATGATGAGTGCAGAACGGCATGCCAAGATCAACATCTGGTGCACATAAAAATGTGGTGCCAAACTTGTGAAACTGCAGCAACATGTGTAATAACCAGCAAAATCAGCATGCAATTGACATTGCTTTGTGGACTGGACCAAAGTTCTGCAATCCTATCACGTCCAGTGGTGAATGACGTGCTCAATTCAACAGCTAGAGAGATGTGGAGACATCTGGTCGGCAGGTCATTTGGCTACTGTAAGTTGTTCCTTATGTAGATGGATGACAGGAGACTCAAGATGCTGTTGATGGGCTAAGGTCAGAGAATACGTTGCAATACAAATCTCCGACTGCCAGATAAAGGTGATGGGTGTAAGGCCTCCATCTTTGTTGTAGGGTGCTTGAAGAACATCCCCATCCTCGACAATGGCTGGGCCCAGCATGCACGTGCTATTGACAAGGCTTAAGCATTCAGAACCTTGTTCAACCAAAAGTGCTAAATGGATGTTTCATTCACTTGCGTCCTGAGATCCCCACTGACAAAGAAGCCAGTTCTTGTAGTCATTTTGATTTACTCCACATTGATTAAGGAACAGCCAAATGAATGTAGGAATGATTATGAAGAGAGGAAACAAGCTGTAGTACTGCACATTAGAACTGGTAGTACTTCTAGTTAAGCTGTTTCAGGGCATTCATAACAACAGTTCAGCCTGACAATGTGGAGAATGACCAAAGTAGGTACTTTACAAAAAGCAAGGCAAAGCAAGGCAAGTCTGAAGAAGGGACACGACCCGAAATGTCACCCATATCAGCATCTGCAGTTCCTTTCTGCAAAATAGCAAATTTGCAGATGACACAAAGCTGGGTGGCAGCGTGAACTTATGAGGATGCAGGGTGACTTGGACAGGTTGGATGAGTGGGCAGAAGCATGGCAGATGCAGTATAATGTGGATAAAAGTGAGGTTATCCACTTTGGTGGCAAGAACAGGAAGGCAGATTATTATCTGAATGGTGTCAAGTTAGGAAAAGGGGAAGTACAACTAGATCTGGGTGTGCTTGTTCATGAGTCACTGAAAGTAAGCATGCAGGTACAGCAGGCAGTGAACAAAGCTAATGGCATGTTGGCCTTCATAACAAGAGGAGTTGAGTACAGGAGCAAAGAGGTCCTTCTAGTGAGACCACACTTAGAGTATTGTGTGCAGTTTTGGTCTTCAAATATGAGGAAGGACATTCATGCCGTTGAGGGAGTGCAGCGTAGGTTCACAAGGTTAATTCCCAAGATGGTGGGACTGTAATATGTTGAAAGAATGGAGTGACCGGGCTTGTATACACTGAAATTTAGAAGGATGAGAGGGAATCTCATTGAAACGTATAAGATTATTAAGGGATTGGACACGCTAGAGACAGGAAACATGTTCCCGATGTTGGGGAAGTCCAGAACCAGGGGCCACAGTTTAAGAATAAGGGGTAGGCCATTTAGAACGGAGATGAGGAAAAACTTTTTCACCCAGAGAGTTGTGAGTCTGTGGAATTCTCTGCCTCAGAAGGCAGTGGAGGCCAATTCTCTGGATGCTTTCAAGAGTTACATAGAGCTCTTAAAGATAGCGGAGTCAAGGGATATGGGGAGAAGGCAGGATCGGGGTATTGATTGTGGATGATCAGCCATGATCACAGTGAATGGCGGTGCTGGCTTGAAGGGCCAAATGGCCTTCTCCTGCACCTATTGTCTATCGTCTATTGTACAAGGCAAATCTAATCTGGCTAACTACCGTCCAATTCACCATCATTAACAAAATTGTGGATGGTGTCATTGACAGTGCTATCATGCAGCAATTATTCACCAAAACCTGCTCACCGATGCCTATTTTGGACAATGCTGGGATCACTCAGCTTTAAATCTGAAGACAGGCATTGTCAGAATATTGGCTAAACAACTGAATTTCAGAGGTGAGGACTGCCCATGGATTAAGTTTCTATTTGACCAAATGTGGCAACAATGTGCCTGGTAAAAGGGCCATGTAACATCAAGGTAATCTGGCAAAAGTGAAGTTAGGGGGCAAGAAGGGGAAACATTCCAATGGCTGGAATCATACTTTGGTCAAAGAATGATAATTTGGGGTTGTTATAAATAAATCATCCCAAACCCAGGATGTCATTGCAGGAGTTCGTCAGGGATGTGTCTACAGGCAAGCTGTTTCATCAATGACATAACTTCTATCATGAATGCACAGATGGAGATGTGTGTGGCTGATTGCACAATGTTCAATACCATTTAGAATTCTTCAGCATTCCTCACCTTCATGCCTACATAGAACAAGACCCAAAAATCATCCAGCATGGGCTGATAAGAGGCAAATATTATTCATGCCACTAAAGTGTCCCTTGCAAGAGAGGGTCACAGTATTTCCTGACACTCCAAAGCCTTTCTATCATCTACAAGACTCCAGAGTGCATTGCAATAACCTCCACTTGCCTTAATGAACACAGCTTTAATATCTCTCAGAAACTCAATACCATAAAAAAAAAGCTTGCTTGATTAGCATCCCATAAACGTTCATTATTTCTATGATCGGCACACAATGGCTCCAGCATGTCTCATCGACAAAATACACTGCATTTATTGGCATTACAAAAGCACCTCCCAAACGATAGACCTCATCCACCAAGAACCAAATGGCACGAAACGCATGGGAAAACCACAACTCCGTGTTCCACTACAAGTCACTCAATTTCCCCGTTTGGAAACATAGTGGCACAGCTAGTAGAGCCACTGCCGCACAGCGCCACCCTTGGTCGATCCTGACGTCCAATGCTGTTTGCTGGTTAGTTTAGATTATTGTCACGTGTAAAGTGAAAAGCTTTTTGTTGCATGCTATCCAGTCAGCGGAAAGACTAGATATGATTAAAATTGAGTCGTCCACACTGTACAGATACAGGATAAAGGAGATAACGTTTAGTGCAAAATAAAGTCCAGAAAAGTCTGATAAAGATAATCCGAGGGTCCCAAGAGCTGCTCTCCAGCTGTTGATAGGATCAAAGTCAAAGTCAAAGTCAAAGTCAAAAGAGTTTATTGTCATGTGTCCCTGACAGACAAGGAAATTATTTCTTTGCATAGCACAACAGAACATAGTAGGCATTGCCTACAATTATATACGTAAATACACACGGATGAATAAATTGATAAAGTGCAAATAACAGATGGAGGGGTATTAATGTTCAGAGTTTTGTCCGAGCCAAGTTTAATAGCCTGATGGCTGTGGGGAAGTAGCTATTCCTGAACCAGGTCGTTGCAGTCCTCAGGCTCCTGTACCTTCTACCTGAAGATAGCAGGGAGATGAGTGTGTGGCCAGGGTGGTGTGGGTCCTTGATGATGCTGCCAGC
This sequence comes from Okamejei kenojei, assembly GCA_035221665.1. Classification (NCBI taxonomy): domain Eukaryota; kingdom Metazoa; phylum Chordata; class Chondrichthyes; order Rajiformes; family Rajidae; genus Okamejei; species Okamejei kenojei. The sequence continues at coordinate 16,128,392 of CM069133.1, forward strand.
CTTTTTGAGGCAGCGATTGTGATAGATCCCCTCGATGGAAGGAAGGTCAGAGCCCGTGATGGACTGGGCAGTGTTTACTACTTTTTGTAGTCTTTTCCTCTCCAGGGCGCTCAAGTTGCCGAACCAAGCCACGATGCAACCGGTCAGCAAGCTCTCTACTGTGCACATGTAGAAGTTAGAAGATTACGGAGAGCTGTCTCCGTAATCTTCTCAGGAAGTAGAGGCGCTGATGAGCTTTCTTAATAATTGCATCTGTGTTCTCGGACCAGGAAAGATCTTCACAGATGTGCATGTCCAGGAATTTGAAGCTCTTGACCCTTTCAACCATCGACCCGTTGATATAAACAGGACTGTTGTTCCCCATCCTACTCCTTCCAAAGTCCACAATCAGTTCCTTGGTTTTGCTGGTGTTGAGGGCCAGGTTATTGTGCTGGCACCATATGGACAGTCGCTCGATCTCTCTTCTATACTCTGACTCATCTCCATCAGTGATACGTCCCACAATAGTGGTGTGGTCAGCGAACCTGATGATGAAGTTCGCACTATGACCGACTACGCAGTCATGAGTATAGAGTGAGTACAGCAGGGGGCTGAGTACGCAGCCTTGAGGTGCTCCCGTGCTGATTGTTATCGAGTCTGACACATTTCCATCAATATGAACAGACTGTGGTCTGTGAATGAGGAAGTCGAGGATCGAATTGCAGAGGGATGCGCAGAGACCCAGTTCTGTGAGTTTGATAACCAGCTTGGAGGGGATAATTGTGTTAAATGCCGAGCTGTAGTCAATGAATAACAGCCTGACATATGAGTTTTTGTTGTCCAAGTGGTCCAGAGCGGACTGGAGGGCCAGTGAGATCGCATCCACCGTTGATCTGTTGTGGCGGCAAGCGAACTGCAATGGGTCCAGATTTTTGTCGAGGTAGGAGTTGATTTTCGCCATGATCAACCTCTCAAAGCACTTCATCACCACAGGTGTTAGTGCCACTGGTCGATAGTCATTGAGGCACGTCATCTTGCTCTTCTTGGGCACTGGTATTATTGATGCCCTTTTGAAGCGGGTGGGAACCTCAGACCTCAGAAGTGACAGGTTGAAAATGTCTGTAAAACTCCAGCCAGTTGCCTGATAACAAGGTGGGAAGAAACAATCCCTGAATCTGGGTTTTCAAACTTCTGTACTTCTTGCCTGATGGGAGAGGGATGGGACTCATCCTGGATTATGCTGGTGGCCTTGCCAAGGCAGTGTGAAATGTGGACGTAATCACTGAAAGGAAGGTTGGTTTGGGTGTTGGTCTGGTACCACAATTCTCTGCAATATCTTGGGCTCTTGGGTGGAGCTGTTCCCAAGGAAGCTAAGTCTTATGATGGCTTTAACATCATTGAGCAAGACAATTCAGGCGCACAAGCAGGATCTGGGGTGGTTACAGATTCCAGGGCAGTCACAATAAACAATCTGAGTATCGAACCAGTTTTCATATGTAATGTGGTTAATGCAAGTGGACAGTTTTCTGAATTGGACCGCTGATATGGCAATTGGACAACAAAATCTTGGGATCAAAGGCAGGGAGTGTGTTAATTGGGGTTCATGTCTTCAAGGCTTTGTGGCAATCAATGGCTGGACCAATTGATGTATGTGGTGGGTAATTGAGCTTGATACAATAGGCTGATGAAGGCAGTCAATACAAGGAGAGGTCTAAAGAATGGAAGGCAGCCATGTGACATCTTAATGGGCAACCAGTTCAATAATGCACAATGAAAACACACTCTTCCCAATCAAACATCATTCCCCGGACAATGTGGACTAATCCCTCCAGTGCAAGATCCATGAACACATTCTTCAGGGAATTCTTGGAGTATTCCGGCGAGCTCCATGAACAATTCATCTGCATGTACCCAAATCCTGAATTGGCTGATATTTATGCGGTAAATATCAATTCCATTGGCAACTGTGAGTATTCACAAGTTTCAAGTTGTTAAACTTATTGAGAGGCAATTGTCCTGATGCAAAACTAGCAGAGAACTCATACTAATTGCAATGCACTTAAGGACATTTGTTCACCATTGTATACAACCAGCAATTAGAAATAGAGTATACTTTAATGCTCAACATAAATTCAGATCTCTTAAATGCCAACTCACACTTCAAACAGATGCAAACTATTGCTAGTTCCCTGGGAACTTGGCAAATTACATTTTATTATATTATTTTTGATTTCATTCAAATTAAAAAGTGCAAAAACCCAATAAAGTGTTGTCCCTTGTTTAACATCAAAGACAATTTGCCAGAGTACCATATGTTGATGCATAGCTGTTCCCAGAACAATTTGACCAAAATGATTACCAATGAACATCGACGTATGTAACCTTGGATGCCAGTCAAAACAACCAAACACAAAAATCAGATGTTCACTCTTCAGTCAATGTACATTGCACTACTGTTAACATCTGGTGAATTATTTTGGTGTTTGAACAAAGCAGCACAACATACAACAAAGAGTAAAATGGCACTCACCACATAATTTCCAGGTGATGCGGATGAATATGGTATCTGCAATAAAAGTAACTGTCAGTCACCTTTTCTCCCATTCCAAAGACGGAACATGCCTAAATCAATCATTTTAATAAGGAATCACAACTAATTTTAAGCCACCATCATTCTTCATTATTTGAGTTTTATTCAAATTTAAGAGGTACAATAAATTGAATTTGCAGTCTTATCTGAAAGGAATCAGCATCATATATATTGATTGTAAGAGGACACAAAGTCTGAGATGTAAAGCAAATATATTGTTACTGAAGGGACATTGCAGAAAGAGCTTGATAGTTACTAACTTTTATTTTATTTGCATATACCATTACATATGTAACTTAATATGTAGTTGATAGTTGGAGCATTATTTATGAGCAGAAACTTACCAATTGCTTTAAAAGGCATATCATAAATAAAATGATATGAAACCTGCATTTTTTTAAATTTAATTACCATTTAGTTTATTGTCACATGTACCGAGGTACAGTGAAAAGCTTTTGTTACATCCTATCCAGGCAGCAGAAAGAACCAAGCCATTTACAATGTATAGATACGTGATAAGGGAATAACATTTAGTGCAAGGTAAAGCCAGAAAAGTCCACTCAAGGATAGTCCAAAGGTCACCAAAGAAGTAGACAGTAGTTCAGCAGTGCTATCTGGTTGTGTTAAGATGATTCAGTTGTCTGATTATAGCTGGGAAGAAACTGTCCCTGAATCTGGAGGTGTGCGTTTTCACACTTCAACACCTTTTTCCTGATGGGAGAGGAGAGAAGAGGGAGTGGGCAGGGTGTGACTTGTCCTTGATTATGCTGCTGACCATTGCCGAGGCAGTGTGAGATATAAATTCAGTAAATTGAAGGCAGGTTGGTTTGTGTGATGGTCTGGGCTCCGTCCACAATTCGCTGCAATTTCATGCAGTTTTGGACGGAGCAGTTCCCAAACCGAGCTGTGATGATTCCTGATAAAAAATGATTTCTATGGTGCATCTATAGAAGTTGGTGAGAGTTGTAGGGGACATGCTGCACTTCCTAAGCCTTCTGAGGAAGTAGAGGAGTTGGTGTGCTTTCTTGGTCGTTGCTTCAATATGGGTGGTCCAGGAGCAGTTGGTGAATCCCTACTTCAATCCTTTTCTAAAATTATCAGCATCACCTTGCATCTAGTCATCTGTGGTTAATGTCAATAATCCTGAGAAACACTCAAGGGAAAGAAGCCCCACTGTGTTGCTCCTTCTCCAGCCAACTGAAGGAAAAAATCATACTTTCATCAGCAAATCTAAAATTGCCGAACAACATTGACAAAAGTAATTGGAGAAAATCAGTCGTTATCAATGCCCCCCCCCCCCCCCCCCACCCTATAACCCATTATTACTAGCAAATGAAATTAGCTTCATGAAAGAATTGATGCATAATTTAGATTCCAATCACTGCTGTGCCACATTATCTGTTTAGTTGTCCACAGGCTTCCATTGTTTTTAATTGTGCATAATTACAGCAACTGTGAAATGAACGAGTTATAATAGGAGAGGGAATATTTCAAATGATGCATCCTGGCTGACCACTTACACGCACAGGGTGCCACAGGTTTTACTTCTTGCTGTGTTGAGTTGCAAGCATCGTACTTACCGAGTTGGCATTCGGTGGGTTTGGCCATGGTCGACCACCTCCGGGACCCCTGCAACATACAGGGACAGATGGAGTTTTACTTCAAACAACTGAACCATCTTTGGCGTTTTACTATCATGCAATCCATGCTAATAAGCAGCATATACTAATGTTTAAGAAAGAACTGCAGATGCTGGAACAATCAAAGGTAGACAAAAATGCTGGAGAAACTCAGCGGGTGAGGCAGCATCTATGGAGCAAAGGAATAGGTGATGTATCGGGTTGAGACCCTTCTTCAGACTGATGTGGGGGTGGGGGGGAGGCGAGAAGAAGAAAGGAAGAGGCAGAAACAGTGGGATGTGGGAGAGCTGGGAAGTGGAGGGGAAGGAGGGAGAAAGCAAGAACTATCTGAAATTGGAGAAGTCAATGTTCATACCACTGGGGTGTAAACTACCCAAGCAAAATATGAGGTGCTGCTTCTCCAATTTGCGGTGGGACTCACTCTGACCATGGAGGAGGCCCAGGACAGCAAGGTCGGATACGGAATGGGAGGAGGAGTTAAAGTGCTGGGCCACTGGGAGATCAGGTTGGTTAATGCGAACTGTGCAGAGGTGCCACATGAGTGGCACAAGTGGGGGACTGATTTGTGGAAATTTGGGGAAAAGAAATGTCTAAACTGTATTGATCAATTTGTACAGCCTCCAAAAATGTCGGATGGATTTTCCGCAAGGTTCATGTATTGTATATATTTATCACTTGAATAAAGTATATTTTGAAATTTAAAAAAAAAAAAAAAAAGAACTGTGCAGAGGTGTTGGGTGAAGCGATCGCCAAGCCTGCGCTTGGTCTCACCAATGTAGAGCAGTTGACATTTAGAGCAGCGGATGTAATAGATGAGGTTGGAAGAGGTGCAGGTGAACCACTGCCTCACCTGGAAAGACTGCTTGGGTCCTTGGATGGAGTCTAGAGGGGAGGTAAAGCGACAAGTATAGACAACCTTCGGTTGCAAGGGAAAGTACCAGGGGAGGGGGTGGTTTGGGTAGGAAGGGACGAATTGACCAGGGAGTTACAGAGGGCTCTGCAGAAAGCCGAAAGGGGAGAAGATGGGTAGATGTGGCCAGTGGTGGGATCCCGTTGGAGATGGAAAAAATGTCGGCGGATTATCTGTTGTATGTGACGGCTGGTAGGGTGGAAGGTGAGGACAAGGGGGACTCTGTCCTGGTTACGAGTGGGGGGTTGGGGAGTGAGAGTGGAGCTACGGGATATAGAAGAGGCCCTGGTGAGAGCCTCATCTATAGTCAAAGAAGGGAACCCCCGTTCCCTAAAGAATGAGGACATCTCCAATGCCCTGGTTTGGAACACCTCATCCTGGGTGCAGATGCGGCGCAGATGGAGGAATTGGGAGATGGGGATAGCAGGGTGGGAAGAAGTGTAGTCCAGGTAGCATGGGAGTCAGTGGGTTTGTAGTAGATGTCGATCAGTAGTCTGTTACCTGCGATAGAGATAGTGAGGTCAAGAAACGGTAGGGAGATGTCGGAAATGGTCCAGCTGAATTTGAGTGCCTGATGGAAGTTAGTGGTGAAATGGATGAAGTCAGTGAGTTCTGCATGGGTGCAGGAGGTAGCACCAATGCAGTCGTCAATGAAGGGGAGGTAGAGTTCGGGGATAGGGCCAGGGTACGCCTCGAACAAGGATTGTTTGATGTACCCTACAAAGGGCGGGCATAGCTGGGGCCCATGCGCGTGCCCATAGCTACGCCTTGGATTTGGAGGAAATGGGAGGAGTCAGAGGAAAAGGTATTGAGGGTAAGGACCAGCTCCGCTAGGCGGAGGAGAGTATCGGTAGACGGGGATTGGTTGGTTCTGCGGTCGAGGAAGAACCGGAGGGCTTTGAGACCCTCCTGGTGGGGGATGGTGGTGTAGAGTGACTGGACATCCATGGTGAAGATGAGGGAATGGGGGCCTGGAAATCGGAATACTAATGTCTCACTTGGCAGAACCATCCAAGTAATACTCTCCCTGTTCCTGTACTGAACTCCTGTTTATGTGCTGTATTTTTCTGTGTATTAGAAGAGTTTTTGTTATCTTGGCACCATGTTGGGCAGAAACATTGTGGGCCAAAGGGCCTGTTCCTATGCTGTATTTTTTATGTTCTGTGTTCTAAATTGTAAACATCTTTCGAACATTTCATTCTCATCTTAATCAGGTGTCACACAAGTTAGCAGTTCTGAAACTTTTTCTTGAAACTACATTGGATTTAGATTGTGATTCAGACATGAGGTTTTATGAAGGGCAATAAACAACAGTCAAGAATATAGAGTTGAACAAATTGGCAGATTAAACAGTAAATCAGCAATGTTAAATATTCAAGTATGAAGTGTGTAAGATACAGGTTAAATGCATCCCATGAGCACCAGCTGATTTACTCCTGCACTTTTGTGTCATTTTTGTCAAACCAGTGTCTGTGGCTCCTTGTGTCTACTTCAATACATTCCTCTAAAGAGTAAACAGGTGAGTCTATAACTTGTGGTTGGAAATTGGATATATTTACTCTCATCTTCTGATTTGCACATAAAAGTCATGTGCATGTGTTTGATCTCACACACAATACTTGTCCATTAGGCCCATTAGTCATAGCTCGTTCACCCAACATCTTCCCTGCCAACATTTGGAGCATTTGTTGTCAACACAATATATATTGTTACATTACATTAAAACTGGGAGTACAATGTGCAAGGCTCAGGAACGAGGAGGCAATTTGAGGATCGTAACTGTCACATTGATGTTAGCACAATTCATCTCCCGACATCAGTTTGCAATGGTCAATATTATGTTATGAAATTCACTGGAGACCCCTTCAGAAATCACAGCCAGTCAAAAATATCTGTTTTGAATTGAATGCTGTGATCAAGAGCCCTTTGTTCAGCCTACACCTTGCAGACGCTGAGCAGGGAGAACAATGAATGAACAAGGGTGCGAAAATGTGTAAGAAGGAACTGCAGATGTTGGTTTAAACCACGAGCAGTGGGTGTACTTAACAGCAAAAAGTCACTAGCCTCCTTTTGCTCTGGTATTTTATTTCATTCTTCACACGTTTAAATTATGTTTTATTTTTAATTGTCTACTGTATACCGTGTTGTTACTTGCAAGCAAAGCACCAAGGCAAATTCCTTGTATGTCTACATATTTGGCTAATAAAATATATTCAATTTAATTCAAGATAGACACAAAAAGCTGGACAGGCAGCATTTCTGGAGAGAAGGAATGGGTGAGGTTTCGAGTCGAGACCGTTCTTTAGACTGGTTAGGGATAAGGGAAACGAGAGATATAGACGGTGATGTGGAGAGATAAAGAACAATGAATGAAAGATATGCACAAAAGTAACGATCATAAAGGAAACAGGCCATTGTAAGCTGTTTGTAGGGTGAAAATGAGAAGCTTGTGCGACTTAGGTGGGGGAGGGATAGAGAGAGAGGGAATGGCGGGGCCACCTGAAGTGAGAAAAATCAATATTCATACCACTGAGCTGTAAGCTGCCCAAGCGAAATATGAGATGCTGTTCCTCCAATTTGCAAAAAGGGTTGGAGATGGGAAAATGTGACTAGTAGTGGGATCCCGTTGGACGTGGTGGAAATTTTGGAGGATTATGTGTTGTTTGCGATGGCTGATGGGGTGGAAGGTAAGGACTAGGGGGACTCTGTCTCTGTTGCAAGTCGGGGGAGGGGGAGCAAGGGCAGAGCTGCAGGGTGACACAAGTGAGGGCCTCATCTAGGATGGGAGAGGGGAACCCCCGTTCCCGAAAGAATGTGGACATCTCGGATATTTTAGTATGGAACACCTCATCTTGGGTGTGAAAATCTTTGATTATGCTGGTTGCTTTTCTGAGGTAGTGTGGTGTAGATAAAGTCAGTGCTGGAATATGTGATCTGTGTGATGGACCGGGCTACGTCTACAATTCTCTGCAATTTCTTGTGGTGGCGATCATAGCGAATGAGCTGCCAGAGGGGGTTGTTGATGCAGGTATAATAACAACATTTAAAAGACGTTCAGACAAACATGCATGGGAAAGGTTTAGATGAGTATGGGCACAAAATGGGCAAATGAGACTAGCTTGCTTGGAGCATCTTGGTCAGCATGGACAAGCTGGGCTGAAGGGCCTGTTTCTGTGCTACAAGACTATGATTCAATAACACAATTTAGCAAATGTCTATCTGTCTACATAATCAAGTTACCCCTTCCCTGTGGCATGGGGTAACTTGATTATGGTTCAATTTTTAAAAATGTGTCTACCTTTACTGTGGGATGTCATTCTACACCTTTGCCTGAAGGTTTTGCTCTAGGATTTGCCTGAACTCATCTCCAGCACTTCCATTCCTTGAGAAACAGCTCACAGTCTATCATGTGTATTCATCTATTTATTATTTTCTCTTTCAGGGTGCACATATCTCTGTTTAGTTTTAATTATTTCAAAAAACAGATATTTTAATCAAATCATCAAGTCTCATCTAACCAAATTCTGGACTATACATAACTAACAATTACATTCTTAGAATTCTTACAATATCCTGACAAAACTGCATTGCACCCCCTTCTAGATCAATATATCGAAGACGCAATCCCTGAAGGAATAAAATGAAGATAAATACCAAGTAATATACCTCTCTTTCTTTAGAGGAGGGATAATACTTGACTATTGAAGTGTTATTACTGGATATAAATAATCAAAATGAATTTGTGTTAAAAATGTTAATGACTCTAAAATTAGAAAAGTCACCATGTGCGGATCAGGCTTTGGCTTGCAAAATGACTGCTCATGTGGCACAGTGTCAAAGGCTCTGCTGAAATCTAAATATAGCACTTCCACAAAATTCCAGTCGTTAGCCAGCCTGTTCAATTCTTTAAAAAAACGTCAATGATTTTGATATAGGCAACACTTCCATTGCTTGAGAAATGGCTTGCAGTCTGTTATGTCTATTCATCTATTTATTATTTATTTTTCAGGATGCCTTGGAATATCGTTCCTATTTTACTGCAGCTTTATTTTCACTTGATTCTCGACTTTCTCCCGTCACTGCCCCATTTATACACCCGTGCACACACCAGGCACGTGCCGTCAGGGTAGGCAAGGTAGGCAGTGCCTACCCTGACTAAAATTATAAAATAGTCATTATTTTATATATAAATATAATATATATAAAATATATATATAAAACATATATGAAATGGTCATAAATAATAAAGGCACGGGAGAATTATGCCTCGCTAAGAGATCAATCTCTTAGGGAGGCTTAATTCTCCCGTGCCTTTCATCAGCAGTATGTTTTAAACGCAGTATGTGCTACTCACGTGCTGTCGACGCTGCTTCAAGCCATCAGTGGGAACAGTCCGTAAAGGCAGCTAAAACACTGTGAACAGCGTGCATGTGCTGCGTTGCGCACTGCGCATGCGCACCAGCCTACCGCACATGCGCGTGCACAAGTTTCTTAGCGGGATTTTCAAGGGTGGATAGTGATTACGTGAAGAGTTTCACGAAGCAACCATATGGATATTTTTGCTGCAGAATGGATTTTGTGCACAAATAACATGGTAAGTAATTTTTTTTGAGCTATATGTTTTTAAATACTTTATTAAGAGATAGGACCTATTGAAAACAAATTTCATGATAAAAGTCGAGAGAACAATCTGCGCATGCGCAATTTTCAAGATTTTTAAAAGCCACTGCCTACCCAGGCTGATTACTCACGGCACGTGTCTGGCACACACACACCCCAACGTGATCTGTGGGCATGAAAGTTAAGGACACTTACGTGTATTTGGCACGCAAATTACGCAACCTCATGGTCGCGTTGAGCCGAGACGGTCGAGCGAAGGTCGGGCACGATTACATGTGTACGCACAGCCATCTGGAGCGCGTGACGTCATTTGAAGATGGACACAAAGCTGGAGTAACTCAGCTGGACCGGCAGCATCTCTGGAGAGAAGGAATGGGTGACGTTTCGTGTCGAGACTCTTCTTCAGTCTGAAAAGAAGGGTCTTGACTCGAAACGTCACCCATTGCTTCTCTCCAGAGATGCTGCCGGTCCCGCTGAGTTTTGGGAGTTTCGGTCCTCCTGCATTTTGTGTCTATCTTCAATTTTCTTGGCCCCGCTCTGGGAGTAGAGTGGGGGCCAATCCGGACAGCAAAGGCCGTGAGCCCCAGGCCGCATTCGGCGATCGTTTGCCTGCTTCTGCTGCTTTTGAAGGTGAGACGTTGCGTCGCGCCAGGGTCTTGGTCCTGTCCCACTTTGGCCGTCAGTTCCGCGACAGGCCGTTGGCGCGCGAAGATTTTGTTCACTGCAAGAATTTTGGAGCCCCGCGCGATGTCGGGACCAGCCCCACACAACTCCATGCCCCTTCGCGCTTCTAAGTGGGACCGGTCCCGCGCGCCATACGGTGCCCGTATGGCTCAAGCGACCGTGAGGTCACATAATTTGCGAGCCAAGCACGCGTAAGTGGGACAGGCCCTTTATACACCAAAGGCAGCAAGGCAACAGATAGAGACTCCCTGCATAGCACAACTGATTCTATTTATAAGATCAATTTCTCAAATAGTACATAACAGGGATTTCCCATCTCAACTTTTGTGCTTTGGACAATTAGGACTCTCTGGTTACTAAGACTTGTTATCAGATTTACATTACAGCCATTTTCGCGGCAGAGCACATTGTGAAACCTTTAATGATGTTAACCACTTCTATCAATTTTCCTCTTAACATTTGAAGAGAAAACACCTCTAACTTCTCTGATCTCTCAATGACAAATTGCACCTCAACATTTATCCTATTTGGTATGACTGTATGGCAAACTAAATTCCACATATGTTGCAAAACATACTTGGCTAATAAATTACAATTATTATTCTAGTAAATCTCTTCTACATTTTCTTGTTCCTGACATCTTTCTGAAAGTATGATGCCTGGGAACAGACATGGCACTCAAAAGTGGTTATAAAAGTTTTAAATAACTTCATTTCTTTATACCAATGTCTCTATTAATATGACTAATTATCATTTTGTTTGTGAGCAGACTTCTCAACGTCCTGATACCTTCACCATCACATTAGTCCCCCTGTTCCCATCGTCTCCTTAAAAGTACACCATTTAATTTATATTGCCTCTCAATATTCTTTTTGTCAATTATACCCTCTTCTTCATTTCAAATTCTCCACTTTAAATATAATCTACCATGTGTCTGCCTGTTCACTATGTTGTCTATGCCTTTCTTTAAGTCTGTCATTAACCGGTTCATATTTTTCTATATTTTCAAGTTCCATGAATAATAATGTGAGCAATATGCAACAATTTTCTGAACTGGACAACTGCAAGAGCAGGTTTCTTAAATACTCGGATTTTCAGAAGCACTGATAAGATGGCACATGACATACATCTTCTGAAGGTCGATGCATGTGGTATGAAGAAAGCTTAATCACATTGCTGAAGGGCTGACTATGAGACAGAACACTGATATCTACAAAAATAAATAAAGTTTGAAAATTAAACAGAAACAAAGCAGAAATACAAACCATTAGTTATTAGAAACATGAATTACTCTAAATTATTGTGAATAAAAGTAACATACAATCAACGATAGTGGGGTGCTCGATAAATTCATTTATGTGAATGTTTTGGAGGAAGACATGACTGAATGGCAGTGTCAAATGAGAGATATGCAAAGCTCTGAGGTTGAACACAAGATATTATAAGATTACTGTAAGGAAAACAGCAGATGCAGTTCAATGCAAAAAATTGGAATACTACATTCTGAAGAAAAAGTTATTAAAATCTGATATTTCATAATCACTTAAGTAGATAACCAAGTCTTTGAAAGTATGAATGCAGATAGAAAATATCAGAGAGATTTTAATTGTAGTATTGTAGTTTAAGGCACCAAACTGATACACAGATTTGAAACAATTATAAACTGAAAAAGTTGATTATAGCTGTCATGATTAAAGATGCAAATGGCCATTCCTAGTTTCTTTTCTCAATCATACTTTTTGTGAACTTGGTTCCATCAAGCTATGTTCTGTAGAATCAACGTTCGAGCTGGAAATGGATTTCTTAATTAGCTGTGAAACCTATTCACATTTGTAGCGTTAACCAGCACAGAATGACATAATGCATCAGGACAAGGAACGCTGAGAGTTTAGGTTGCAGACCTGGAGGTTTGATTAACAAATAGACACAAATAAATCATGGGTGTGCTGGGCTAAACTTGCTGTTAGTGGTGGAAACTTAGAAAATACCTCAAAACTCCTTTCTCTAATTGTATATACACAATGTAAATTGGCCACGTGTAAATGTCCTTGGACTATTAATGAACAACAGCATTAAAGTGGTTTGCAAGTAAAACTTAAAAGTTTATCCATGTCTCTTGGGGAAACTGCTACAATTAATTTCACAGTACACAACATTTGAAGTATCAATAGTTGAGCACTCTTCAAAAGAGCATAAACATCAAAGCTTAAATTAGCATCACAATAAATCTATTTATTTAATATTGTTTTCTGACAGTATGCATTGTCCCTCCACTATCTTCTTGAAAGGCAATACATGTTAATGTTTTTTTTTAATTTCACATACTTCACTTTGATCACCAAATTGAGCAGCGGCTCCTTAGCATATACCTCATTTCACTATAGGCAAAGCAGTTCCTTAAAACAATGTTGCATCACAATGTAATACAGCACAGAAACAGTCCCTTTGACCCACCACATTCATATCCAACCATCAAGTCAAATCCAAATTACTCGCACTTGGTCCATAGCCATTGATCCTTTGGTGATTCAAATGGTTGTCCAGTTGCTACTTAAATGTAGTGAGACTTCCTGCTTCCATCACCTTCCCTGGGAGTGTGTTCCGGATTGTACCTACCCTCTTCTAAGTGAACAGAAAACCTCCTTCGATCCCGTCAAAACCACTTACTCCTCACCATACATCTACACCCTCTGGTCTTATAGAGGTCCATGAGGAAGGTTCTCGTTGTCTACTTCCCATAATTGTGTACATCTCTATCAAATCTCTGGGAAGGATCTACAGATGCTGGTTTAAGCTGAAGATAGATACAAAATGCTGGAGTAACTCAGTGGGACAAGCAGCATCTCTGGAGAGAAAGGATGGGTGACCTGCTTTTCAGGTCGACCTGAAACATCACCCATACCTTCTCTCCAGATATGCTGAGTTACTCCAGCATTTTGTGTCTATCAAATCTCGCCTCAGCCTCCTCTTGAAAGTTATATATGACGTTTGCTGGCAATTCGACATGACATTACATCCCGTTAAAAAAATGAGTCAGTCCATAGTTGGACTCGATTTCAGTGAAATTGATTAGTACTTTCTAGCATGACATGCAAGACTAATAAAATCCCACTTGCGAATGTTGGGTGTGCAATTAATATACGAAATGTAGTTTCAAGCAAAAAAATTATTGTGATTTTACTTCAGAAAATATTTTAAGAGAATAGAAATATTTAGAAAATAGTCCAAGTTCAGAAAATTAGAAAATGAAACGTCACAATGATAATGTTACGGCTCACAATTCAATATAGCCATGGTTCAACACATTGTTGAGGCTACTAAATTAATTGAATCCTTAAATCTGTTGTGAATCCTGAACTGCACTTCACTGAAAAGGACTACCATACATCACCCCAATTCAACCTACGTTGAACAACTGTCCAAAATCTTCATTGTTTTAAACAAATCTATTTTAGTAGTGTACTGATCTCCATATCAACAGACAGCAAAATTAGTATTAAATACTCAATCAATAAATCAATCAAGAGGAAAAAATTGATGTAAATAATGGCATAGTTTAGTTCTGGCTCATATTCCACACCCCAGTTAATGCTGCAGCCTGAAAGACTAAGAAATAAAAATCAAAACTTTACTTACATGTTCATTCCTGGCATGCCTGGACCACCTAAAGCATTCAGTGGGGGCCTCATTCCTCCGCCGTAACTCTGCAATGATAACCAAGGGTTAGCTACCATAAAGAAAAGAAAAAACAGAGAGAAAGAGGGAAATGATTTTCCTAGTAGAATTCAAGGACTGTGGCTTGTGTCTCAAAATAACATTGAACGCATGCTGGTAAATTAAATCTCACATTCACATAAAAATATGGATCTTTTGCCAACATTTTTAAAATGCATGTAGCTTAGCATAAAATAAGTAGCATTCTGAACAATTGATGCATAAACTTTTGTCTAAAAAATGCATTCAACTGAAAATATAAACACAGTCACTAGCTACCTGCAGTCCTAACGGGGGAACCATCCCCCGTGGAGGAGTCATTCTCTGCATTGGTCCACCCATGGTTGGATGTCCTGAATGTCAAAATATCACATAAATTCAAGGACAAACATTTTAGTTGATTTATATATTTCATAAATTAGCAAAAATGTTATGCAGAAATCTATGTGACCACCTTGAACTAATATAGAACATTAAACATTAAATACAATAACTATGTACAGCAGGTTAACATTCGGCTTCATGAGAAACTATTTCTCTCACAATCCGATCTCCTCCCACCGTCTTCTGAGTCTCTTTCTTCCAAACTTTACATTCCTCCTTCTTTCTCTCTTGCATCCTACCACAATGCCCCCTCCTTCATTCCCTGCAATGCCTTCCTCATTGCAATATGTCCCCTGGCTTTCTGCTACCACTCCCCACTTCAAACGCTCTCCTCACACCAGAAGTCCTCCCTTGTTCTCCAGCCAAGATTTCTTAAGGATTGAAGGATCGATGGAAGCCAGGATGGATGTGGGAAAAGGTGAGGAGATAATGGATAAAAATGTACCTGAGTATGTGAATGAGTAAATGCATAATTACTGAAGGGCACCCCTACCCACATGCCTTGGAATCCTGTCAAGCTTGTATGGTAATGGATGTGTTGTAGCTGTCCCACATTTTACTTCAGAGTCACGTGAGTGACTACGTGAAGACCCCGCCAGCACGCATGCGTGACTTATCGTCGAATGCATTGCGCAGCGACAGGCAGGAGGAGCGCCGCTCCTCCAGCGTAAGTTTAAAAACAGCCCGCAGGTAAGTACTTACCATTCCTGAGTTTGTCGGCTCTGTGTTGTTGTAATTCAGAGTGCACCATGGAGCCCAGGACAAAGTCCAAAAGAGTCGCTGCCAAAGTTGCTGCTGAGGACCGCGAAGGAGGCAGCCAGCAGCGGTCGAGTTCTCCTGAGCTGCTGGTTCAATCCGCAGCCCCCGACTTCACGCCGCTACAGCCCGCAGGTGCTCCTCGGACTGGCAGCAAAACCACCCGGACGTCGGGCAGGTCCGCTGACTCGGCTGAGTCCAGTCCGGAAGGGACGGCGGTCGACTGTCCCGCATGGTGTGGATGGTGGAGCAGTTGCTCCAACGTGACCTACTGCAGCAGGGCTATGGTCACAGTGGGTCTCTTAGCAGACCCACGGCAGCATACTTTTCAGGACTGCCAAATGTTTCACCCTCCTTGCAGGGGAGCATTAGGAGTCAGAACTGGGCTGACTCTGAAGAAGGGGGCATGGCTGAAGATACATGCAAATACAGCCTACACTCCTCAGTATGAAGTAAGGCACCAGAAGCAGAAGCACCCTCAAACAGTGCCCCAATGGCAACAGACCTGAACATCACTCCACTATCATAGCTGAGAACTTTAATGCTTCAACAATGGCGTTGCCACTAAGTGAATAACACAGGCTTGAGATGGGCAACACAAAGAACATGGCATTCGGTGCACCTGCTTCCGGAAAGACAACCTGGAAGAGGAACACTATCTTCATGGGATAGGTTTCCTAAGAATAAGCAGATCGAGCATCTTTGCAACACTCAATAGTTTAATGTTACTTTCATTGTCACGTGTGTAAAGTGCTAACACAGTGCCATTTTTAAACTTACAAATAGTCCACTTTTCCCATGGGATAATGTTGTCTGGAATATTAATCAGGAACTTACAGATGTGGCAAAGGATGGCTTCTATTCTGACCATAAACAAAGCCCTGGCTCACATCCCAGAGGGATACCAACCAATCATTTTGAGCAACATCAATATCAGGGCTGGTAAAAAGATAATCCTCTGGAAAAGCTTCATTGACTTGGAGTGGTAGCTGTTCCAGAACAATGCTTGGTGCATGCTCCTGTTATAATCAAGCCGAGAAAAGAACAGGAATTCATGGCAAAAATCCTCATCTAGGCACTGGCACCCAACACATATCTGCATTAAAAGTGCAATGATATGCAGTAATAACGGTCAGACTGGCTATTGCCCAACCTACTGATATTTCTAGAAGCCTGGTGGCAGAACAATGGTAGAAACACAATAATACTGAAGGTCTTGATCCTGCAAAGAGTGCACTTCATGGTATGGCCTTCCCCAGTGCACTCCAAGTTGAAGCTAGAGATGGAACACAGTGATTGATATAGTTGTTATTAAAATCCAGGCTGACATTGGGCTTGTGCAAATCCATAACTCATGGTGTAAAAATAGGTGATTGCCAGACTGGGGGTTGGCACAATTGGAATATGAAAGTTTGAATATGAAACAGAGCTGAGAATCAGTTTAATCAGTCATTATAGCTACTTCTCACCTACACTCATTTTACTTATCATTGCTTTTATCAGATATACAATGCTATTTTCTAGTTAGATAGGGACAGGCCTGTGAATTATTTTTTTAATAATCATAATATTTTTTAATGTACTTTTTTTTTTAAAACTTGCATTAAAAAGCTCCCCCTTCCTCAAAGCCCTCCTGCAATGCACAGCAATTCCTGATGGTGCTTACTTCATCATGCCCAGTTTTGTGAGAGATAACTACTTCCGCACAATACTTTTAAAACTACCTCAATAGATCACAGAATTGAGTCTTCCTGAATGGGATTTATGCAAATACACAGAATACAGGGATTACACTGAAACAACCAGAAAAATAAAGCAGAAACTAGGCAATTAAAAAAAATGTATACATATGCATTAATGCATTATACATATACATTAAAGTAACTGGAATATAAGAACTAGAACCAGGGTTTTACCATAGGCATTCCTCATGCTTGCATTGGTATTTAATAAGATCATACTCTTCTGAGAGAGGCAGCTTTAGAGATTGTAATGGTATTAATGGTGATATTTCAAAAATTGCTAGAGTCAGGAGTGGTCCCCGAGGACTGGAAAATTGCAAATATTACTCCGCTGTTCAAGAAGGAAGCGAGGCAAAAGTGGAGAAACTATAGGCTGGTTGGCCTGACTTCAGTGGTTGGTAAGATCCTAGAGGCCATTATTAAGGATGTGGTTTCCGAGTACATGATGGTACATGAAGCACATGATAAAATAGGCCAAAGTCAGCATGGTTTTCTGAAGGGGAGGTCTTCCCAGACAAATCTGTTGGAATTCTTTGAGGAAGTCAGTAGCAGGATAGACAAAGGAGTCAGTTGACGTTGTTTACCTGGATTTTCAGAAGGCCTTTGATAAGATGCCGCACGTGAGGCTGCTAAAAAAGATGAGAGCCCATGGTATTAGAGGGAAGATGATCATGATCAGCCATGATCATATTGAATGGCGGTGCAGGCTCGAAGGGCCGAATGGCCTACTCCTGAACCTATTTTTCTATGTTTTCTATGTTCTATGTTTCTAAGATAATACTGCCCTAATTTGACAAAAGGAAGCAACTGACAATTTTGTCAAAATTGAGTTATTGCTTGTTTTAGGGTATTTGAGCTATGCTCTACACAATGGTGAACAAAATAAGTTTTCTCCGAGTACAATTTGAAAATATTTTACCAGAGAAGTAAGAAATTCCATCACAGAGATCTGAAAGAAAAACACGTTTTCCTCATTTACAAGAAAGCTCCTTTCTGTCAGTTGCTTCCTTTTGTCAAAGTACGGCAGCATAGCATGGAATGAAGGTGGTCAGAATGGCAAAAAGCGAAGAGTGGGAATAAAGGGGGCTTTTTCTAGTTGGCTGCCAGTGATTAGTGATGTTTTGCAGGGCTCAGTATTGGGGCCGCTACTCTTCAGGTTGTATATCAATAATTTGGATGATGGAATTGATGGCTTTGTGGGTAGGTTTGCACATGATAGGAAGATAGGTGGCAGAGTGGGTAGTGTGGAGGAAGCAGGGAGTCTGCAGAAGGACTTGAACAATAGAATGAAGTGTGCGGTCATGCATTTTGGTAGTAGGAATAAAGACATAGACTATTTTCTAAATGGTGAATCAGGGATCCTGACCTACACAACCGATCCTTTCATCCTGTCAAGAGATAAACTACACTTGGAGTGGATCCAACAAAACATCAACCCATATAAATTGTAATGCATTTACAATAGTTGTGTCTTTAATTCCCCCACATTGTCATAAAAATACATAAATGCACAAATTGACAACTTAACATAGAAGAACTGCCATGAAATAAAGAAAGGGATTTTTACCTTGCTGTCGCGTTGGGTCTATTCCACTCGGCAGCAATGGTTGTGTTCCTGGAACTCCTCCAAGTGACTTTTGGGAAGGAGGTGGAAAAAAAAGAGCTGAAAATGTACATTTTCAAAATCTGAGGTATAATTTCTTTTTGATCAAAAATGTTGATAAAATAAATATTTAAATGTTGATATTATACACGTTACATATTTCAGGTATCTTGTAAGCAAGCAGAAACATATAAAACAGAATATTCTAGAAACAATAAGAAACATTATTTTTCCATAAATGCTACCTAGAAACATAAAAATTAGGTGCAGGAGTAGGCCATTCGGCCCTTCGAGCCTGCACCGCCATTCAATATGATCATGGCTGATCATCCAACTCAGTATCCTGTACCTGCCTTCTCCCAATACCCTCTGATCCCCTTAGCCACAAGGGCCACATCTAACTCCCTCTTAAATATAGCCAATGAACTGGCCTCAACTACCCTCTGTGGCAGAGTTCCAGAGACTCACCACTCTCTGTGTGAAAAAAGACTTTCTCATCTCGGTCTTAAAGGATTTCCCGCTTATCCTTAAGCTGTGACCCCTTGTCCTGGACTTCCCCAACATCGGGAACAATCTTCCTGCATCTAGCCTGTCCAACCCCTTAAGAATTTTGTAAGTTTCTATAAGATCCCCTCTCAATCTCCTAAATTCTAGAGAGTATAAACCGAGTCTATCCAGTCTTTCTTCATAAGACAGTCCTGACATCCCAGGAATCAGTCTGGTGAACCTTCTCTGCACTCCCTCTATGGCAATAATGTCCTTCCTCAGATTTGGAGACCAAAACTGTACGCAATACTCCAGGTGTGGTCTCACCAAGACCCTGTACAACTGAAGTAGAACCTCCCTGCTCCTATACTCAAATCCTTTTGCTATGAAAGCTAACATACCATTCGCTTTTTTCACTGCCTGCTGCACCTGCATGCCTACTTTCAATGACTGGTGTACCATGACTCCCAGGTCTCGCTGCATCTCCCCTTTTCCTAATCGTCACCATTTAATTAATAGCCTGCTTTCCTGTTTTTGCCACCAAGGTGGATAACCTCACATTTATCCACATTATACTGCATCTGCCAAACATTTGCCCACTCACCCAGCCTATCCAAGTCACCTTGCAGTCTCCTAGCATCCTCCTCACAGCTAACACTGCCCCCCAGCTTAGTGTCATCCGCAATACCTGTCAATACCTGACTTGCTATTTCTAGTATCTTCATTTTTTTTCCCCCAAAAGCTTCTGCAATTTTTATATTTTTGTATTACACTCATACATACATTTTTTACACAAATAGATACATTAAACCACTCTGTTTCATCACCCTTGGCGTAAAACCACATTTGGAAAAAAATCAGCTTGGGTAGTACAGGTATAATGCACAAATCCGATTTTCTAGAAACAAAGAATTACCATTATAATAGGTATTTAGTTTAGTAACCACATTATGATCTTCAAAAACTATGTTTAATCAAGGATTCTGATGAAAGCTCATTGACCTGAAACATTAATTCTGTGTTTTCTCTCCAGATATTGTGTGACCTGCTGGGTATTTAGAGTACTTTTTAATCTTAGACTTCCAGGATCCATAGTATTTTGCTTTTGAATATTAAACGGTAACATTATTTTCATATTGTCATTAATAAAGACTGTCAATGAAGACAGCACACAGACTTGTGCGGCCTGCCCAACTTAAAGGCAGCAAAAGACTTTCTTAATGGTGAGATGCAATGAGGTCTGACTTTGACAGGGTAGAAATGTCAACTACTAGAGAGCACAGCCTTAAGGGCCTGTCCCACTTTCACAACTTAATTCTTTCATCCCGACCCTTTTTTTTACTCGTGAACATTTTTTATCGGGCTGGAAAAAACGTCCCGACTTACCTGTTGCCACGAGTACCTACGGCTAGCATAACGAGCCACTACGATATATCTATGACCTCCTATGGACTCGTTACGAACATTCTGCGAGTTTGAATCAGCGGAAAACTTGGGAGAATTCATGAATTACCTCGTGAAAGTGGGACAGGCCCTTTAAGCTGAGAGGAGGGAAAGTTTAAAGGAGATGTGCAAAGCAAGTTTTTTTTATTTTACACAAAGAGCTGTAGGTGCTTGAATGTGCTGCTGGGGTGGTGGTGGAACCATATGCGATAGTGACATTTAAGAGGCATTTAGACAGGCACATGAACATGCATGGAATGGCAGGATATCGACCATGTGCAGGCAGATGGAGTTTGTCCGTCAGCACAAACATCGTAGACTGAAGGGCATGTTCCTGTGTTTTACTGTTGTACATTCTATTGAATGGGCAGTTCGAGGAGTTCACTGAGAGGCTCAGTCCCGGGAGTAAATAACTAAGAATCCGCACATCAGTGTCCCGGGGAGCCGCGCGCGTGGCGGGAGTGACCCGGGGAGACGCGCAAACCCGATCCACCTGCCGAACAACCACGCCGCCGCCGACCGGAACGCGCCCCGGTAGGCCCGACTCACGGAGAAGCCGGACATTGATGCCTGTCTGGGCCGAAGGAGCGACGACGGTGAAGAGAGCCGGGGGGGGACTGCCGTGAAGAACAACGGGGACCCGGTGTGGGGGGACCGCCGTGAGGGGTGGTGGGAGAACAAAGGGGGACCCGGTGTGGAGGAGGGGGGAGCTCTCTAGGTAAGAATCCTCTGCCCAGGGGATAAGTTTGTTTGTTTTGTTCATTTGTTCCGGTGGAGGTGCAGTGCACATAGCAGCCAGCCAACAGTTGCATGTATTTTTCTTTTTGTTTCCACTTTTAATTTCAAGTGTTTATGTACCTTGTTGTGTGTTGTGACTGTTGGCAGACCAATTTCCCACCAGGGATGAACAAAGTTTTATTGTACCGTATAAAGTTTAGTTTCCTCATTTGCGGAGTCATGGGTAGTGAATGCATCTTCAATTGCTACGTGCGTCAATTGCTACGTGCACTAGATTCATGTGCTACTCAATGCACCATACAGGCATTCTAAACAACCTACAACCTTTATCACTAAAGAGATGGCCTAATATTTATTTATTCTATCTGATTTTCACACTTTTAAAATTACCTTACACTGTTCAACCATAACAGTCACATCATACAAACACATTTTACTATATTCACTGACATGTTTGCTTCCCCAAGTAATGTGCAAGGGTCATAGAGTTATACCGGGTGTAAACAGGCCCCCTGGTCCAATGGCCATGCTGACCAAGTTGCCTAAATAAGTTAGCTGGGCAAATTAGTTTGTGTGAGCAGAGACAAAAAGCTTTTGAACAGTGACTGAGTATATGAGCAGGCAACATAGAGTTTGTGTGCTGCCTTGTCAATCTTTAAAATGACAATATGAAAATAATCTTATATTTTAATATTCTAAAGCAAAATACAGGGATCCTGTAAAGGTACTCAAAATATCCAGCAGGTCACACA
This sequence comes from Okamejei kenojei, assembly GCA_035221665.1. NCBI lineage: Eukaryota > Metazoa > Chordata > Chondrichthyes > Rajiformes > Rajidae > Okamejei > Okamejei kenojei. The sequence continues at coordinate 16,150,433 of CM069133.1, forward strand.
ATTTCTGGTGCTGAACATTATTGACGGTGAAATTGAAGAAAAAAACGTATTCGACCGCATTCACATTTACCAGCTCAGACAGACACTATGAGCAAAATAGAGGATAACTTTGAGAATGGATTTGCACGCGAGACATTAGGCAGGAGTGGCCTGTAGGCAGGTTAGGGCCAGGATAGTGTAGGTGTCAGCTCTTCAGAAGGGAGCAGACAATTTCCGATGCAGAGAAGAAAGAAGAAGGTTTACGGTTATTTACAATGAACAGCCTGAAAGAATGCCACGATGTCAAGGAACGGGATGGAAAACGGCACCAACTTTGCTCCTGAATGACTTCATTGCCTCATTTTTGGGCCTCGCCACAATGCAGCATTTAAAAGCCGATAGTTACAATAGAAGAGGCCACAGCAAACGTGTAGTGCATTGGAAGGTTAGATTTGTGTCCCAGAAGCTCAGCTTGTCCTACATGACCTCAGACTACTGTCCTCATTGCTTTAGTTCTTCAGAACATCTTGTTGCAGCAGTCCTCCAGTTGATTACCCGGATTGCTGAAACGCCGATCTATGGGAGAGGCAGTGGACACTGGTGCACAATACTGCTGTCCTCACAGGACAACACCATTCTTCTGCAATCACTGGAACATAGCCTGTATCCTGCTGCTGCCTGTCAACAAACAAGCCTAAAGTGCTGGTATCCTTGATGCAGTTCATATCTAGTCATTTTAAGCTCACAGTTTGACAAGATCATCCACCAAAGCCAGTGTGGGCAGGTTGGGCCTGTTTCTACACTGTATATAAAGCCATCTGCAGTCTTGCTCGCCAAGCATTAGCATTCTTTCACTAGCCATTCTGCACCTGGATGAATAAAAATAACAGTGGGCATTCACTAAAGCGACATTGCGTAGTTATTTGCCTGTGCAGTATGGTGTGCTTGGCTTTTATTCTTACATTGTGGCCAAGCAGGCAGTATATTGGACAGTGATGGAGCGACGAAAAGGTATGGTATGTGGGAATTGGGGCCACCATTAAACCGGTTGTTGCTGGCCGCAAAGCTTTGCTCCTCTCTTCCTTTCCTTCTTCCCCCTTGCTCCAAAGCTGCTCATCATGTATGTAGCTGGTGTTATGCTGCATAAACCAGACAACTGTGAACTTTTGAGACCCAATCAGTTGAGTACTCCAGGGCTGCTTCAAAACTGCTGCAAGCAGTGAAAGCACAGTCTGCTCTTGCATTTCATGTTGCAGCATGATTTTCTTTGTATGCTTGATGTTTGCAGGTGCAGGGGCTACATACCAGCAACACAGGCTATATTGTCAGCAGCCTCCAGCCAGCATTTGGCTTATCATGGGAACTTGTGCAGACAGTGCAGTGGATTGTGGCAGAAAGATGGTATCATGACCTCACGCGGTCCTCCACCTGCTCTGTAGTTATAGAAATGCCTCCAGCAATGTATGGATTTCAATGAGAACACTGACTGAACTACAGATGTCTTGCAGACTGTTCTTTACTGAAATTAAGGCAGAAGAACTGCTCTCTTCTCGCCTTGGGTAGACTTATCCTTTGTTATAGCAGCTTCTCTTCCCTATTCTAGCTACTTAAGCCTAGAACATAGAACAGTACAGCACGGAAACAGGCCCCTCGGTCCGAGGTTTTGGATCGCACATGATGTTGAATGAAACTAATCCTTTCTGCCTGCATGTGATCCAAATCTCACCATTCCCTGCATATTCATCTGCCTATCTAAAAGCCTTTTAAATGCCCCTATCGCATCTTCTTCCAAAGCCACCTCTGGCAGCACGTTCGAGGCATCTACTAATCTATGTATAAAATATTTGCCCCACACACATCCTTTAAACTTTTTCCACTCTTACCTAATATAAGGTCTTCTAATATTTGACTTTTCCATCCTGGAAAAAAGGTTCTGAACATCTACCCTATCTATGACTCTCGTAATTCTGTAAACTTCTATCAATTCTCTTTGCCTCCCAATCTCCAGAAAAAACTATCCAAGTTTGTCCAACCTGTCCTTAGAGCTAATACCCTCTAATTTCACTCTAATTACCCTCTAGTACACCTCTTCTGTGCCTCTCCAAATCCTTCACATCCTTCCCGGAAAGGTATGACCAGAACTGCATGCAATAATCCAAATGCAGCTTCAACAAATGTTTTATGAAGCAGCAACATAATTTCCTGATTCTTCCACACAATATCATGACTAATGAAAGCAAACATACCATATGACTTCTTTAGCACTCTATCTACTTGTGTTGCTGCTTTCAGGGAGCTTAGGGACTTGGACTCCACGATCCCTCTGTACATCATTCCCGTTAAGGATCCTGCCTTTAACTATAAAACCTTCCTGTGTTTCAAATAAAGTTCCAATCATCCTGGAAGCTAATGTTTTGCACTGAACCTTGAACTCACGGAAAGCTCCTTCAACAACTGCCAAACAAGTCACAGGAATATTTTACCAACTTTATGGACCTATGGAAAGAGACACACACTCATTCAACTATCGCATTGCCAGTAGAGATAAAATAACAATTAACCTAAAAGGGACTAAATGTGTAGGAAGGAACTGCAGATGCTGGTTTAAACCGAAGGTAGACACAAAATGCTGGAGCAACTCAGTGGGACAGGCAGCATCTCTGGAGAGCAGGAATGGGTGATGTTTCGGGTTGAGACCCTTCTTCAGCATTTTGTGTCTATCTTCAATCATCGGATAGCGGATTATAGTTTTACAGTATCTTTATCCTATTATTTTTATACAGCTGCTGCTCCACCTCCAATAGACTGATTGATGGCATGTAGTACATACACAGCAGCATAAAATCGCCTGCAACCTCTCCTCCAAGCTACTGAATCTAAGGACAAGCCTGCTGCTGCAGACTGTATTCCCATGCAAACTTCTCTTGAAAGAGATAAGGAGCATGTTCATGAGAATCGTCCAATATATATTAATGCACATTCAAATAGTTGGAATGTGCTTGGGAATATTATAGCAGTGGTTTTGAGTTCATTAGTCAGCAGAATGGATTTATTTCCGTTTTAATTTTATTCTACTTTCCAGATATGCTGCCTCCTGCTGATTGTTTCCAGCATTTGCTATTTTTATTTCACTCCAGCCTTTGGTTGTGGTCGTTCGTAATCCAGCTAGACTGTAGGACTCCTTATTTGTCCGTCACTATCGTCAGAACATCCAGATCAGCATCAACACACACTGCTGCACCCATGGTGCCATCGTCATTGATCTCGAACTAAAACGTCACCCATTCCACCTCTGCAGAGATGCTGCTTGTCCTGCTGAGTTACTCTGGCATTTTGTGTCTGTATTCTGGCTGGATTCAGTGGCTGCCTTTCTTTTAAGAGGTGTAGGGATGACTTCATTTAGGTACAGATTCATTTCAGTTGAGATGTAGGATTCCTGACATTCTTAATGTTCTTATCGACCTATATGGAAAATGCACTTTACATATCCTAAGCCACACAAAATTCCTGCATAATGGTTTCACAACAATGCAAGTGCATATTTTCGTAGAAATTAAGTATTGTGTTTGGTCAAAATAAAACAAAATAACCAAGACAATGACCAAAATATGTTCTCAGAAATAATTTAGAGTCCATTTATTCAAGCCATTTTAGATTTTTTTTTTAACTTTCTATTCTCATGGAAATAAATAATATTGCAAATATAGTTTGCTATTAAATGTTCCAAAGATTATATGGTAAGTATAAGGAATATTAAACTTGTTAATACTTATTGTGAATTACAGTAAATAAATACTCTATGTTTTTAATGTTTTGATTGCAATTATGGAACACTAAAATAGTATCATTCTTACAGTCACTTCTGCAGATCAACATATCACAAAACAAGGCTGGAAACATGAATACAACTTTTCATGCAATACAATGTAAATGTGACAGATGTTTATTGTAATTAAGTGATTCAAATAATATTTTACCTGGTTAGGTATTCTGAGAGGTGGCCTGGGGCCTCCTGGATAACGAGGTGACATGAAAGGCTACAAAGAAAAATAAATTGAGAAAAATACTTTTCAATTAAAAGAATTCAACTTTATGCACCATCCTTATTTTATTTAATTACAATTTCACCGTATGTGCCTTTTTCAGAAGGTCTTCCCACCAGGAGTCTCATCAGTCTCACGTTTTAACATTTTTTGCATATATTCTTTGAGTGGTTGCTAGTCCATACCATAACAGGAATTATCATCCCAAACTAACATATGTCACACATTGAGTCAGTGAATCTAAAGATCGGCCATTACAATATCACAATCTTGTGATCACAATGGTATTAAGCAATCCTTTTAATTGTTAAATTAGCAAGTCCAACACAGTAATTCATAGCGTCTAAATTATTATGTCCATCAGCATGAAATTTAACCAGTGTATAAATCCATACAAATTATACTTTAACAAACACACAAAAGTTATCTGCATGTTTAAACTGTACAACAAAAAAATAAGTCAAAACGAAATGCAAGATCCAGTCTGAAGAAGGGTTTCGACCCGAAATGTCACCCATTACTTCTCTCCAGAGATGCTGCCTGTCCCGCTAAGTTACTCCAGCATTTTGTGTCTCCCTGTAAGGTTATTGAGTTGGTCTGCTTATGATCAATCTATTACCAACAGTAGCCAAAAACAAATTAAGTGCCATGTGAATATTCCAGACTACCTGGTGAGTTATATTATTTTCTGGAAGGCATGGAATAACATTTTACTACAATCATTGTGGCAATTGTCCAGTACAATATCAACATTCCATATTCTTGGCTCAGGTACACATTTCTGCCTTGTTAAAATACTTGTATATCCCCTTTCCTGTAAAAATTAAATCTATTGTAATATCATTGCATTCACAAGAATGAGAGTACTAGTTCATACTTAAAATCAAATTCCAGATATAGAAATGAATGTTAAACAGAGGCATTAGAAGTAAACTTCCAATTTTAAATATTTAGAATGTGCCAGTTCATGATATTTATTCACTTGTACTAAAGCAGATTGTTTTATTAACCCGGATCACAGAGAACCACATTTTTAAAATATAAATTTCCAAAGTTAATTTCTTATTAGTAATGCAATAAGTGTCATCTACTATAAATGAAAAAAATATCCACAGAACCATTTGGTCATTAAAATGAACCAACTTCCACAACTTACTTTACAATATGAATGTGACTAATTGACAACTGGTCATCAAGCAGAAAACACAAATATTATTTGTTCACAATTTTAACGTTTTTGATATTTGAAAAATATTGCCATCTGAACAGATAAGCACTTTGCTGTTGGCATTGTGCTGGCTGGCCTTGACAAAATACCCATGGAGATTGACCTCAGAATCCAAAAGAAACAAATACCAGATAACCAAAACAGAACAGTGTATTTTAATGTTTAAGAAGGAACTGCAGATGTTGGAAAATCAAAGTTAGACAAAAATGCTGGAGAAACTCAGCGGGTGAGGCAGCATCTATGGAGCGAAGGAAATAGGAAATAGACCAAGAAGGGTCTCGACCTGGAACGTCGCCTATTTCCTCCGCTCCATAGATGCTGCCTCACCCGCTGATTTTCTCCAGCATTTTTGTCTACTCGTGTATTTTAATAGTACTTTTAGAATTGTCTGCAATTGAACTCACATGGACATAAAACATAAAAGAAAAAAATACAAATTTCCCATTGAACATTTATTCAACTTTCAAACTGCAGTTATATTATATATTCTTGAAGTCCATCAAATTGTACTGATATTCATAAACAAAATAGACAACCTATATTTTAAAACTACATTAAAAAATAATCTTTCTAAAGCTTAAATTGATACATTTCAGCATTTCATACCCTCAAACTATCTATTTCCATTTGGCATGAGGATCTGAGACTGTCCATGATTAGTTGCTGTTATCAACTAATCTATTGAGTTAAGTTTAAACCGATAATTAGCGACTGATTCCCACAATATTATTAATGTTCTGGGTATAGTTAGAGTCATAGATAGATTAATACAGTGCGGAAACAGGCCTTTCGGCCCAACTCGCCCACACCGGCCAACAATGTCCCAGCTACCCTAGTCCCACTTGCCTGCGCTTGGTCCATAACCCTCCAAACCTGTCCTATCCATGTACCTGTCCAACTGTTTCTTAAACGATGGGATAGTGCCCAACCTCAACTACCTCCTCTGGCAGCTTCCTCCATACGCCCACCACCCTCTGTGTGAAGAAGTTACCTCTCGGATTCCTAATAAATCTTTTCCCATTCACCTTCAACCTATGTCCTCTGGTGCTCGATTTCCCTACAGTAAAAGTCTGGGAGCATCTACCCAATCTATCCCTCTCATGATTTTGTATACCTCTAAGATCTCCCCTCATTCTCCTACGCTCCATGGAATAGAGGCCCAGCCTACTCAACCTCTCCCTATAGCTCACACCCTCTAGTCCTGGCAACATCCTCGTAAATCTTTTCTGAACCCTTTCAAGCTTGACAACATCCATCCTATAACATGATGCCCAGAACTGAACACGATATTCTAAATGCGGTCTCACCAACGTCTTATACAACTGCAACACGACCTCCCAACTTCTATACTCAATACTCTGACTGATGAAGGCCAAAGTGCCAAAAGCCTTTTTGACCACCTTATCTACCTGCGACTCGACCTTCATGGAACCACGGACTTGTACTCCTGGATCCCTCTGCTTCACATCTCTACCCAGAGGTCTACCATTTACTGTGTAGGTCCTGCCCTTGTTCGACATCCCAAAATGCAACACCTCACACTTCTCTGTATTAAATTCCATCAACCAATCCACAGCCCACCTGGCCAATCGATCCAGATCCCGCTGCAATTGTTCACAACAATCGTTCACAACCATTAGGAGGAAAGTAATTAAACATAGAAACATAGAAAATAGGTGCAGGAGTAGGGTATTCGGCCCTTCGAGCCTGCACCGCCATTCAATATGATCATGGCTGATCATTCAACTCAGTATCCTGTACCTGCCTTCTCTCCATACCCCCTGATCCCTTTAGCCACAAGGGCCACATCTAACTCCCTCTTAAATATAGCCAATGAACTGGCCTCAACTACCTTCTGTGGCAGAGAAAATATTAAGGCAGCAAAATATTACAGTTGCCAGTGTTTTTTAGCAAAAAGACAGCTTACTATTAACATTTTGGGGTTCTTCGCCTGCAATTTAAACTAATGGTTAATGATGGCAGACATGTCATCTTCATTGACTTACAGAAAGGCAAGATGGGAGATGTAATGGAGCTTCTAATCAATTGTGATATGAATAGCCTTGTGCATACAATCACATCCGGAGTCATTTGCTGTGGCATACCATGATGTTGCATGTGTTTACCTTTTTTGTTCTAACTATAAATTATAATTCACTAACATTACAATTTTTGACAGGTTATTTTGATAGTCAGAACATTACTTGATGTTTGTAGGTTAATTTTTAGAATAGTTACACTTTAAACAACAGCTCCACATGATTACATTTGCTAACTGGCGGTAATCTGGATACAAGTAAAAGACTGAACTAATCTGGAAAACACACAATGTTATGCAAAAAATGCAAAGATTCGGGCCAGTGGAAAAGTATTTCTCACAAAGCAATGATAACCATGCAAAATAATACAAACGTCAATTTTGCAAGCAAACCAAAACGCAAAAGAACCAAATCACAACTAAACTGGAAATGATGGATAAAATGTCATTAGAGCAGGTATTAATATATTTCGTAGGAGCTGGTGCTTACACAGCCTTGGATTGTTCTGAATAACTACTTGTGCCTTCCTACCTGGCTGTGAGGTCCCATCATGGGATTGCTGGGATTATGTGGTGGAGGCTGTGCATGTGGAGAGGGCTGTGAACCTGGTGGTCCCTAGAGACAATTGCAAACATAAATTAGCCAGCAGCACAACTATTAACAAAGTTACTGCCTACTTATGCCAAGGTTCTCAAACTGAACGTTAGTCATACCCCGTTAATATGTTTTAATACTGAACAGTTAAGTGACATTCAAATAAACAATCTATTACTCTGAAATTAAGTGTACCCACTGTTCTAAAACTGGCAGAAATATTTCATTGAGCTCAGCCCATTCATCATAATCCTAAAAATTTCAGATTAAACATGTAAGTATTGTGGAAATAAAATGTTTGCCTACCAATTGGATATGATGAATATCAATCTGTTGACATATTCTTTGTTTTTTTTTAACATTATTATAACAAAGCAGAATTTTTTCCTAAATGTTTGTTATTTTAAGAAGCATAATAGCCCATTGATAACATTGAAATATGCTTCAATGTGAAAAAATATTATTTGGGAAGGAAAATAACGGTTAAAATGGTATTAAGAATAGTTTACATGACATTATAAAATTTTCAAGCGTAAGCTACAACTTATTCATGCCTAAAATGGTCCGAATTATTTAGTTCTCAATTTATTTCATGTTTTTTGCCAATTTCCACCAAAAACACCTTTTCCAGTTGTTACTTGAAGAATTCAATGTTATTGGAAGAACTAATCCGCTTTGAAGCATGCCACCCATTAATATTCTGCATCTATATCGGTGAGACCAAATGGAGGCTTGGCGATCGTTTCGCCGAACACCTCCACTCGGTCCGCAATAACCAACCCGACCTCCCAGTGGCTCAGCATTTCAACTCCCCCTCCCATTCCGTATCCGACCTCTCTGTCCTGGGCCTCCTCCATGGCCAGAGTGAGCAACACCGCAAATTGGAGGAACAGCACCTCATATTCCGCTTGGGGAGTCTGCATCCTCTTGGCTTGAACATTGAATTTTCTCAATTCTGTTAACCCTTGCTGTCTCCTCCCCTCCCCACCTCTCTCTCAGCCCTCGGGCTCCTCCTCCCCCTTTTTCCTTTCTTCTCCCCGCCCCCCCACCTCCCATCAGTCTGAAGAAGGGTTTCGGCCCGAAACGTTGCCTATCTCCTTCGCTCCTTAGATGCTGCTGCACCCGCTGAGTTTCTCCAGCTTTTTGTGTACCCAATATTCTGCATCAGTTTGATGGAAGTGACAAATCTTTTAAAGCCCCCTAAATTACTTGATAATACATCTCTCAGTTTAGGAAACTGCTGTTGAACAAATAATCAATTGATTTTGAAAATATGCTGCTCTAAAAATATTTTCAATTTTAATTAAATTATCCCATAATATCTATCCTGCGCTTTATTAAAACTGCTGAACATCTTTGTGATGTGAGAAGTGGAACCTACCACATTAGAAATCATAACTATGTCAGATTATTCAACAAAAAATCACTTGGATCGAATATAATGATTCCCTATATTCTATGTGGGAAATTCAGTGTGATACAGAAATGCTATCATCCCTTTCCCTCAGGCCAAGCATGGTGGATAGTTGTTCAAGAAGGAACTGCAGATGCTGGTTTAAATTGAAGATAGACTCAAAAAGCTGGAGTAACTCAACGGGACAGGCAGTATCTCAGGAGAGAAGGAATGGGTGCCATTGCAGGTCGAGGCCCTTCTTCAGACAAATAATGGGAATGAAAATATTTCTTAATGGGAGAATTATGTGAGTTCTGTAAACACAATTCCTCTTATTTAAATCATCTGTACTAAATGCTATATTGCCTGGGATCACAAAGTTTTATACATTTGAAGTGTAATCAACTACATCTGTAATTAATATGTTTGGCCAGCTAAACAGTCGTCAAATGTGAATATTTTTCAAAGCAAGGTTGCAAATATTCCTTAGTGGAGTCACAAGCAACTGCATATGCCAAAATCTTGAGCAAAACAGTGCTGGAGTAACTCCGCGGGTCTGGGAGGGCCCCGACCCGAAACGTCACTATCCATTCTAGCCAGAGATGCTGCCTGACCTACTGAGTAACTCCAGCACTGTGATTTACACAGCATTCCTTAGTGCCTGATTGCTAGCAATCATACAATTTATGTTGCCTTGAACAACCACCAATCCTGCAGAATTCCTTTCAAAAAATGCCCATTTTCTCTGTATTCTGCTGGCAAATACCAATTTTTTACTCACACTTGAACCTGAAAATCAAAGGGTGGCCACTTGCTTGTGTATGATGCTGTCAATCATTTCCCACCTGAACGCCCATGCTTATTAATATATTTGTGGCAAGAAGGACTGGATCTTGCACGCAGCTCTCTTTCAGTCATTACTGTGGCATACATTTTCAGGATACCACAATATCCTCATATAAAATTAAAAACAGATAGCTCTTTTGCTGCGTGTCGTAAAATCACATGGGATTCAAATAGGGAAATGTCAAAATGCTGATTAAGTATTCATTAAATTAGATAAGTAATGCAAGGTTTCAGTTTAATACTCAGATAATATGATATTAATATTCAAATACGCTGCATCAAAAAAACAAACATCAGTGTATTGTCTATTGTAAACTAAAATTAAAAATACCACACCCCTCCTGTATCACCAGGGAGAAAATAAACCATTGTCAAAGGTTATTCTCTCCCAATTCATTACTACGGCCACTTTCATCCACTGGGTTATTGCTAGCTTCAGAGCAAAACTGATAGTGGTAGAGGGTTCTCTTGTCTATCTTGTTTACTGAAAAATTGAGCCTCGTTTAAGAAGCCTTACACAAGTGAGCTAGTTAAATTACTCACCTGCTTATAAAAACAAATGTTAAAAAATAAACAACAAACAAAACAGAAATATTGCAAAAATACCTGCCATGTTGTACTAGATGTGAATCAAATATATGAAACAAAGCACCCAGCCTTCTCTCCAACACTCTAAGCCTGCCACCATAATCAGGGGTTACAAACAACTAAATGCTGTTAACGTTGTCTAATTTAATCTTGACCATAGTGTACTCAACTTTTGGTTACCTGAACAACAAGAAAGGCTATATATTATTCAGAAATGTTTTCTGATTGGAAGAAATTTATACATTTAACTAAACACCACGTTCACAACCTCTTCTGCATGTAAACTAAATTTAAGATCACTTTCCACTAGGAGGCAACAATGCTCCACTAACTTAGTTTGCATTCAGTAAGAAAAACATTCTTAATATTATTGATAAGAAGTGAATATTAACCTATTTTATAAGAGGATTCTTTTTTTACAATTATGAATCAATAATGTCAGATCCTTGGCAGTAGCCTAACTATTTTAATAATGTCCAAATTATCAGGTATAAACTATCTGTGAAGCAGTAAAACCTAATATTGCCCTTAATAATATGTTCATTTGCCGTTTGAGAATTTCAAAATGATAAAAGGTTCTGATGAAGGGGATGTTGCAAAAAAATTCATAGCGATAGGTCCAATTTGTGTATAATTTATCATATCATGCAAATCCACAAAATGGAAGCAATTGAATAAGTATAAATGTATCCAACACAACTTCATATCAGAGCAAAATCCACTGGCTATTCCCCATGGAGATGTCTAAATCTATGGAACAAGACCTTCTGCATCATGCTCCGTGTACTGAGAACCCCCCTGCTGATTTTCTTTGGAATTCAAGAGTATGTGCATGCTTAGGTAGGTAAGTCACAATCCTCTTGTGCATAAGCTGACTCAGGCAGCTCTTAGCACAAACCCTGGGGGAACCTTATTCAGTGCAGGTCATCCTGAACTGCAACAAATGCAACCTATAAAAAGGTTTAAAAATAAACACATCTTCTATCAAATTTTGAATATTCTGTTTTTGAATAATTCATTAAGCTTGAATGGGATTGGTTGTGCATGGTATTTTCCTACTTTCTTTTTTCATTGGTAATAATTACAATGTATCAAACTTCATTGAACGTAGAACAGTACAGTAGGGGAACAGGCCCTTCGGCCCACAATGTCTGTGCCGAATATGATGTAAATATCTAATCTGCCTGCATAAGCCTCTATTCCCTGCCCATCCCAGTGCTTCAAATTGGCACTTTGTTTTAATTAACATCCAATTCATTTGAACCATAATGATTGGCATGGATGCAAGTGCTTTTTACTGAATTTTAAAAAAAGTGATGGATTGTTTTCAGAGCTGCTCAGTAAATTCCCAAAAAGTAAAAATCAATGAAACCCAGAGTATTAGAGAATGGAGAAAAAGAGCCCGTTAGCATTGACAAATTACTTTTCTATAATATTGATAAAAATGACATCAAGCAGATTTAACTTTTATCAATTCAGACACTGAAGGCTCTTGTCTAGTGCACGTACTTTAGAGTACTGCTTATAAAAAGGCTGAACTTTTATTGTTATAAATAGATGCATTGAATGTTTGGATTTTAAAACATCAAGTACATCAAGGTGATTCAAGATTAATCCCATCCTTCTACCTGAAATTATTTTACGCCATGGTGGGACATTTTGTGAAGAATTTCTGATAAATTTCCTAACAGTGTTTCTATCCTTAATTTTCTTTAATAAACAACATTTAACAGAATGCACAAATCGAACAAAAATGAAATTTGAACAAGGTGAGAAAAAGCCAAAATGATGCTCAACTGGATCTGGTCCTCAGCATTGGAGACTGGTAGGAGTGGCAACATGATGGAGAACTGAAATCCATAACTTGCCATCAAGGAACAAAGATATGCACATGGGGTAAGAATATATGATAGAAATGCAGCTGCATTGAAGAGGCTTCATTCGGGGGGGGGGGGGGGGGGGGGGGGGGGGGGGGTGACGCATTTCTGTAATCATTAAGGTGAGTCTTGCATTGCATACTGCTAAACTAACAATCACCATGGAGAGGATTCAGAATAGCATACACAACAAAGCTAAGTTCTTAAAATCAAACTCCCAGGACCCAGAGAGGAAGTTCAAAAGTAGGCTGCCAATTATGGACACCTATTAAACTTGGCCTGATACCGTTCCATTCTATTTTGTATGCTGACACCAATTTATTTTACGGATTGCTCCTTGTTTTTCCCCCAATGATAATTTAGACTTTATGATACAATCATTGCAGTTCTTGAAGTGTTCCCTCAAGGACAAGTAGCCTAGTTGGCCTATTCACTCCCTGTTCCCAAAGTCAACGCACCCGCTGAGTTTCTCCAGCTTTTTGTGTACCCCAGTGCCTACTACTTGCTTAGGTTGAAAACATACTGATCATTCCTGAACATATTTCAGAAATCTGTCGAGTGCTTTGAGTTATAGTAGTGATGAAATTCCTCACTCTACACCTCTTGCACTTACACGTCTGTAATTTCACTGCACACTTACTCCAATATTTTGGCCCATAAATTGCCTTCAGTAGCATGACAGTTCTCTTCAATATTAAATATTAGTGGTTGTGGATTTACGGGGTGGGTAAAATTTCAAGATTGCAAACAATGCCAGGTTTGGTAGGCATGGTAAATAGTGAGAAGGGCAGCAATGGACTATGAGTAGGCAAGTAGTAGTTAAAGGTACTCAAGTGTACGCACAGTATTATTACTGCATGTATACGGTTTACCATGTGAGCTTCATGTGAACAAGGAATTAATTGCACATTGGTGTATATGAAAATAAACTAATCTGAATATGAACCTTAATGTAGGGAAGAGTGAGACAATATATTTAGCAGAAAGAACAACAATATAGATTACATGTATTGGGTATGCAAGAACATGGAGATTAGGGTGCATAAAGGCATTAATCACTGGAAATAACAGGACATGGAGAAGAACTGGTCAGTAGAGCATAACGATCCTGGCCTTTGTGTACAATAGGGAAGTCGTGATTACTGTGATAGAACACTAGTTAGATCACAACTGGAGTCAAAATCTTACGGAGGAGGCGGGAAAAAAAAGTTCCCAGGACAAGGGACCTCAAACTGGAAGTTTACACAGGAAAAGCAGGGCATATTCAAATGGGAAGAAAGATAGCTGAGAGATGGGTTAACAAGGAAGTGTAGAATATGAATGCAGGATTAGATAAAGTAAATTGAGAGCTGTACAGGTGTGGGTGAATCAAGAACCACAGAACAAAAGTTTGAAAGGTATAGTCCAAAGATCCAGAGTGATGTGAGGAAAAGCTGTTTTCAGCAGATTGGGTATGAACTGCAAATTACTATCCATCCGAGCAGTGGATACAGTCAATTACAATTTCAGATATGAATTAAATAGTTAATTGAAGGAAGTCATTTTCAGGCTAACAGGGAAAATAGTAAAGGGATGTGACGGGTAGCATTAATCAATAAATAGCTAGGATATTCAATAGTTTCCTTCTGTACTATAGCAATTCGATCATCCTTTTAATCCACTCTTTTAAACTGATTGCTCTTAAAGGCTTTTATAAACTTGGGTGGGAAGTAAGGTTGGAAAGCATCTGTAAAATATCCTACTTTCATCGGGTAGCAAAGTACGCATTCACTATGAATCATTATTATGTACTGATAAGGCTTAGGAAGCATGGTTGAGTTTTCTTCTTAATCCAATAGCACTTCCAATAGCAATAGTGTTAGCCTGAATAAGTCAGAAAGGAAACTGGAAATTTTCTGACCTGCATGGTTCACCCTGAAATTACAGAGGGTACCTAGATTTGTTTTTAAAGAACAAAGCTTTAAAAAACAAGCCTTAAATATCCTGCGCCTAGAAATCTGGTCTCAAAGGGTCTCAATCCAAAACGTCATCTGTATATTCCCCTCCACAGATGTTGCCTGACCCACTCCGTTCCATCAGCAATTTGTTTGTTGCTCAAAATTCCAGCATCTGCAGTCTCCTGTGTGACCGGAAATTTCATCACGTATCAATGAACAAATGAAATAGATGCAGGAAAAGGCCAGACAGTCCATTAAACCTGCTATACCATTCAATAGTTTTTACCTCTGCACCATTTTTCTGCAAAAATCCCAATTATCTTCTAGCTCCCTGATTGCTGCCCTCAATAAGCCCCTGCTATCACTGATTTTCCAAAAGGCTGGGCTTTCTTCACCCCAGGTGCTAATCTTCACCAGATCATGATCTTTAAGACTTACTCTAGAGGCACTACCTGCCCCGATCAATGACTGACAACCATCATTTGCATCTCTTCATGATATCCATATAATGGGTCCATTAAAATGTGTAGGCCATTGTGTTTATGTGAGTTTTAACACACATTTTGTCCTGAAAATGGCACTTTCCAGTGTGCAGGCAATACATGAAGTCAAGTTCAGTTAAAATGGACAAGAGTAACTAGTTACACTCTAACCAATCTGCGCACTAGCAAAATCCTGATCCTTTACAAAGCTTGGATTTTTTTAAATTTACTGCAGTAGGAATAACAGCACATCAGAAACTGTGCCATTAATGTCCATTAACTCTATTCATTCATATTAGGCCAATCTAACCCTTTAAAAGGAAAAATAATACATATGTGTAATTAATAGAATTCAATGTGTTTGTGCTTTAATTTAAACCTATAAATCCACATAGATGTATGTATGTAATCCTACTAGTTCCTGAGTCCACCATCTGCTTCAAGTCAATTATAATCTGCAGTGATAATTTAGAGGGTTTCAGCATATCTCTTATTCTTATTTAGAAATCATCAAGTCTTTTTTTAAAACCTTCTCCTACTGCTTAAGTCTCTTATTACCTGAAAGAATCCCGGTGGTACCGGGCCTACTGGCATTCCGTCTCCTGGGGGAATGTTTCCTAGTACTGGACTGGGAGCTGCTGCTGCACTCTGTAAAGAAAGGCAACTCCTGTGTCATTACATCCTGTAACAAGGAACTGGCATACTTCCTAAGTGTAAAGAATAAAATAACACATGCTTTGAATCAATTAAACTCATGACAAAAACAAATCTAAATATACCCTTTATGTGCAGCAAGTGTTTACATACCGATATCATAAAACCATAACAATATTTAAATGTCTAACTGCTCATTTGAAAGGCAGGCCAATCTTCGCTATAATGAATGGCTGATTTAGCTGACAATCATGGCTAAATGCATCATGTATTAAATTTGCACATCTATCCATTTTTTCGACACTATATTTCAACAATCGTTACAAAATAACATTGTTAATTGCACCATACAATCATTGGGGTAAGATGGATGGAGGGAAAAGAACATTTTAGGGATTTGTATTTGGTACAATATCCCGATCTGGACAGAAGTGCACAGATCTCCACAGAAACTGGAGGCAAAGCTGCTTCCTGAAAAATACCAACTTTGTAAAGTTATTATCTTTGAGTTAAAACTTCCATTATGGCTTTACAAAAGTTTAATTTAACATCCATCCAATTAGAATTTTAACCCAATGATTTAGTTCAGAAGAATCAGAAAAGTCAGAGGGTGGCAGGTGGGGGCATGATTGGTGATGAAAGGAATTATGCAGAAGTCAGCATTTCAGTCCCAAACTTTTAGCAACAGTCCTGGATATTAAAGTCAAACTCATGCGTCAAAACACAAGGAAAAATACAATGAACAATGAAAATATATATAATTTCAATATATTATGTAACTGGGCAAAACATAGAGAAAATTAAATGTAACATAAAGGACTGTAAAATGATGCACACAAAAATATATTGTGAAGTACTTTACAATAACTTGAGTTGAATCTTTACAGTGAAGCAAAGGAAGTGATTGGGAAATAACAAAATATTCATTTTCAATAAATTTAAGAAACAAAGAATATTAGATAAGATAGTTGCTGTTTAGAAGATGGGGCAGGGAAAAGCAGAAAAGCTAAATAGAATTCCTTCGATTCAAATGATTGATGTCAATGTTGTACATAGCAGCTCCAGAGATAGGAAGCATGCCTTTTCTCTTTCCTTCTCCAGAATGATGCCTATGGATTTAAAACTGAAAATGCTGGTGAAATTCAACAGGTCAAGCAGCACCTGTGGAAAGAGACAATGTTTCAGATCAAAGAACTTCCACACCAGAACTTGGAGAGAAAAACAAACTAGTTTTAAGTTGTACAGAAATGAATATGATATATGGATAAAACAAAAATAGTATTTCTGGCTAGGTCATGCCAAGGATGCTGTTGGGACAAGTTGTAGAGGTCTTCAATGCTTTAATGGAGACATTTTGAGAATGATAACACAAAGGTGTTGCAAAATACAGGATAAAGGATACACACGTAGCAGGTCAGACAATGCAAATTGAGAACAAAAATCTGAGCCAATGTCACAAATGGATCATTTGGAGCCGATGGCCAGTTCTGATGAAGAGAGTGAGTTATCTTATGTTGTGGAATTTAATATTGAGTTCAAAGGCTGCATCAGGCCTAGATGGAAGATGTTCCTCAAGCTCTTGTTGGGCCTTGTTATAAAAGTGCAAGATGCCACAGAAAAAGCAGAGGGTGGGAGTGGAATGGATAATTGAAGTGTTTCTGGGCGAGCTCTCAGACACACCCTTATATTCCTCCACTGACCAAAAAGCCATCATTTACTTAACTGTCATGGACCTCATTTCTTATCGTAATCTTCCCACGAAAGCTTGCAACTCAAATGCCCCTGTCCCACTTAGGAAACCTGAACGGAAACCTCTGGAGACTTTGCACCCCACCCAAGGTTTCCGTGCGGTTCCCGGAGGTTTTTGTCCTCCGACAACCACCTTCAACTAGCATCGCAACCGGCTTCGACTTAAAAATTACTGATTTTTAAAATGGAAACCACTTTCGGCCATTAGGGAGATGGACAAAAACCTCTGGGAACCGCACGGAAACCTTGGGTGGGGCACAAAGTCTCCAAAGGTTTCCGTTCAGGTTTCCTAAGTGGGAGAGGTGCATTACTCTTCCAGCCCACAAACTTCATTTTTACCCCTCCTCCACAAGCACGAGTGTCCAGGCAGGACCATTGTTTCACCCTCCTTTAGTCCGATGGAACTCATTTCTTCTTGCCTTGACTCCATCATTTCTCCCCAGCTCCAGTCCTTTTTTACAAACATTCATGATGCCCTGTGTGCCTTCCACCACTTCAACAGTTTTCATTTGCCTGGTTCCAAGCAGCTCATCTTTTCCATTTATAGGTAATCCCTCTCCACCTCCATCCAAAATCACAATAGACTGCTGCCCTTTAGCTTCTCACTTGAAAGATGGCCCAACCAGTTCTTCTCCATCCACATTGATTGAATTTATTCTCACATTCAACAAATTCACCTTCACCTCCATTGATTTTGTCCAAATCAAAGGTGTAGCTATGGGACCTCATATGGCACCAAGCCGCACCTGTCTATTTGCGGGATTTATGCGTTTCATCTGAGCCTGAGCTCTTTCCTTCAACTCTTTTTCAGCTTCATAGATGAATGCATTAGTGCTGCTTTGTGCATTGAAATAGAAAAATATACCGGTAATCACTTTCTGAACTTAATTATATTCTCCCTTAATACACTCCCCTTAATTCCATTCTTCTGGACAATCTCTGACCCTTCCCTCCTATTTCTAGACCTTCCTATAAGATGGTTAGCCACAAAATCTATCACCTGATTCCCAAATCTGCCATGACTATATTTCCTCCCACCTTGCTCCAGTCTCCTAGTTCCTCCGTCTCTGCAGAATTTGTTCCAAACGGGCTCCTCAGAGATGTCTTCTTTCTTTCCAAACTATGGCTTCCCATTTTTAATGAATCATCTTTTTCAATTTCTGCCAGCTTTAACAGGATTCCACCACCAGACACATATTTCCTTCCCCTTCCCCTCTCAGCATGTTGAAAGGATGCTCCCCCATTTGTGACATATTTATCACCACTACCTCCTCGCCTTCTCACAGCACTTTCCTTTACAATTGCAGCAGATGCAAAACCCGTCCTTGCATTTCAGCCCTCCAATCATCCAGGAGCCCAAATAGTCTCACGAGGTAAAGCACTGTTCCACTTTAGTTCTTTCAGTCTGGTGCACTGCATTCAGTGTTCATAATATGCTCTTCACTACCTTGAATAAACCAAACACAAGAATGGGTGAATACTTTGTGTGGCATCTATGTTCAGTCCACAGAGATGTTCCTGACCTGACTGCCACTTTAATTATCCAACCTTCCCTCACTTTGATCACCGTGTCTGTGGCCTCCAACAGCGCTATAATGAGGCACAACAAACGTTCAAGAAACAGCACCTCATCTTTCATCTGGTCATGGACTACAACTTTAGGTAATGGGCTTTCTCTGCATGTATCAGACCCAACCATTTCTACCGCATGTCATCCATCTTTTGACATTTGACTTTTTTGGTCTCCCAAACCCAGAAAACTAGCATTGTCATCTTTACTCAATTAAAACAAACAACCAAGTCTAGATTAATCAAACATAATGTACTGGAGTAACTCAGCAAGTCAAGTGGCAACTGTGGAGGGAATGAATAGGGGCAATTTTGCTTCGGAAAGCTTCCTCAGGCTCTGAGGAAGGGTCCCAACCTGAAACGTCCCTATTCATTCCCTCAAGAGACGCTGCCTGGCCCGATGAGTTATTCTAGTATTTTCTATTCCGCTGAAGATTCCAACATCAGCAGATTTTTGTGTCCAGATTAATCTTCACATCATGATTTAAATAATCACAGGATAAAGTTACAGAGGCACTGAAGACTACAGGGGTTTTACAACATGCTAAATACAGGGGCTGCAGAGCATTTTTGCAAGTGGTGGGGCTGAGTGATCACTGATCACTGTCCTCGGGGGTACCCGGCGAGCGTGCAAAGCGACTGAGCAGTGGGAGGGTGTGGGAGGGGGACATCCCCCCCTCCCACGGTAGGGACGTTTTGAAATTTGATGTAGTAAAATCATGTATTAGTGCATTGTAGAAGTATGATTTCATTTTTTTTTGTTTGAAGTATTTTTAAAATAATGTAGGGCCTACATGAGAGATAGGAGCAGGTGATTATTATTTTTGACCCGAAACGATACGTCACCCGTTCATTTTCTCCAGAGATGCTACTTTACTGAGTTACTCCAGCATTTTGTGTCCATCTCCCCTATTGTCTTGCCCTTCCTCCCAGACTTTTACAAGGTTTCCCCTTCAGTGCTACGCCCAGCTGTCTTTGTGAAGGGTCTCCTGAAGCGCTGTCTCTCCACTCTCTGCTGAGTTTGTCGTCTGCCATTGCCTCTGGTGTGATCACCCGAAGTCCATGTTGTACGTCTCTTGGAACAACTTCTCCTTGTTTGTCCCACCATAGGATTGTGAACATGCTCTTAGTTTCCTACTCCCCTCCCCTGCAACATAATAGCCCAAGAGTCTGCACATGACTGAGACCTTTCATTCATGCTCACCCATTCTGGCTTCCCTACGAACTCTTGACATCCTTCCAGGTGTGAGACCAGAGCAGACCCTGGAATCTATCTGGGGTTAACCTGTGTTTGGCATGGCAGCCCTGTGTTTTTTTCATTCCTGATTCCTCTGAAAATAGCAGGAAGGTTGAGTTGTACAGCAGCGTTCTCCATTAGTCCGACCCCTTGACGTGCCCTCAGACCCCGGGCCCCTCATCCTGTCGCTCGCTTCCACACGGTTCTGTGTGTGAGTGTGGGAAGCCTCCACTCTCCCTCCCTCTACCCCACCCCCCTTCACGTTCGCCGGCCCACCAGCCTGCCCCAACCGCAGTGAGTTGCTGACACCCCCCCCCCCTCCCGGTGTGTAACGAGTGAGATTGGTGCTTCCTATAGACACTGAACCGCCCATGTTGATCACTAAAGTACAAGCGCTGAGATGGCTGCTAATTCCCGGGGGAAACATTGCTAAAAAAGTGGGGGGGCTGCAGCCCCCCCCCCCCCCCCCCCCCCCAGTTCTGCGGCCCACGAAATATATCAGATCCGAGAAACCACCAAGTATTGGTCCCCTGGTCTGATGGTAATGATGGAATTAGGAACCTGCAAGCCATAAACTGACATTGTGGTGAAAAATACTGTGTTGCTGCTGATGGATTATAGGGGGGGGGGGGGGGGGGGGCCCCCGAGAATAAAGAGGGACCAAAGTATCGATCAATTAATCAATTATGGATTCCAAGTCTGGAATTGCTGGATCTGTTCCTAATCTATCTCACTTGGCACGATGATAATGCAGCAGTACATCATGGAAGATGTGCTCAGTGTGAGGATCACACCTCTGGATGACAACTTACATTGTTCACTCTTGCCAACACCATTGTGGTCAAAATGAGAAACTAAGAAACAGAAGCCCCTCCTGCCTTCTCCACCCTAGTTGATCTTTTACCTCATTGCCTTAGAAGACCATTTGATCCATCAAGTCTAATGTGGAGTCTATGTCAGCACTCAGAGCAATCCCATATTCAACTTATTCCACCCCCACCATGGGTGCCATGTAATCCTGTGCTACCTGCTCCATGGTTGGGTAGTTGGTGACTAAACCATCTCCCCCACCTGGTTTGCCAGGTGAGGAAGGGGCTGTGGAACCCCAGCAGGACAATGACCTGTCAAAGGGCGGATGAGCTCCAAGCGAGCCAATGGTCATCCACATTTCAGTAGCATTGTAAGGCACCATGACTGTTGATGTTTTCAACGATGATTAAGATTATCATAAGATCATAAGTGATAGGAGCAGATCAGTCTGAAGAAGGGTCTCAACCCAAAACATCGCCCTTTCCTTCTCTCCAGAGATGCTGCCTCATCCGTTGAGTTACTCCAGCATTTAGTGTCTACCTTCGATTTAATCCAGCATCAGCAGTTCTTTCTTACACAAAACACAGACTCCATGTTGGTTTGCTCACCAGTTGGAGCCTGTTAATATGGTGTCCTTCAAAGTGGTCAGTGTCGGATAATGAAGATTCGCGGGGCCCCTATCATGTGCCAGTATAATCATCAAGTTGCTAACTCGGATGATGATGATACTTTATAATCACTTGTACCCAGCTCGGTATAATTACATTATTTGGTTTTGTATACAAAGTATGTTTCTATATGTTTCTATGTTTCTATACAAAGTACACGAAAGAGTCGCCATATAGGCGCCAACAAAATTACAAAAAAGTACTCATCCCTTCTTCATCCCTCCCACGCAGTGACCCCTTTGTTGTCGGTGGCCCCCCCACTCTGGGTCCCTCTCTGGCAAGTCTGTCCAGCTGGTGGAAAGGAGGAACCTGGGACATTGGATGAAAGATGGTTCTGTAAGGATTAACAACATCATTTGATCATCCGTAGCACAGCTCTTGCGACATTGGTAGGAGAGCTTTGCAGGATCTACCACTGTGTCCAAAACCAATGTCCAGGTCAACCTCATGCAACCAGTCCAGTGTTATTGTATTTTGTCATAACGGCTTGCTACAATGGAGTGGCTTTATCTGTCATTTCAGGCAGGTAAGACTCACCCCGACTTGCATATGAGGAGTTGTAGAATTCTTAAGATTTTTTTGATCATCACAGAAGCATTCGCCAT
The DNA here is from genome assembly GCA_035221665.1 of Okamejei kenojei. Lineage (NCBI taxonomy): Eukaryota > Metazoa > Chordata > Chondrichthyes > Rajiformes > Rajidae > Okamejei > Okamejei kenojei. The sequence goes on from CM069133.1 coordinate 16,172,731, forward strand.
CTGTTTCCTGACTACTGCAATTTCTCTCCCTCAGGCCTATTTACGTAATATGAATGCAAGAGGCTTTCACAGTTCATCATCTATCTCACAGCATTTAGGCCTGGTGCGGCTGAGCAGTTTTTCTGTGCTTGCTGATAACAGGCTGCTTAACTCTTCCATGATTTGGATTTGGGCTTTTTCAGCGCTTTCTGGCTTGCAACTGCCATAGCAATTCGATGTTTCACATTTTTAATATTTATATATATATATATATATATATATATTTGTAATATGCAATATAAAAATATATAATTTACAATATATATATAATATTTTTTATAATATAATTTTTAATATATATTTCATATATATATATTGGATTTTACACATACACACACATTATATATACAGTGCCCGCCATAATGTTTGGGACAAAGACCCATCATTTATTTATTTGCCTCTATACTCCACAGACTCACACACACACACACAAATATTAGAATAAATTTGAGATTTAATAGAAAAAAAAATCATATGCGGTTAAAGTGCATATTGTCAGATTTTAATAAAGGGTATTTTCATACATTTTGGTTTCACCATGTAGAAATTACACCAGTGTTTATACATAGTCCCCCCATTTCAGGGCACCATGTGTTTTTTCTATTACCAATGTCAAATTGTGGAGTACAGAGGCAAATAAATAAATGATGGATCTTTGTCCCAAACATTATGGAGGGCACTATGTGTGTGTATATATATATATATATATATATATATAACTAAAAGTAAGAACTTGACCGCTTTTGACTCACTGCAATGTGATTTCCGAGAGAACACCGCCACCTACAGCTATCATTTTTGGCCACCTCGCTCAGAGCCCCCCTCCGCAGGACTGGACCGGAGGATTTTTCCCATCGATAAATATTAATGTTTTAAAATGTTTTGCCATTCTCTCTGCTGCCCCCGCTAGCGGAAGGGGGGAGGGACTATAAAACCCGGAAGTGTCGTGGCTCACTCAGTCTCTGCCAGACGGATGAAGCTTGAGGGTCACGGCTCTCTGAGCTGCGAATAACACTGAACGCACGTCTACTCCACGGCGAGTCCCCGGGATGTGGTTTTCAGAAAATGTGTTTGTTGTTTGCAATGTGTTTTTGTCCAATTGGCTTGGTTTTTAAAGGGCTTGCTTGCAACAGTTTTCGGATGGATAAAGCGTGAATAAACATTTTATTAGATCAGGACTGTGTTTCATTTCAAAATTGGCACTCATTCTGTGATTTTTGCTTAGTTGTAAGATGGCAGCGATGGCTGCATGCTGGCGCTGAGTGCGTCATTTCCGGTTCATGGCAAGAAGCGACAGGGTGACGTCAAGATGGCGCCAAGTGAATAATTCAAGAGAGCTGACTGCTCTATGGTGAGTGTGTTTGTTGGATGTTATTTAAAGCATGTTTTTGCTTCAGCAGCAGCAGCCTCTACAGGAGGCTTTAAACATTTATTTTCCCCCACACAATCCCTCCCCCATACAACCCCTCCACACCCCCTCCCCCACACCCCCAACTCCACTCACCCCCCCTCCCCCACACTAGAGTGGTGGAACATTGCTTTGGGGGAAGGGGTTGCGTTGGGGAACAGGTGAGTGGTGGAATATTGCGTTGGGGAATGGGTTGCATGGTGGGGACCAGGCCTCCCGTGTGACTATATATAAATGATCATAGACATATTATCTTTGACATCATTGCAAATGACTTATTATTACATTTAGATGATTTTTCCTTAGCTGGTGAATAGTGAAAATAGAATATATGATGAGAAGTGGTCTGTAATATATTTTAAGTTATGATAGAAAACAGTTTGCAAGCAATATATTCTCCAGTGATTGACAGCAACGTTATTAAGGCAGGGAAGAGCATAAGTAAAGGCCTCCCTCATAATTAAAATCAAATTTGCATTGCAATCTTTATTTTATAATGTGTTTTTTTTGTGTTAATACCATTTAAGATTAAAGGCAAGTGCATATCATATAGAACATTGTACCATACATAGGATATAATACTACATGATTTAAATGGATGAGAAAGGCAACTGCACCCATCTTGATCTCAACCAGAAAAACAACAGTTCCAGAATACCCTCACCATAAATCATGCCCCTTACTCACACCCAATCTTCACTGAATCCCACATTGGCCAGGTATGCATTCTGAGAAATAGTCATGGTCATACAGCATGGAAACGGGCTCTTCGGCCCAACTCGTCCATACCGGCCAAGATGCCTCATATCATCTAATCCCAGTTGCCTGCATTTGATCCATGTCCCTCTAAACCTTTCCTATCCATGTACCTGTCCAAGTGCCTTTTAAATGTTATTGTACCTGCCTCAACCACATTCTCTGGCAGCTCATCTCATATACCCACAATCCTCCGAGTGAAAAAGTGCCGCTCAGTTTCACGGTAAATCTTCCCCTTCTCACTCTAAACCTATGTCCTTTGGTTCTTGATTGCCTTACCCTAGGTAAAAGACTGTGCATTCAAAAACCTGCTCCATTTATGGCCCGACGCAGTAACACAATTATTTACACAGAATTTCAAAACTGCAAAAATGTCTTTACTTAAAAGTCATGGAATTTGTTATCTACATGGTAGGTTTCCAATTTTCAATTAAGTTTTAATTTCAATTCAAATTGAACCACATAGCATTTGGCCCATGAGCAGCTGCTAGCTTTATCTCAAATTGGAGAAAATCTGCATATTTTTCGCCAATAAGTCTTCAGGAGGAGGACAAAATGTTTAATAAGATGCACATTAATTTTATCAATGAACCACCAAACAATTTTGAAAATCCACATGCACATCTATGGTGCTGTTGCATTAATATCCATTGTTTTTCTTAAAAGAGCCCATGCTGATGTTAATTAACAAATAATACAACACATTATCTAATCTTCTAATACAGCACATTAGATTGTATTAAGTCTTCTAGTGGGAATATCAAATACTACAGTATACAGTTTTAAGGCGAGAGTGGGAAAGCAAAGTGGGTCAATTTTTTTGAACTACACAGAGAATGGTAGGTGCCTGGAAACAATGCCAGGCATGGTGGTGGAAGCAGATACAATGATGGCATTTAAGAGGCTTTTAGATGGGGGCACGTGGATTTGCAGGCACTGGAGTGATATGGATCACATGCAGGCAGAGGAGATTAGTTTAAATTGGCATCACGTTCCATTCAGACATGGTAGGCCAAAGGCCTTTTTCTGTGCTGCACTGTTCTATGTTCTATGACTGGACTACTAGACTTAAATTAACCATTCCATTGCATTCATTTGACTGGGATTGTTGTTCTGGTACAGCATTGGTAATAAACCTGATCAGAGGGTCAAGCCTGAGTTCAGTTAAATACTTAACGGTAGGCAAATCTGAATGGAGCTGCTAAATTCTACCCCACTAATCTACCCCACTATATGCAGAACTGCCAACTCTCACGCATTGAGTGTGAGACTTACGCATTTCGACAAATTCTCACGCTCTCACGCTGATCACAAATTTTTCACGCTCTGTCGTGAGAAATTCTGCGATCAACAAGAATTTCAAAACTCATATCAACTGCATGGACCGCAGGTGTTGGAGAGCCGGGGCGGAGGGACGGATGGAAGCAGAAGCAGCGGCGGGGGCAGATGCGGACGGGGAGCCGGGGCTGGCGAGTGTTTGCCGGGCTGGCGAGTCGCTCGCTGCAGTTTCAGTGCAGCCTCAGAGCAAGAGTCCCGGGCTGTCGGAGGCGTCGGAAGCGTTGCGCCGCTGCCGTGAGAGTCTCTGTGCCGAATTCGCCCTGGTGACCGGCGTGGACCAGGCTGAGGCTCGGTGCATCCTGGAGGACAACCAGTGGCTGCTGGAAGTAGGTATCAAGCACTGGGTAGAAGCGGTGGAAGATAGTGGCCGTTAAATGGGGGTGATTAGAGAAAGCATCCTGCTTGCCTGCTAGATTTACACTTACTGTAACTGCATGAAAAATGTTCCCGATGTTGGGGGAATTCAGAACCAGGGGTCACACAGTTTAAGAATAAGGGGTAGGCCATTTAGGACTGAGATGAGGACAAACCTTTCTTCACCCAGAGAGTTGTGAATCTGTGGAATTCTCTGCTACAGAAGGCAGTGGAGGCCAATTCACAGCCTCAACTACCTCCTCTGGCAGCTTGTTCCATACACCCACCACCCTTGTGTGGAAAAGTTACCCCTTAAAAAGTTACCTCTTAAAAATACTTCAAACATAAAACATTGAAATCATACTTCTAAATTGCACAAAACATGATCTTAATACACCAAATTACAAAAGGTCCCTACTGTGGGAGGGGAGGCACACCCCTCCCACACCCTCTCCCCACTCGGTCACTCCACACCCTCACCAGGTACCCCCAAGGCCAGTGATCAGTCATCGCTCAGCCCCCCCCCCCCCTCTTTCAAAAATACTCCGCGGCCCCTGGTTCAGACGGAGAGCACTGCCAGATGTGAGCGGGGAACTGAGGCCAGTTGTCCGTGATGTCTGGATCCCAATGCTCAGCGCTTCGTGTTTCGGAGTTGGCTAATGTTATTGATTTGTAATTAGCCTGATTTGTAATTAGTTGACAAACCTGAATTCATTAATCCGGAATATCCAGGGGGATGGGATAAGTGTAATATTAAAATGACAATGCAAGGTGTCTGGCAGTCTGTCACAACATACAGCCCCGATAACCCATTATTTCCTTCAGTTAAATATTGGGAAGGTAGCACTATTGTCATTTGCCACTCAACTATTATGTTGTTTACCTCACTGACTACTTCTAACAACCCCCCCAACCCCCCCCCCCCCCCCCCCCCCCCCCCCCCCCCCCCCCCAATTCCTTTGACAGGTTGAATAGAAATGTCCCCAATCTCAATATTTTATTAATGAACACGTAGATGAACATCCTCAAGGAGTGTAGAAAACAGACAATAGGTGCAGGAGTAGGCCATTCGGCCCTTTGAGCCAGCACAATCAGATGGAAACTGATTCAGATGCGATGTTTAAGAGCTTGTTCAAAGAAGGGGAATATTTTAAAGGAGTGACAGTGATACTTGCAGGGCAATGTGTGAGGAGGTTATTATTTTCTTTAGTATTAGCTTGAACCAGGACATCTGAAGATTCAAAGTTTAATATAGTAACTGTGCTAATACTGACTACAACCAACCACGTAATGAATATCATCCATTCCAGAGGTTTTATTTTTCTGATGCCATTTAAACGTCACTTGGATTTCAATCACTTCAATGTAAAAGTAATTGGGAATGGGGAGCATTGGAACAAAAATATGCCCTCAGTACATATTAACTGTAATATAAAAATGTATGCATGTTAGTAGGTGCAATCAAAACAAAGATCTTTTTTTTATCATTGTTGTGTTATGAATATTATGTACTCTCACGATCACATTAAATAGAATATTATTGCTTAAATATATAGTTATTGGACTTTCCATTTCAGAAAAGTCCCAGCTGAGAGGAAGACAGCAAAATACTGAAAATATTGGGGGTGAAAATGATTTCAACAGTTTGTTAGGAATATGAAGGAAATGGTAACAGAATACTTATACAGCTGAGTGGGTATAATTTTATGGATGAGAAATTGTGTTCAACAAATTGATGACTTCTTTGATAAAGTAACTAACATGTTAGATAACAAGAAAGCCAATGGTTGTAGCAAATTTTGTTATACAAAAATTTGGTCCATGAAGTGCCCCATATTAGATAAGCACCTGTGGACTTGAACGTAATAGGTTACGTCCAGGGGGTCAGATATGGGGCTTTGTTTGTGGGTTAGATATATTGTCAGTGCAGAGGGGCTAGGAGCAAGGCCAAGTGTGCATCCAGAGTCAAGGTCTGGAATAGTACTAGGTGTGCAGTCAAATCTGGGACAATGGGAGTGTTGAGTACTGGGGCCCAAGCAGGTAAGCAGCTATGATCAGGGTAGAATACGGGGCCAGGTGTAATGCTGTAAGGCTGGACTCAGGGTCAGGAATGAGAGAAGGTATGGAGTCAGGATCAGGAGTAGTACCAGGTGTGCAGTGAGACCCAGGTTGGTCAACATGGCCAAGTGCTTGATTATAATCTGATTTCCATACATGAATACACTAAGATTCATGTGCTGCACCTGTTGATCAGAGCCTAGCTCGACTGTGGAATGTAATTAGGAATGTAATTTACTCTAACCTTATTCATACCTAATCCAATTTAAAGCATATATATTGCATTCAAGTGTATTGCATTCAAGTGTAAGTTAAAAGATTCGCTACAGTATGCACCGGATTATACAATTTCAAGCTGAAAAATACCAAAGCTCCGTACCCACAACCTCCCCACCCCCGGCTCGGTCGCTACCCTCCCTTTGGCTTGGTCTCTCGCAATTTCTCACCCAATGTTGGCAGCCCTGCTATATGTATACAGCAAACCCTCATTATAATGGACCATGGGGGAGGGAATGGTGTCCGTTTTTGCTGATTGTCCACTGTAAGCGGAGTCAGGGGATATGGCGAGGAGGTAGGAATGGGGTACTGATTGTGGATGATCAGCCATGATCATATTGAATTGCGGTGCTGGCTCGAAGGGCCTAGTGGCCTACTCCTGCACCTATTGTCTATTGTAGCTGAGTAAGATATTATCATTGTATAAATCATAGAAACATACAATTGTAGTTGCTGATTAATGCACAAAATAACAAAAGCGCTGGTGTAGCTCAGCAAGTCAGGCAGCTTCTCTGGAGAACATGGATAGATGACGTTTCGGGTTGAGATCCTTCTTCAGACTCTCGGTCTGGAACTGGGCCTCTCCCAACTGCTGGCGGCTAGGGGAGAGGCAAAGGATCGGCAGAGTTTATGGTCAGTGAGTGGCCAGAGAGGTGGCATAAGCTGGGTGCGGTGCGTCCCGGGGATGGTGGCGATAGGCGGCACAAGATAGGTGCAGCACAGGCGGACTGCGAATCAAGGAGGGCCACGTGTGCGGCGAGTGGCCAAGGAGGTGTCGCGGGAGTAGCCAGCGCTGCAAACGGTTAGAGAAGGGGTGCAAGCCGATGGTGGCGTGGACAGCCATCAGTACATCCGTCCTCCATAACTGAAATCCGTTATAAAGAGGTCCGTTAAAACGAGGATTTACTGTATACACATAAAGTAAATATTAATTTCCCACGGTTTAATAATGTGAATACTTTAAAACTGCTCATTGTTAAATAAGCTGTTATTATTTGTACAGCCAAACAGAAAAAGTTATAAATTGATGCCCTTTTTGATCTATGGCTTGCTCAAAAAAACACTTCAATTGATTTGGATGGATATGTAAACTAGGGAAATTCACAAGTATTAACCATTCTTTTGATACAAAATAATGGACTTTTCAGATTTTTGCAAACATCTGACTTTCAGCAGCTGTGTAACTGACATTAGTTGAGTTACTCACAGGTAGACACAAAATGCTGGAGTAACTCAGCGGGACAGGCAGCATCTCTGGAGAGAAGGAATGGGTGACGTTTCGGGTCAAGACCCTTCTTCAGACTGAAGAAGTTACTGAAGAAGTTAGTTGCTGCCTGATGACAAACAGCTAGGAAACTTTAACCCTGGGAAAGTACTGAAAACAAAACTGTAACACTTTATAAACACATCAACAACAGTTGTTAATGTCAGAAGCATTAGAAGATAACAATAGCCCTTCATTTTTCATATTTTAAAATCATCAACTTATCACTTTTGACAATTTTATAACAAATTCAAGTGAAAGCTTTTTTCATCAGAATTTTATAAAGTTTACTTTGTACTCAATCCCCTTTTTTAAATAAAGCCAACAATCCCATAAGTTTTTTAACAAGCTTCTCAATTTGTCCTACTGACCTCAATAATTTACTCTCATACCACAACAGGCGTCTCTGTTCTAATACCACTTTAAAATTATACCATTTAGATCAAGTTGTCCCTCATTGTCTCTCTTCATTCTGCCTACCAGAATATTTAGCTTTCAGTTTAGTTCTATTATTGTCACCTGTATCAAGGAACTGTGAAAAGCTTTGTTTTGCATGCTTTCCAATCAGATCAGTTAACACAATCAAGTCAGACTGAAGTACAACAGATGGAGCAATAGGGAAGATACAGAGGGCTGAATATAGTTCTTAGCATTGTAGTGCACCAGATAAAATTCAGTTTAAATAGTAAATCAAGAGACCAAATCTCTTAGCATGAGTTAAAGATGTAAAGAGATTGTAAACAAATGATTAAGAGCCGACTGAGACTCGAAAACTAGAATTTGAGTTACTACCTGATAAAGTGGCAGAGGACAGCCAAAATGTCACAGAACAAGTAGGATTGGACTGTGTCAAGGAAAAATGGTGGAGGAATAAACAGCTTCAAAGTCTGAGCAGGCTGGGACTATGAATCTGCCCAGACTGTCCTGCTTGTGGATTTGGGTAGAACCAGGGTACGTGGGGATGAGGGATGATAAAGTTAGAGGTTGTAGAGGATGATCTCACAAGGAGATAAAGTTAGAGGCTGCCGGGAAGACATTGGCCTGATGTGTTTTGGTAGGGCACAGTCCAGCGGAATGTATGAGTTGGGATTGGAAAGTTGATATTTGGCCCAACTGTTATATTGTCAATTGGCCAAACTACACAAGCTTTGGTCAGCAGGTTTCATCACAATATCAGGTACTTCGTGAGTAGAGTGCTGCCAATTCTGTAGGAATTAAGACAAAATGAGTAAACTATAGGGGGAAATCCCATTCATTGACATGTTGGAATTAACAATAAACAGATCTCTAGAGGTAAGTGGCCAGAAAGGTTTCAAATTGTTTGCAAATTTGGGGAAAAAAGGTCCAGTGTCTTGGGTAAATTGCCTGAAGAAATGGATGCAGAGGAAGAAGAGCTCAATTAAGAGCTTAGAATTCATTAAAATGGGATTGTAGGGGGAATGAAGCCAAGGCCTTTGCTAAGGACAGATCATGAGACCAGAGAGGGGAATATCAGAACTTGCGAATTGGCAGGAAGTTATGTATTTGGGGTTCTTCAATATGATTTTCAACACTAAGATGTCAATATATCCCAAATCCTGTTCATATCAGAGAACGCTGCACTACTCTGCACAACACGGCATAAAATATTCACTACAATGATGTTTGTCACAACCTTTTATAATTATATCCAATTAATGCCCAACTAAGGTCATAAGTGATAGGAGTAGAATTAAGCCATTTGGCCCATCAAGTCTACTCCACCATTCAATCATGGCTGATCTAAATCCCCCTCCTAACCACATTCCCCTGCCTTCTCCCCATAATCCCTGACTCCCATGCTAATCAACTAAGATGACATGCTATTTTCAATGAAACAATGGTAAAAAATAAAAAACTGTAATGGCATGCTTCTTTCAGCACTTCCTGATATGAGGACAGCCTTGGAAATGATATTTTCATTGTACTATTTCCATCATGTCCACATTTGGAATTGCGACCATGTAAGGCTCTAAGAATCAAGGCCAGAGCATGTTGCTCTGGAATAGAGATGGAACTGTTGACATAATTTCAATGTTCCATTCTTGTTTAAATAATGAAGATTTCCTCATTGGAGTTACCTGCCACAAGGATATTTATAAAAAGAAATGTATATACTGTTGTTTCACCTTGCTTTTCTTATATAATAGATTTGTAACTGATTCACCATGGTTTGTATTCAGTAGATTAGTTGGAAAAGATACTTGGGCAGACACTACAGTGAAATATGATTTCTTGTTTAAATTGCTAAACATTCGTTTTTCTATCAATACATCTGAAACAAGTTTTCACTATTTATCAAAATCATATCAGACAACTTTTCAAAATATTCAACAGTTCAAGACATTAACAGAATACATTCTTCTACTTTAAATACATCCACTGTAGTTGTATACCTCCAAACTATTTTTAACACAGAAGACCTCTGCGGAATATAACATAAGGAAAAACGAACAACTGCCAATTTCAACCTGCTCTGCTTCGGTTAAAGGCCTGTCCCACGAGCATGCGACTCCATGTGGCGAGCTCGACCTACCGTGGTCACTTGAGCCGTACGGCCTCGCGGGGCCGGTCCCACTTCGATCGTCGGAGCCGTATGGAGTTGTGCAGAGCTGGTCCCGACATCGCGCGGGGCTCCGAAAAACTGACCGTGTTCATAAATTCAGCGCGGCAATGGCCTATCGGCCCGCAGCCGCCTCGACGCCGTACGCACCGCCTCGACATCGTACGCGGCGTCTCGATGCCGTACGTCACGCGCGGACTTCACTCGAACTTCGCGTCACTCACTCGACCTCCGTGCGGCCCCCGCTTCCGGTTTGGTCGCGCTCGCCGCATGCAGGCGCATGCTGGTGGGACCAGCCCTGTACGGGGATCACTCGACCCCCGCTCGGACCCCGCTTCCGGTTTTGTCGCGCTTGCCGCATGCTCGTGGGACAGGCCCTTTAGTCATTAGAATTGTGGTTCTAGTCTTGTTGCTATAAATAAAGACTAGTGCAGTACTGAGGTTGTGCTGTACAACTGAAAGTCCGCCCATAGATATGATGTAAAATTGCACCCCTGTTGGCCTCTGTTTGCATGTGTAAAAAAACTCATTATATTAGTTACACAAGACTTTGGAGCTTTCCTAACATTCTGTAATATGCAACTGAGGATAACATATTGAGAGATTGAAGACTGGTTTGCAGACAGAAAGCAGAGTAGAGGAACACAGACAGGGTCCTGGTCATGTTGGCAGGCCATGGCGACTGAGATACTGCAGGAATTGGGGCCTGCGTTATTCAAAACCTAAAACACCAATTTGGTTGAGGGGACTGAATATCATATTTCTAAGCGTAGATGATACAGAAACTAGGTGCGATGGCAAACGGGGGGTTTACAGAGGATTCCAGGGAATACAGGCAAGTTAGAGAAAGGGCAAGAACATAACAAATTCTTCAAGTTGTTGGCTATTAATATCTCGGATGATCTCCCTTCAGCTCAGCATATTGATGTTATAGCTATACAACACAGAAATAGGCCCTTCAGCCCTACTTGTTCATGCTGACTAAGATGCCCCATCGGCTCACATCCCACTAAACCTTTCCACTCCATGTAATCATGAAGAAGGCACATTAGCACCTTTATTCTGAATTATTTAAATGATCCCTTTACTTCTAGGATCTGCTTTCTGTCTATTAACTATTTATGTAACCATCCACAATGTTGTCAGCTATAATTTTCTTTAAAAATCTTATGTGGCAACTTGTCAAAGGCTTACTAAAAATCTAAATATGCCACATCAACTGTTTCACCCACGTCTATTCTGCTAGGTACAAATTTAAAAAAAACTCTTAACAGATCTGGCAAACATGGTTTCCCTTTCATAAATGCACGGTAACTCTGCACAACATCATTGTTATTTTCTAAGTATCCTGTTACTACTTCCTTAATAATAGATTTCAGCATTTTCCCTGTATTGTTTTTGACAGCATCATGTGATTGAAAATTGACTTGAAGCAAAACATGATGGCGACAAATCCAACCGACTCTGCCTAATGATTTTATAATTTCCCAAATTCCCTGTACTACTTCCATAATAATAGTCTGCAGCATTTTCTTTGTAGAATGGGATGCTATCAAGTAGATTGCTGATGAAATCTGAATATGTTGAAAGAACATGTGTGCAGATGATGATAGAGGATGGCCACAGAATGAAAATAAGTGGCCTTCAGGATAGCTGGGCTAACAAGATTAGCGTCATCCCCCCCCCCCTCGGATTGAAGTTGCAATCTAATGGCAAGTAAAAGCAAATTAATGGTGAGAACTGAAATCAGTTTCTCAAAGTTGATCTAGATGTAACCAAAAGACCTTAAGTCGACAAACAGTCAGTCCATGAGCGATCAAAAGCAACAAAAAGATTGAGAAAAAATTCAAATTGGTACAGTTGCAGATGTTAAGCATATAGGTAAACGTGTCGTCTGTAAATTGGCACCAAGTTGCAGGGCATAGTTAAGAGTGTGCATCGATGGATTATCCAAAATCCAATTAAAATTTTCTATTGGGATACCTACAGTGCTGAAGAGTCACAAATTTAGCAATTCCATCTTTACATCCAGTAAGTTATAGAAGTTATGCTGTGAAGAAAACAGTAGCCATGTTGTGAGCTTTATTTTCACATAAAACTGCATTATTCTCCTGTGAAATCAGCACACAGAAGGAACGGGGGAATGTCTTTTTTATTTTTTTGTTGTTAACATAAGCGTGAGGGAAGAGCTCTTGGGAGAAAGGTCAGTGCAGGCCTTATTCACAATATTTGGAGCCGTCATTATTAACGGAATAGGCAAATACATAAAAACAGTTGCTCTGAATCAATCGCGAGGAGATATTTTAAGGTGCAGAGAATTGAATGAGAGAGCAGAGAAGCATAAAGAATCGACAAGGAGCAGTACAATATAAATAATTGACACAGTTGAGTATATTCATTGCTCTGGCAAGCTCCGTAGTTAAAAGCAAACCACTGCTTTCTGAATGTGACAACTAACAATATACCATTAGATATGTTGCGTACATTTCTGTCAGCCATTGTATGCAAGTGGTAGACAGATCTTTTCATCAGTATAACATTTTACACAGTTGGCAATGCATTTCTGCATCTTGTGTTAATCAGCGTTTGTATCTGTGAGATAATTTTATGTGCTCAAAGGATGCTATTTTCAAGCGATGCAAAATACTTTAAGTTCATTAAAACAGAAATTTGAGAATTAGGTGCAATTGTCAAACTATGGGCAATATTTTTTTAAGCATAATGATGAGAAAATGCAGATACATTTGGTCATATGCATGAAAATTACCAATAAATTTTAACTAAAATAAATATATACACATTAAAAAACTGGAGAACAAAAATCCCACAACTCCAATTATAAGCATTCATCACAATAGATTAAAACTTCCCTGCTTTCAAGGTTTCCTTCCAAACAGAAATTAATCAGAAATTAAGAATTTTCATTTATGTGGTAACTTTTAATATATCAGTTTCTCCTAAATTGCTTTACAACCATTTAATATGCTGAAAGTGTTGCCTTGTCAAAGTATAGCACATCCCAACATAGAATAAATGATCAGATGATCTGTTTTAGTATCTATATCAGCAATTGCAGCACCTCCCACAGTACCAGTACAACACTCCCTCTTACTGCACCTCAAATGCCAATTTAGATTATGTATTTAAATCCCCAGTGTTGATTATTTCTGAGACTGAGGTGAGAGAACTGAAGATAAAAGCTCTCATGCTCATTATGTAGCAAAATTGTAACAAAAGTAAAACATTTAATCTACTTTAGATTAAGTAATGTAATAAATAAACTCTACAACAGTCCCATTTGGTATTTATCAATAATTGGGTGAGGGAAATCTTTGTGATTTTAGCAAAAATTAATTTTCAACCTTATACTGAAAATTATAATTTCTTATTTGTTATCTTCAACCAAATATTTTTTCCCTCCATTATATAATCAAAATTCTTCCTAATTTGAATACCGCTGTTAAATTTGAAGAGTCAAGACAAGAAATTCAAGAGTGACAACAACGGGAACACACAGCTAATATTATATAGAAAAATATTCAAAAAATTAATTACCATAATACTAGTGCTAAAAAAGCTTCCTGTAATCTTCCTTGTTTTTAAGCAGAAAAGTTCTACCATTGGTTTAAATAATTCATGTTCCTCCCAACCTGGCACCAAACCAGTAAGTCTTTTCTGCACCTGAGTTAAGGCTATGGCATCATCATTCCTGACGTATGGTCCCCTGCACTTCGACTGGATGCAAAACTCCAAATGAGCTTTAACCAGTAGTTTACAAAGATTTGGTAGAATGTTTCTTTTTTTTTTTTTGGCTTCTGCTTTTAACAGTGCGAATTATCTGTCCTATCAGCAAAGATTTGTGCATGAAAAACCCCATAACAGGAATTATCGAAATACAAGATGATTCCTGCGTGCCCTCCAAAAAGTATCAAAGTGCTTGGACTTTCTGGCAGTTCTGTTTGGATTGAAATTCCTCAAACACTATTTTTAGTACACTAACATGTTTATTTAAAAATGTAACTTATCAATCTGTTTCAGAACCAGCTGTCATTAAACATGGTACGCTGATACAGAACTGAAAACAATGCGTGCTGCAGGAACTTTCAAATGCCATCAAGTGTTAAGTAAAAAGACCCAGATATTGCAGAGCAAATACCGAACAATGTCAGATTTCTGCACATACAGTGGCTTGCAGAAGTATTCATACCCCTTCAACTTTTCCACATTTTGTCACGTTAAAACCACAAACGTAAATGTATTTTATTGGGATTTTATGTGATAGACCAACACAAAGTGGCGCATAATTGTGAAGTGGAAGGAAAATGATACATTGTTTTCAATTTTTTTTACAAATAAAGAACTGAAAAGTGTGGCGTGCAAAAGTGTTCAGTCCCCTTTACTCTGATACCCCTAAATAATATCCAGTGCAACCAATTGCCTTCAGAAGTCACCTAATTGGTAAATAGAATCTACTTGTGTGTATGGCACAACTGCAAACCTACCAAGACATGGCCGTCCACCTAAACTGGCAGGCCGGGCAAGTAGAGCATTGATCAGAGAAGCAGCCAAGAGGCCCATGGTAACTCTGGGGAAGCTGCAGAGATCCACAGCTCAGGTGGGAGAATCTGTCCACAGGACAACTATTTGTCATGCACTCCACAGATCGAGCCTTTATGGAAGAGTGGCCATTATTGAAACAAAGAAATAAGAAGTCCCGTTTGCAGTTTGCCACAAGCCATGTGGAGGACACAGCAAACATGTGGAGGAAGGTGCTCTGGTCTGATGAGACCAAAATTGAAGTTTTTGACCTAAATGCAAAATGCTATGTGTGGCAGAAAACTAAGACTGCACATCACCCTGAACACACCATCCCCACTGTGTAACATGGTGGTGGCAGCATCATGCTGTGGGGATGCTTTTCTTCAGCAGGGACAGGGAAGCTGGTCAGAGTTCTTGGGAAGATGGATGGAGCCAAATACGGGCAATCTTGGAAGAAAACCTGTTAGTCTGCAAAAGACGTGAGACTGGGGCGGAAGTTCACCTTCCAGCAGGACAACGACCCTAAACATACAGCCAGAGCTACAATGGAATGGTTTAGATCAAAGCATATTCATGTGTTAGAATGGCCCAGTCAAAGTCCAGACCTAAATCCAATTGAGAATCTCTGGCAAGACTTGAAAATTGCTGTTCACAGACGCTCTCCATCCAATCTGACTGCGCTTGAGCTATTTTGCAAAGAAGAATGGGCAAAATTTTCAGTCTCTAGATGTGCAAAGCTGGTAGAGACATACCCCAAAAGACTTGCAGCTGTAATTGCAGTGAAAGGTGGTTCTACAAAGTATTGACTCAGGGGGGCCGAATACTTTTGCACGCCACACTTTTCAGTTTTTTATTTGTAATAAAATTTGGAAACCATGTATAATTTTCCTTCCACTTCACAATTATGCACCACTTTGTGTTGGTCTATCACATAAAATCCCAATAAAATACATTTACGCTTGTGGTTGTAATGTGACAAAATGTGGAAAAGTTCAAGGGGAATGAATACTTTTGCAAGCCACTGTACTTGACCATAAATCCAGATGTATCCATGTTACAAGCTTACAAACTTTTCTGCTTACGAGCAGAAACTGAAGCAGGAGGATCCAGTACAGAAAGTCATACATTGCAAGTCCGAGGAAACAGATGAGATACTTTGTGACTGCTTCAGTGGATTGGTCCATATTCAAAGACTCAACTAAAATATGTATGTCACTGCCATCACAGGCTTCATCAATAGGTGTGTAGAGGAAGGCGTGCCAAATAAGACAATGCTAGTGTTCCCCCACCGGAAACTATGGATGAACCATGAGGCCCATTCCCAGGGGAAGACCAAGTCTGCCCCGTTAAAATCAAACAATCCCAAGTGGTACAGGAAATCTGACATTCACAAAGCCATCAAGGATGCCAAGGGAGAATTCTGGACCAATCTCGAGTCCTAGGATAACCACAAACGTACACACCCACCAATTTTGGCAAGGCCTGCATGTTCTAACAGGCTAAAAGTGAAGTCGGACAGTATTGCTGGCTATAATGCATCCCTCCCTGATGAGCTCATTGAATTGTTTACTCTCTTTGAACAGATGGTCACTGGAATGACATAATCCACCCCAACAGCCCGGTGTGTGCCTGCTCCCATGATCACAGTCAGATCAGCCTCCCTGAGAGTGAACCGCAGCAGGTTAATGGCCCAGATTTATTCCCGGCCACATCCTCACGACCTGCATGGATTAACTGACAAGAGTATTCATGAACATCTTTAACCTTTCCCTACTCCATTCTGGTGAAAACAAAGGCAGCGAGTCTTAATGACTCCGATCCAGTGGCTCTGACATTCACTATCATGTAGCCATTCTTGCATGGCTGGTTATGATGCACATGATGCACATTAACTCCAGCCTCCTAGGCCTGCAGTTCACCAGCCACAACAGGTTTACGGCAAACGATATTGCTCTGCACCACATGCATCGCTGCAACGTTTGAATTACAAGGACACTTACATCAGAATCCTATTTGTTGCCTATGGATCTGCCTTCAACACCATCATCCCAACCACACTCATCTCCAAAATCCTGGAATAGGAGTCAGCATCTCCTTCAGCAAGTGGATCCTCGACTTCCTGACCCATCCCCAACGATAATTCTCAACACTGATGCCTGGCAAGGATGCATTCTCAGCCCCTGACTAGACTCCTTATATACTTGTGACTGTGCGGCCAAATTCTGCTCTAATTCCATTTGCAAGTTTGCACCATTCATCACTCACCACTGCAGTGGGCTGGATCTCGGAAAATGGCAAAATGGAGTACAGGAACGTAATAGAGAACTTAATAACATGCTGTCAAGACAATAGCCTCTCCCTCAATGTTAGCAAAACAAAAGAGCTAGTTATAGACTTGAGGAAATTAGGTGATATATGAAGTGGAGCTGAAGTGGAGATGGTTGAAAACATCAAGTTCCTTGGTGTAAATATTACCGATAATTTGTCCCGAACCAAACATATTGAAGCTATGACCAAGAAGGCACACCAATGCCTCTGCTTCCTCAAAAGATTAAGGAAGCTAGCATGTCCGACAACTCTTACAAATGTCTAGACGCGCCAAAGAAAACATCAGGAAGCATCGCAGTTTGGTTTGGCAAGAACTCTGCCTAATATCACAAGAAATTGTGGAGAGTTGTGGATGAGGTCCATTCCATCACGAGCCACCCCCCATCCCCCCACCCCAACCACCTCCCACCTCCATCTACACTTCACACTGTCAGAAGGAAAATAGCTAACATAATAAAGAACCAATTTCACCCCAATCATTTCCTCTTCTCTCTCCCGTCGGGCAGAAGATGCAAATGTTTGACAATAGACAATAGGTGCAGCAGTAGGCCATTTGGCCCTTCGAGCCAGCACCGCCATTCAATGTGATCATGGCTGATCTTCCCCAATCAGTACCCGTTCCGGCCTTCTCCCCATGCTTTGATAGCATGTACCACCAGATCATAATCACAATCATACTTTATTAGCCAAGTATGTTTTGCAACATACAAGGAGATTGATTTGCCATACAATCACACCAATACAGGGCAACAAGACACCCAAATACATTTTAAACATGAACATCCACCACAGCGACTCCCCCACATCCCTCACTGTGACGGAAGGCAAAAACAACTGTATGGTCCTCCCATTGGCCAGGATGTAGTCTCAATCTCTCAACCTATCTCACTGCAGATTATTTTTTAACCTGCATTTTCTCTAACTGCAATGCTATAAGGTTGTAATGCTGGATCACTATATTCTACACTCTGGTATATTTTTCTTTGCCTACCTCTTGTATTTATGTATGGCTTGATTGTATTTTATAATATGATCCGACTCAAGAGCATGCAAATAAAGTTTTTCCACTGTTTCTTGGTACAGGACACAATAATAAACCAAATACCGATACCTGGTTAAGGTTCATTTGCACAGAATTTCTAATTTCTATTTGTAACCGGTGTTTCATTCTAACCTAGAGCTAAGGAATTTGTTTAGTATTATCTTATCCAGTAGCATTAATCTGGTATCTCCTGGAAACCAAAGGATCGTGAACTAAGAACCTATGTATGTTTGATGGTGGAAGGATCCGGGGCCCGTGAAGACCTAGACCAATTCAAGAAAAACAACAAACAGAATTTTAATTTTGTGCTAACTTAACCTGTATTCCGAAAAGCAAAGCAGCAAATAAATGGTCAAGGACTAAAATCAGAAATATTTTTCTTCTTAGATGATCAGAAAAGTGCATCAAGAAATTCAAGTGAAGAACAATATTTTTTCTTCCTCGCGCTTGTACCCAATTTATTTTCCCCAGATAATAATAATCACTGTCACATTTGAAACACGAGTCAACAAAAATTCAAACCGTCACTTTGGGACACGAGTCATTGTTATGTGACTTTCTTTGGGAACATTTCAGGGGTATCCGAACCATATTGTAGAGCAAAATACAGTTGATTCTGTAAATTCAGCTTCAGAAAACACTGGAAATACTGAGCTGATAGGGCAGCATCGGTTGACGGTTTTAGCCCATTTTGGATCAAAGCAAAGTAAGGGCATCTGCAGCTGAGCACTCTCAGCACATGGATGGCTGAAGCTAGTAGATTACTCTCTTTCAATGGGTCTCTTCCAAACCAGTCTCAACCAATCACCCTCCACACATGCCCATCTAATCTATACTTCTCCAACCCTGTAATACCTCCAAAGAAATCCAGTTGGGTGTTTGTACATTGTACATCTGATCATCTGTAGTGCTGCCAATTCCAAACTCTATCTTGACCATATTCATCAAACATAGGTCCTCCACACAATCTCTCCCCTTTCCATACACCATGCCAATCTATTCTCTCGCCCAACACTAACATTTTGCCTGTCTGTTCCCATCCCCCCTCCCCCACCACTTAAATGCTGATCTCTCACCAATCTGATGCAAATGCTAAATGCCAGGGACTCTATCACCCAACACCAAGCTCTTGTCTATCACCCTCCAACTGCAAACACAGTCTTCCGCCCATCAACAGCTAGTAACATTCTCTCCCCAAACTCGCACCCCTAATGCCAGTATCTCCCTTCCAAAAATATTGTCCAGGTATCTCTACTCCTCAATATAAAAGTCCCAGACATAGTGCAGGTCTCTCACGCAATGTTATCATAAGCAAATGGCAATAGTTGTCCTGAACACTGCCAGTCTCTATCCATATGTCACACCAAATTCTGGTTTCTCCGCAAACTCCCCAATACTATGTGCAAGTCTCTTCAGTGATTACCCAAAAACCAAGTGCTAGTTTCTCCAATGATATACCAACACTAAGTCCATCATCTTTCATCCAATAACTAGAACCATGACTCTTCCCAATTAGCCCTCTCAACATCAAGTGTTGGCCTCTATCCAATAATCGTCAACATTGAGTTCTAATCATTCCACTCCTCCAACCATGCCAGTCCCTCCTCTCTCTGATTGATTGATTGATTGATTGATGTGGCATTATCTACCTTTCAACATCAATTTCAATGTCTTGCACCAAAACTGTGTCAGTCACTCCCCTAATCCTTTCCGGACACATGGTACTCTAATGCTACCCATCTCATAAGTTCATAAGTGATAGGAGCAGAATTATGCCATTCGGCCCATCAAGTCTACTTCGCCATTCAATCATGGCTGATCTATCATTCCCTCTTAACCCCATTCTCCTGCCCTCTCCCCATAACCCCTGACACGCGTATAATCTTGGTCTTAAAAATATCCATTGACTTGGCCTCCACAGTCTTCTGTGGCAATTAATTTCACATATTCACTGCCCTCTGTCATAAGAAATTCCTCCTAAAGAAACATCCTTTAATTCTGAGGCTATGACCTCGGGTCCCAGACTTTCGCACAGATGGAAATATCCTCTCAACATCCACTCTATCCAGGCCTTTCACTATTCGGTAATTTTCAATGAGATCCTCCCTCATCCTTCTAAACTCCAGCGAGTACAGGCCCAGTGCCATCAAACTCTATTTGTATGTTTCATCTCACATCCAGAAACAGGCTGAGCCTCGCCTTGGAAAAGAAAATTGGAAAATTCAATGTCCGTTCTGTTGCGTTGTAAACAACCCTAACAAACTCAGGGTTGGTGGAAACACACTCTGATCTGTATCATTCAGTTTATATCACTGTTCTGAAAAACTGATATCAAATATTTAAACACTGACAACTGAATAAAAAGTCATTTCAGATCAAAATATTATTGTCCTGTAAGTAATTTAAACATACATTTAAATGGTATAAAGGATGTATTCCCAATGCTTAAAGTGACTGTACTGTAGTTTAATGACCCATGGAACAAGGAACGTAGCAAGAGCTTAGAGGTTGAAATCAGTTTTTGTATCTTGTGATATTTTGCATAAAACAGAGGAATGACAGTAAACCACAGTTAGACTTCGAACAGTAAAGCATAGGAACACGCGTTTGGCCCACAATGTGTATGCAACATCTAACATACAATCACTTAAGAACAAATAGACAATAGACAATAGGTGCAGGAGTAGGCCATTTGGCCCTTCGAGCCAGCACCGCCATTCAATGTGATCACGGCTGATCATCCGAAATCAGTACCCCGTTCCTGCCTTCTCCCCATATCCCCTGACTCCGCTATTTTTAAGAGCCCTATCTAGCTCTCTCTTGAAAGCATCCAGAGAACCTGCCTCCACCGCCCTCTGAGGCAGAGAATTCCACAGACTCACTTACTCCTTATTCTTGAACTGTGGCCCCTGGTTCTGGACTCCCCCAACATCGGGAACATGTTTCCTGCCTCTCGTGTGTCCACCCCTTAACAATCATATGTTTCAATGAGATCCCCTCTCACCCTTCTAAACTCCAGAGTGTACAAGCCCAGCTGCTCCATTCTCTCAGCATATGACAGTCCCGCCATCCCGGGAATTAACCTTGTAAACCTACGCTGCACTCCCTCAATAGCAAGAATGTCCTTCCTCAAATTAGGGGACCAAAACTGCACACAATACTCCAGGTGTGGTTTCACTAGGGCTCTGTACAACTGCAGAAGGACCTCTTTGCTCCTATATTCGATTCCTCTTGTTATAAAGGCCAATATGCCATTAGCTTTCTTCACTGCCTGCTGTACCTGCATGTTTACTTTCATAGACTGATGTACAAGGACCCCCCAGATCCCGTTGTACTTCCCCTTTTCCCAACTTGACACCATTTAGATAGTTATCTGCCTTCCTGTTTTTGCTACCAAAGTGGATAACCTCACATTTATCCGCATTAAACTGCATCTGCCATGCATCTGCCCACGTACCCAACCTGTCCAAGTCACCCTGCATTCTCAGAGCATCCTCCTCACAGTTCACACTGCCACCCAGCTTTGTGTCATCTGCAAATTTGCTAATGTTACTTTGAATCCCTTCATCCAAATCATTGATGTATATTGTAAATAGCTGCGGTCCAAGCACCGAGCCTTGCGGTATCCCGCTAGTCACTGCCTGCCATTCTGAAAGGAACCCGTTAATCCCTACTCCTTGTTTCCTGTCTGCCAACCACTTCTCTATCCATGTCAGCACTCTACCCCCAATACCATGTACCCTAATTTTGCCCATTAATCTCCTATGTGGGACCTTATCAAATGCTTTCTGAAAGTCCAGGTACACTACATCCACTGGCCCTCCCTTGTCCATTTTCCTAGTTACCTTCAAAAAATTCCAGAAGATTAGTCAAGCATGATTTCCCCTTCGTAAATTCATGCTGACTCGGACCAATCCTGTTACTGCTATCCAAATGTGCGGCTATCTCATCTTTTATAATTGATTCCAGCATCTTCCCCACCACCGATGTCAGGCTAACTGGTCTATAATTCCCTGTTTTCTCTCCCAGGCCTTTCTTAAAAAATGGGATAACATTAGCTACCCTACAATCCACCGGAACTGATCCTGAGTCTATAGAACATTGTAAAATTATCACCAATGCATCCACAATTTCTAGAGCCACTTCCTTAAGTACCCTGGGATGCAGACCATCAGGCCCTGTGGATTTATCAGCCTTCAGTCCCATCAGTCTATCCAACACCATTTCCTGCCTAAATAGTACAGCAAGGCCGCTGATTCAAAAGGAAATTGAGGATTGCTGTGTTCTTTGTTTCACTGGAAAATGGCTCGTCCCCACCTCACCTACTATACATTCTAGAGAATTCTCCACTTATCATATGGATTGTACAGAATCTACAGGCAAGGGGAAAAGCGGCAATGTCTCCTTTTTGATCCACGATTCATGATACACTGTTGTGACGGTCTGAGCACAATTCTGCTCCCCTGATCATAAATTCCCGTCCCATTTATCTACTAAGGAAATACTATCATGTTGGCGGTCTACTTATGACCCCAAACAAAAGCCAAGATGCCACAGGACGAATTACGCTCAGTCGTCAACTCTCTTGAGACAGCAGGCTCTGATGCCCTGTTCATCATAACCGGTGGCTTCGATCTGCAAACCTCACCAACATACTCCTCAAATACCATCAGCATGCCTCCTGCCCCCAGGTGAGGTGTTGAGTAGAGTTTTCAGCTTGAGTTTAAGTTTAGTTTTATTGTCAAGTCAATCGAGTTACATTGACAAGCTTTTGTTGCATGCCAACCAGTTACGGAAAGACAATACATGAATACAATTGAGCCATCCATAGTGTGCAGATACATGATAACGGGAATAACGTGTATGACGTTTAATGCGAGATAACATCTGAGGGTCTCCAAAGAGGTTGATAGTAGCTCAGGACTGCTCTCTAGTTGTTGGTAGGATGGTTCAGTTGCCTGATAACAGATGGGAAGACACTGTCCCTGAATCTGGAAAATTGTCCCTGAATCTGAAAACTGTCCCTGAGGCTATCAGGTATGTTAAGACAATATTCCAGAACAGACAAGAGGCATAATTCAAGCAACAAAAATGCCAGAAAACTGTGACTAAGCCTGAATGAAATAATGGGCAACAAGCTGGAATCTGGGGTGACATGTCCAGTATGGTGCAATTCCACCTCTAAAAGATTAAATGTCATTATTTAGTTTAGCAGCCAGGTAACACGTATGTTTAGTAATGGTACGTAGAAGGCACGTTTTTGTCTACAAAAAAACTAACATTGGTTATGGGCAATTTTATTTTGAATTGCTGCAATACTTCCAGTGAAGGTACACAATATCGGTCACCACCATTTCTAAGATAGACACGAATGCTGGAGTAACTCAGTGGGTCGGGCAGTATCTCTGGGGAAAATGGATGGGTAACGTTTCGGGTCAGCTACCTTCCTCACCCCGACTGTAGATGCTTGTGTGTACACCTTTAATTGCCAGCATGATGTCCATGCTAACCACTCCCCCAGCAGTCAGTATAATTGTAACCCGCACGCCCCTAGCTCCCTCTCTAGTGCTCGTGACGGACCACGTACAGCCAGGGCTATGTATGCAGTGTGTTTAATAAAAGTACTTAAGACTTAAAGACATCGTAGTACGATCTTCACCGACCACCCCCATATCTAACTGGGATTTAACAATGGGCAATAAACACGGTCCTTAAATTCCACTGATGGGAGAAACAATGGATTACTTCCACAAAATGATCCTTAAAGTATAAGAAAAACTAAAAAAAAGGTAGGAGAAATACCAGGAAAATGGAGAGATGGTAAACAAATGAATTGCATAAAATCACACTGTATTTCACATATTTCACTTTTTTTTGGTTTTTGTTTATTTTTGTTAGAAGCAAGTACAATAGTGTGGTACTTGAGTACCTAATACATACATACATATTTCCATTCTTGTACAACTTCGTATTTTTAATTTAATAATAAAAGAACAGTGAGAGAAAAATAAATAAAGAGTGTCGGAATAGATAGACAAGTGAGTAGAAACAGATAGCAAAAGAAATAATGAAACAGAGATGAAAAGCTAAAAAGATTGAAAAAAAGGGAGAAAGTAGATAAAAGAGAGATTAGGAGAGATCTACCTATTTTGTATTTTTGCCCATCGTCACCCGGTTCTAAACCATTTAACTTCTAAGGTTATGTTATGTTGCACCATCTACTTGTAAAAAGTTGACAAAAGGAGACCAAGTCTTTAAGAATTGGTCTACTTTGCCTAGTAGGAGGAATCTCATTTCTTCAAGATGTAGCGTTTCCGACATATTTGAAATCCACATTTTGAATGTTGGCATGGTTGCGTTTTTCCAAAATTTGAGTTAAAGTTTTTTTTGCTGTTATTATACCGTAATTAAGAAAAGCTTCTTGAAATATAGTTAGTTTACTTCCCTCTTCCATTGATCCAAAGATAATCAGTTCTGTATTGCGGTTCAATTTTGTGTTAAATAGTTTTGTAAAAATTCAGAAAATTTCATTCCAAAATTTATGCAGTTTTGTACAAGAGACAAAGGAATGTGCTATAGTGGCATTTTGAGTTAGACAGTTATCACAGATGGAGGAAACATGATGGTGAATATGAATGCTGGCAATCAGAAAGTTATTGATTCGATTGGCACCATAATTAAACAAATTGAAGATGTGAGAGATGAACTATCGGAGAGAATGGATAAGGGGGAAGAAGACACCACGGAGAAGTTTGATGCAGTGCGGGAGACTGTCTCTTCATATGTGACAACAATGCGAGAGATGGAGGAAGAGATGGAACAAATGGCTGAGGAGATGAAGAAAATGAAGACATATCAAGACCTCACTGCAAAACAGATGGCGACTCAGCTGGCAAAAGTTTTGGTTTATGCCTGGATTTGGAAGCTCGTTGGAGACGCCAAAACCTAAGAATAGTTGGGGTGCCAGAGGGAGTCGAGGGAGATAACCCTCGGGAGTTCGCTGCAGGCCTAATTAAAGAAGCTCTTAATCTCTCTAACCTACCTAAAATTGAAGTGGCACACCGAGTTCCGAGATTTAAACAAAAATCTCAAACAAGTTCAGAATATACATGACAGATTATTGTAAAATTTCGGGACATTTCTGACTTGGAAGAGGTTATGAGTAACATCAAATATGGGGTGCCATTGAAGTTCGGTGAAACATCTTTCAAACTATTCAGGGACTATCCTTATGAAATTGTGCAAAAGCGAAATCAGTTCTCTAAGGCAAAGCAGGCTCTCCAAGGAATTAAAGAGATCAGATATGGTGTTTACTTTACTACCCAGCTAAAATGAGAATCTCTTACAAGGAACAGCAAAAATCGTTCACAAATCCGGAGAATGCATACAAATATGCTCTAACCATCGTGGAAGAGAACAAGTAGCTGGAAGGGTTGGACGGTATGGATAAATCTTTCTTTTTACTATTTCACCGTCAATGGCAGAGTACTTGCTAGAAGAAGACATTCCCCCTGCGCTTTGTCTAGACTTCTTATCGGTGGAATGTTAACTCAAGGACATACTGTGTTCCACGTGAAGCAAAAAAAGATAAACACCGAAATGAAGAGTTTAACAACAGAATGCGGACCGAGCAATTATTGTTGTTTAAGAGATTAAATGAATAACCTAAATGGTATAGATCTAACATTTTTAACAATAATAACATAGAATATTAACATAGAATATTAACATAGAAATAGTAATGAACGTTAATCAGAATGGTAGAAAGGGGATGATTTATAAACTAACATTTATAACTTAAGAAGTTTCAAGTAGATCTATAATTGAGGCGAGAGGTGGAGAAGCGGGCTCAGATCCAGGAGCCTGTCTCAGGTTAAACCCTTCAACCAACAGTTGATTATTACCGAGGTAGAATTATACGTTTAACATTTAGTAGATAAAACTGTTAGTTATATTTGGGAATATATAATGAAATGGATACATATATTGTAAATGGGTACTATACATTTGATTTTGAACCGGTCCCATTACATTATGAGTAACCGAGGGAGCGGAGCTAATTGTTTGTTTAATATCGACAACGGAAGTCGATACAATGTTTTCTCCCACCAACAGGTGGGTCACTTGTTACAGTGCCGACACTGTATTTTCACTTTTACAAGTTTTTTTAAATAATCACAATTAGTCATGTGTGTGTTTTTTATTTAAGGAAAATCGCAAAAAGAACTACTAATTGAAATTTATAGGGTAAATGCTCCCCCAATATCTAAAGACCTGAGGTACGGATGCACCGTAAGGTACACAGGTACTAAATCTATTCAAAATGCAAGACGATAAACAAAATAAACTGGGAGGAATCTCATTCTGCAGTTGGAACATTAGGGGTGTTAACGAACGCATTAAAAGGGGTAAGATTTTAGCTCAGCTAAAAGCATACAACACAGATATTATCTTCCTACAAGAAACGCATCTTAAATTCCAAGATCAAGCTAGATTGAGGATGAACTGGATAGTCCAAACTTTTCACTCGTCATATACGGCGAAATCTAGAGGCACGTCTATTATTATTATTCGCAAAGGCATACCATTTAAACCAAAAACTACCTTAACAGATAAGGACGGGAGATATTTGATAGTTACCGGTGAGATCCATGCTACCCCAATCACCTTGGTAAATATATATGCGCCCAACTTTGACAATCCACATTTTTTCAATTAAATCTTGAATATAATTGCAGAATATTACCAAAATGTCATAAAGGGTGGAGACTTTAATTGTATTTTAGACCCTTACTTAGACAAATCTAGTCAAAAACAGAGAGGTAATACGAAATCTAAAACTAGCGAACTTTTAAACACATACATAAAAAATACAAATATAACAGATGTTTGGAAGATTGCAAATCCGACCGGCAGGAATACTCGTTATATTCAATGGTACACAAGACATATCACGTATAGATTATTTCCTGGTGCATACAAAATTAATTCTGTATACTTCGAAACCAAAATACCATACAAATACGATTTCAGATCACTCCCCACTAACTTTCTTTTTAAAAATGGAAGGAATGTCTAAGAATAAACCGTTTTGGAGGTACAACCCTCACATTTTAAAAGACCCGCAAGGGAGTATATATTTAAAACGGCAAATGGATCTTTTTTCCGAAATAAATGACACTCCAGACATATCACCTACATTATTATGGGAATCTTTCAAAGCATTTATTAGAGGTGTTATAATTTCATACCAAGCTTTTCAAAATAAAATAAACAAGAACAAACAAAGACAGTTAGAAGAACAAATTAGACAACTGGATATAGATAATGCTAAAGACCCAACTACGGATACACATAATAAAATATTAATACTGAAATTGAAATTAAATAAATTATCAGCAAAAGTTATAAGATTATTCCAAATCACAAGACAGGAACATTTTGAATTTGGGGATAAGCCCCATAAACTTTTGGCACGTCAGTTAAAAAAACGAGAAAAAGAACACACGATCTCAAAGATCAAATCAGATAGAGGGGAAGTATTAACTTTACCGAATGATATTAATAAAAGATTTGCGCAATTTTATGAGAATCTGTATACATCTAAAACGACATCGGACACCAATAAAGTTACAGAGTTCTTGGATAACTGTAATCTTCCAAAATTAGAGTTGCAGGAACAAGAGGAATTGGGAGCACAAATCTCAAATAAGGAAATAGAAGAAACAATAATCTCATTAAAAAATGGAAATACACCAGGTCCTGATGGCTTTAGTAATGAATTCTATAAAAGTTTTTATGACATATTTACACCACGCCTATAGAAGATGTATACATATGCCTTTAAAGGATAAATACTACCTGAAACACTAGCAGAATCAACGATTTCATTAATACTTAAGAAAGATAAAGATGTGGAAGAACCCGGATCATATAGAGCTATTGCGTTGTTAAACACAGACCAAAAAATATTAGTGAAAATATTAGCTAGATTAAGTAAGTATGCTAGTAAATTAATACATCCCTAAGAGACAATCATTTAATAATTTATGACGTCTGCTCAACATAATGCATTCACACCAAATTGAAGATCAAAAACTATCAATTATTTTGTTGGATGCAGAGAAAGCATTCGATCAGGTGGAATGGGATTATATGGTTGAATTATTGCAAAAATTCCAACTGGGAGAGAATTTCATTCTATGGATTAAATTACTTTATAATAAGCCACCGGCCAGAATATTAACTAATAACATTTTATCTACGAAATTTCAATTGTCAAGGGGTAATAGACAAGGATGTTCACTATCAACGCTGTTATTTGCTCTTATAATTGAACCCCTAGTGGAAAGAATTAGAACTCATCCGAATATCCATGGCTATAATACAAGATATTCAAATAATAAAATATTATTATACGCTGATGATGTACTATTGTACATCACAAAACCTCCTATCACTATACCAAACATATTAAATTTAATCGAGGATTTCGGATAATTTTCAGGACACAGAATAAATTGGAATAAAAGTGAAATAAGTTCAATAAAACCGAGATTCTACACATCTCTTACAGTTTCCTTTTAAAATAGCTATAGAAAATTTTAAATATTTGGGTATTGAAATTACGAGAATGTTTAATGCAAATTATAATCCTTTACTTAGGAAATTATATAATTTAATTAAATTCTGGAAAACGCTTCCGATGTCTTTAATAGGCCGAATAAATGCTATAAAAATGATTTTTCTACCTCAAATTTTATACCTGTTCCAATCAATTCCAATATACTTACCAAAAAAGTTTTCAAATAAAATGGATTCAGACATTACAAATTTTATATGGGATTATAAGTCCCATAGAATACAAAGAACACGCTTGAATAAACCCAACGCAGTAGGGGGACTAGCACTCCCTAATTTTATGTATTATTATTGGTCTGTAAATATTAGAAATATGATTCAATTGTTGGATAATTCTCCCACAGCAACTGGATTGGATTATTATGGAGAACGAGGACTGCTCCCCTTGTAATATTAGAGCGATCCTTCTTTCACCAATGAAGTTGAATAATACAAATTATAACAAAAATCCAATTATATATAGTACAATTAGAATTTGGAAACAAATAAAATACAACTTAAAATTAAGAAATTTATCTCTCTTATCTCCTATAGTTAAAAACCCTTCATTTAAACCCTCAATTATAGATAAAGCATTTATACAATGGGAAAGAGCAGGAATTAAAACGTTGGGAGATTTGTATGAAACGGGGAAAATTACTATCATTTAAACAATTACAACTAAAGTACAATTTGGGAAACAATCAGTATTTTAAATATCTTCAAATATGTGACTATCTGAAAAAATATGCACAAGAATATTACATTATGCCATCAGATCTACTGGATGAAGCAATGAATACAAAGGCTGAATCAGCAAACTTAATATCATATATATATAATATTATTCTAAATGCAGAATTACCAACAACTAAAGGTGTTAGAAGAGACTGGGAACAAGAATTAACTACCAAATTTCCAAAGAAAGGTGGGAAAAACACTTATTAAATGTGCATAAATGTTCAATTAACGTAAAACACACTTTAATACAATTTAAAATCTTACATAGATTATACTATTCAAAAACTAAAATAAGTAAACTTTTTCCCAACGTCTCACCTATCTGTGATAAATGCCAGTCTCAAGAAGCTACTATAGCGCACTCATTTGTCTTTTGTACAAAAATTCAAAAATTGTGGACTGAAATTCTTGAAATCTTCACAAAATTATTTAAAATAAAACTGACACCAAAGGCAGAGTGGATTATTTTTGGAACAACGTAAGGTAGCCCTGAATTAAATATGTTTCAAAAGAATCTATTTGAATACGGCTGAATAACTGGAAAAAAGCTAATCTTAAAATTCTGGAAAAATGCTCCCATACCAACAGTAAATATGTGGATTTCAAGTATGTTTGAAACACTACATCTGGAAGATATGAGACTCCGCCTGGCAGGAAAATCAGATCGCTTCTATAAGACGTGGTCTGCATTTAGAGATCTACTACAAGGATAGGGTGCAAGAGTACCTCAAAAAGGTACCGGCATCGGGTCTTGGTAAAGGGGGATGAAAAACTGCCGAGTTGGTAAATTCCTTTTGCATGATGTTTATAATAAAGTAACTGGCTTTTCCTTTTTTCTTCTTTCTTCTTTTCTAGGGTCTATCTCTTAATCTCCTTTAGCTCCTCAACTAAGGGTTCTCTCTTCTTTCCCTTCGTCACGCTTCTTCACTTTCACAATTCCCTCTCACTTTCTCTACTTTCTCTGTTTCTATTCTTTTTCTTTCATAGCCTTAAAAATTAAGGGGGACAATGATTGTAATAATATATACGGGACGTACACTGATGTAATTTACTGTACCTCTAATAAAAAAAAAATATTTAAAAAATATATATATATATTGCTCCAATTTTTCTCAACAAGACAGGGATGAGTGTTACACACATTGATGATGTTACTATATTGATGAATGATAGTGGAAAAATAATAACCAGTCTAAAGTGAATGACACCTGAAAGGGCCTGTGTTGACTGCCTGATGGCCTACCACCAGAAATTGATGCTTTTGCATTAAACCAGGCACTGGACTGCTTTTATATTTGATTTGCACGTTTTAAAAAGGGATTAAGACGTTAAATTGCTCAGCAATTCTCCTTCCTTAATGTGCCTTGTGCCAATTAGCAGCCTGAATGACAGATTGTTGGCTTCAGGTGTCAGGGGAGACAGCAAGAATCCAGGTCTTGATGAGAATACATGGATGGGAGTAAGGTGGATATGTAGGTCAGGAGGACAAACTCAAAATAAATATCCTAGGAATTTGTAAAATTCCTGTGGATTCAATTTGTAGGAAGTCAAAACTTTGGTCCAATATTAACAAAATTAATAATTAATGCAGTTTTTTGACTAAGTGTGGCTTTAAGAAAGTCTGGTAAAACTGAATTCAATGAAAAATGGAACGAAAACCTCCACTCACTGAAGACTGATCGAGCTTTGGGGATCATGAGTGTGATCAATGGATTGGAGCGGTGGGGTTGATTCAATCTTGGGGGAGGGGGTTGTGTTGCTAAATAATCAATGTCTTAGCAAACAACTAGACTAAGTGGGACCTGTTGGGAGAGCTGGTCCTCCAATGCAATAATCCACCTCTCCTCCAATTCCAATATTGGTGGCCAGTGGGGGTTTTCTGGAGCACTAGTATGGGTGTCGTGGGCCGCAGGAACTGGTTTCCAGAGGGCTAGAATGGACATTGTGGGCTGAATGGTGTGCTGGCGGTTCACTCATTCATTCATGGCTGGTGGGCTGGTAGTTCACTCACTCACTTACGGCTGGCAGTTCACTCACGGCTGGTGGGCTGGCAGTTCAATCACTCACTCACAGCTGGTGGACTAGCAGTTCACTCACTCACGGCTGGTGGGCTCCATCACACACACACTCACGGTCACACACACTCACACTCACACACAGGCTCACACAACATATATAAGACAGTGAACCTCTCTTGAATCTATTCACGCGGCTGAGCGCGGACTTCCGCAGTGAGCGGGAGTTCTGGAATGAGCGCAACCTCTCCATTGAGCGGGACTTCCGGAGTGAGCACGACCTTTGGACTTAGCATGGCGCAGACTCACAATTCAGTTCAATCAGCATGGTGCAGACTACCAATTCAGTTCACTCACGGTGAAGACTAACAATTCAGTTCACTCACGGTGCAGACTAACAATTCAGTTCACTCACGGTGCAGATTAACAGTTCAGTTCATTCACAGTGCAGACCAACAATTCAATTCACTCATAGTGCAGACTAACAATTCAGTTCACTCACAGTGCAGACTCACAGTTCAGTTCACTCACGGCGTAGACTCACAGTTCTGGACTCAACTCTCACTCATGGTCTTCCAGGGTGACGTCTCACATCCGGCCTCCAGGGCTTTATTCTCCTGGCCCCCTGGACGCAGAGTTACCTTCATCATGGTGACTGACAGGTGAGAAGACCAATCTGCTGATCTCACGATTTTTGAAACATTCATAACTTTTTTATTATTTCACCGATCGGAAAAAACCTTGGGGCACTTGGAGAAGAGGACGGTGAGTAAAATGGCGAAAAAAATCATAGCGATATAGGGTAGCGTTTTCATTAAAATGTATTTACAATATAGGCCGGAAGTGGTCATGATGAGACTTTTAGTAATAGTATAGATGATTCACTACAACATTATTGTCCCTGGAGTGGCCAACAACTGTCACTCCTGAGACAACTCAAGTTTGTTCTAATGCACTTAAAAGGAGCGCTGCACGGCAAATGAAGTCTTCTTGCCAAAAGAAGCCATGCAGGAATAATTACCCCTTGAATGTGTCCAGTGATATTTCTACAACGATGCAAATGATCTGAAATTCGTTCACACCACATTTTTATCCCCAAAATAAAAAAAATCCTTCAATTAAAATAAGCTGGTAAAAAAGTTTTTTTAATTGAATTTCTAAGCACATTTAGTAAATGATTTACTTAATAATTAATTCAACAGGTACAGCAAACAATTTTTGAAATTATGTGTAGTGCCTGAAGGTTCTTGATTCTACCCATCACATTCACCATTCTAAAAACAGAAACATTGTGAAAAGCACCTGCAAGGGTAGAAATTTGTCTGCAGTCTTATATGCTTACTGCAGAAGAAAGCAATGGATGTGCATTGCACTCTGATTCGGAAATCTATTAGGTTAAGTGTCAATATTCACCCAGAAATTGCAATATATTTTGTATGAATGAAATGTCCATGCACACAGATGTGTCTGATTACAACTATGCAAGATTTTAAAAAAAGTTAATAATTTTTTTTTTAAGTTTGTCTTTCAAGATCTCATAAAACACCACTAAAGCACGCGCAGTTCAAGTCTTGATTAGAGCGTCACACACTTATACCATGACAGAGGTCACAAATTCATTATTGTCCACTTAGTGTGTTCCACTTTGCCACTTATTAACTCCAATGCTATTGATTATCACGAGAGCAGATTATCACGGAGACAGGCCCTTCGGCCCAACTTGCCCATACCGGCAAACAATGTCCCAGCTACACTAGTCCCACTTACCTGCGCTTGGTCCATAGCCCTCCTAACCTGTCCTATCCATGCACTTGCAACACCTGTCCTATCCATGCAACAATGGGATAGTCCCAGCCTCAACGACCTCCGCTGGCAGCTTGTTCCATACCTTGGACCGATGTCCTCCGGTCCTCGATTCCCCCATTCTGTGCAAGTATGCAATCTATTCCTCTCGTGACTTTGTACACCACTATAAGATCACCTCTTCCTATTGCTCACACCCTCTAGTCCTGGCAATATCCTCATAAATCTTTTCTGAACACTTTCAAGCTGGTTAATTTTCCAATTAATTTTCCTATCCCATTTTCACACATCCTACTCACATTTTTCCCATTGAGGTGTTATACATCTTCCCATCGCATTCCCACCTATATTTCGGACCTTTTTATTAATTTAAAGTTTTAAACACAGCCCAAAAATTCACCCATTTCGGGAAAAAAGTGGGTGAGGGTGGTGCTGGAGCTGGAGTGAGGGCCAAGCCAGGGGCTTGGGAAGGAGCCGTGACCGAGGCCGAAAAAGAAGCCGCCACTGGAACCAAGGATGAGTCTGAGTCCGGGGTCAGGGACGAGCTCGGAGATGAAGTCAGGGCCTGGACTGGAGCCCAGGCGGCGGCCGAACTGATGGCTGGAGTCTACAGCCAGGGCCGGGCCGAGTACGAGAACCAGGCTAAGCTCCATGCCCTGGCACTGCTCTACGACCCGGTTAGGTCCTGGGGCAGGGAATGGGAGTGAGGGGAGGATGATGAGGGAAATGAGGAGGAGGAAGATGGGGTGGGGTTGGGGTGGGGTGGGGAGGAGGGAGATGGGGAAGGGTGGAGGGAGATGCCCCCTCCCTATCTACCCTCACTCCCACCCTCTCTACCCATCCCTCTCCACCACCTCCCTCGCCCTCTCCCTCTCCACTCTCCCTCCCCCCCCCACTCGGACCCCTCCCTCTTATACCACCCCCCTCTCTCCCCCCCTCCCCCTACCCTCCCTCTCTACTCCCCTCCCTCTCCCCCTCCCTCTACCCCCATCCCCCTCCATCTCAACCCCCTCACCCTCTCTGCCACCCCTCACTCTCTACCACCCCTCCCTCTCTAGGGATTGAAGAGGGAGGGTGAAGAGGAGGAGGAGGGAGTGCTGGGGGATAAGGAGAAATGAGCTGCGCCTGCGCAGTTGGGGGCTATGCGTGAGTGGTGCAATATTGCGTTGGGGGAATGGCTTGCGTTGGGGGAACAGGTGAGTGGTGGAATCTTGCGTTGGGGGAACAGACCCAACGGGTCTGCACTTGGTCTAGTCTTTCCTATAACATGGTGCCCAGAACTGAACACAACATTCTAAATGCTTTCTCACCAACGTCTTATACAGCTCCCACATGACCTTCCAACTTCTATACTTTCCTTTTTCTTTGAAGATTCTATTGGTATATTTATAAACAAAATGCATATCTCCCAATGTTAAAATGCTAATTTTATCCTCAGTTATAAAAGCGGCTCCGTTTTTACAGCTGGATGTAAACTCAAGCCACAACTATGCAGGAAGTAAAAATAATTACATTAGTTAGGAAGGAAGTTGATGCATTCCCTTTGCCATTGCCATTAGAACACTTCCTGAATAGCTCAGGATCCCATTAATTCAGGGTGAATGAAATATGCAACGATAGTCACAATCTGCAGTAGGAAAAAGCCAGGTTGCTTTTAAGTATTTTTAGTAAACTGCTTTCAAGGTTTTAAGAATCTACAATATTTTCTCAATTTGTTTTACACGTGGTAATTCCTTAAGTCACGTTAGTTCTTCATTAGCTGATTACTAACTGTGAAGGGCAGTATTTTCGGTTTAAGACTGCAGCATAATCATTTTAATTAAATCTCACTGCTTAGAAAACAGTAACTCTTTAGTTTTTCAGTTAAATATGGTCATTTAAGTAACAGCGTCCTATTAAGGTCATAAGGTCATAAGTAAGAGGAGCAAGATTAGGTAATTCGGCCCATCGAGTCTACTCCACCGTTCAATCATGGCTGATCTATCACTCCCTCACAACCCCATTGTCCTGCCTTCTCTGCATAACCCCTGACACCCGTACTAATCAAGAATCTATCTATCTCTGCCTTAAAAATATCCAGAGCTATTAACCAGATAAGCATCCATTCAGATAAAATTAACCTCTACTGGCCAGCATTACTATTTTGACATGGGGTCCAAGTGGATTTAAACAAATATAATGCGTGAAAAGATTTTAAAAGTTGCTTCTTTTTAAAAAAGGTTAATAATTGCAAAAAATGTAAACCAATTGCAAAATTGCTTAACCAACTGCGAAGAACAAACTGACTTCCAAAGATTAAATCCCAAATTAAAAAAAAGGATGCAGCTTTAACTGACAGGGGTCCTTGTGGGATGAAATCTTTTGTCTTTGCATGATGATGTTACTTTTCTTATGGCATCTCTATGTGTGCAGGATTCTCAGTCCTAATTAGGGAGATCCATTGAGGCCCAACATGGTTTCTCGTCTGCTCTACAATGCAACAAAGGTATATTGCAACATGCTGCACAGGAGGCAAACATATGTGTGTTAGTGTGTGATTTATACAGAAAACATAAACATAGATATAAACAAGATGACAGACAATCAATGACCTTGAGCTGTTTTCTAACATAACCCCTTT
Source organism: Okamejei kenojei (assembly GCA_035221665.1). Lineage (NCBI taxonomy): Eukaryota > Metazoa > Chordata > Chondrichthyes > Rajiformes > Rajidae > Okamejei > Okamejei kenojei. The sequence goes on from CM069133.1 coordinate 16,208,513, forward strand.
GCAATGAAGGTAGTATTTTCCATGACAGTCTAATCTATTTATAGATTTCCCAAACAGTTAAAATAAAGAACAATTAACACATTGATTACGTATTTTTCAACCAATCCAAGTTACTATCTTGCAGTTCCTACAACGACGAATACATCTTACAAATCTAAATAAACACGACAGATTTTTTTCATTCAATGGAAATTAATTGTAGCTGAGTCATACTGTTATAAACCATCCAAGATTCATGGCCATATGATCAATGATCAATAATCTCTAGGGTGAGAGTGTAGAAATATGAAATTAAATAGTGATCACAATTACAAATGTTACGTTGCACTGTGCAATATGAAATGCAGAAATGAAAGAGATAGCTATTGATAGTCAGTCATTCCCCCCCCCTCCCCCAAGGAGTGGGAGGGACCTTTACATTCAAAACAGTATTTTTCTGTCTGAAGAAGGGTCTCGACCCAAAATATCACCCATTCCTTCTCTGCAGGGATGCCGCCTGTCCCGCTGAGTTACTCCAGCATTTTGTGTCTACCTACAGTATTTTTCTTCTTATTTGTAGTGGGGAGGGAGTCAGAGGAAGGTAGTCGAGAACAAATGCAGCTATTTCCCTTGTCTTGCAGATCCCAATCATTATTGATGATCAAACAGTTCAACAGACTAAAGTCAAACTTCTGTTTTGTTACAGCTCAGTTAGAAAGCCAAAACAAAACAAACTACCCACAATTCACAGCCAAAACCAATACACCTTTGGCTGCCAGACTTTATAAATCCCACCAATCTTACTGCAAACAATGCATTAACTTTAATTGTATTGTGAGGGATTCTAGTGCCTAAAACAGTCTGAGGCGTGACTGGATCAATGCCCAAAATACTCGTTCTCTCATAGCACATTTTGTTCAGAATGACCAAAGGCACATATAAAAAATGTTAAATGATACAAGCTGGCAAAAGAGAACAAGTAAAGACCAACGTTAAAAGAAAAAGCAAAACATCTTGAACCAAAAAGTCAACTTTCCCTCTGTCCTGGTAGATGCTGCCTGACCCGCTGAGTTCCACTGGCACTTAGGTAATTAAATTAGGTCCAAATTAAAACATCTGCAGCCAAACAATAGACAGACTCAAAAGATGGATATTGTTCATTAAAAACTTGCCAATAAATTCTAAGGTAATTTATGCTTCAATCTAAGGTTGAACAACTTCAGCAGCAAATCTGCATAATATTAGATATTTCCAATTACTAACTATTCGGTACTTTAGTAGAATTTCAGTTACTATGTATAATGAAAAATATATATATTAATCGGTTATCCCATTCAAATTGCATTCCTACTACTCCTTAAATAGATTTAGTCTTGTTTAGGTTAGAGATACAGCATAGTAACAGGCCTTTGGTCCACCTAATCCACGCCGACCAACAATCGCCCTTACTCTAGTTGTCTCCTACACACTCGGGACAATTTACAGAAGCCAATTAACCACTTGTATGTCTTTGAAGTGTGAGAGGAAACCAGAGCACTGGGAGAAAACCCATGGGGTCATAAGGGGAACGTACAAACTCCGTATAGACAGCACCTGCAGTCAGGATCACACCTGGGTCACTGACTATGTAAGGCAGCAACTCTACCCCTGTGCCAGTGTGCTGTCTAGTATACTACAGCAAAGATTTTATCACTGAAATCACAAGATCTTTTGTATTTGAATATCAAAAAGGTTGAGATAATGCATACATTTTATTCTATGATAGCATATTAATTAGGGCCTGGGGTTTATTAAACAAGCCACATTTTATTTCCAGTGGTCAAAAATCAGACGGGTATTTATAATAGGGAGGGGGGGAAGGGAAGAGATAGGTGCAAGGTAACCAACACACAAAGGAGTGGGGGGTAGAAATGGGAAGAAGGGGGGGTGGGGGTTCTGTAGAGGTCAACTAAGATCGAGAATTCAATGTTCATACCGAAGATAGACACAAAATGTTGGAGTAACTCAGCGGGACGGGCAGCATTTCTGGATTGAAGTGACGTTTTGGATCCAAACCCTTCTTCATACTGTTGGATTGTAAGCTACCCGAGCAGACTATGAGGTGCTGTTTCTTTAGTTTGTATGTGGCCTCATTCTGGCAATGGAGGAAGCCCAGGACAGAAAGGTCAGTATGGGAATAGTCAGCAACCATGAGTTCCCACAGACCATGGCAGACCAAGCACAAATGTTTGGCAAAATGGTCACCAATTCTATGCTTGGTTTCGCCACGTCGGGAACACCAGCCACAGTAGGAGGATTTGGGCGGGGTGGGGGGTGGGACGCAAACCACCGTCTCACCTGTGAAGTGTACAACGTTATTTGTTGTTCACTTTAAGGTTCATTTGGCTCTGAATTAGTGGAGTAGTGATTCCTCTCATGTATTGCGATCGCACATCGCTCCAAGGAAATAACTAATTTCTCAGTTAACATGAGGACAATAGTGTGCAGGAACGTGGTTATATTACAATCATGTGCATTCCTTGGTTGCTTCCATATGTCACAAAAAGTCAAATTTCTCTCTCGACAATTTACATCTCTCTGTGTCTCCTAAACTTCCCAATAATTGTCCCTTTGATGTGAACTTCACGCTTGCTTGAAGTACATTTTTTTCTATTTTCTTATGATTCAAGATGCAGTATTCGCAATTTTAAAATCCACTCAAAATACTGAGAACACTTCAAAACTCATGAGGCTTCATTTTTTTTCAGAATCTATGTAAACGATGTTCTGTTTGCGACCCTAGTTGAAACCTGTGTTTTTTGCAGAGACAGAGGCATACACAGAGAGGTTAGCATGCCGCAAAAGCATTTCACTGTACCTTGGTACACATGACAATAAACTAAACAAACACAAAAAGAGAGAGAGAGAGAGAGAGAGAGAGAGAGAGAGAGAGAGAGAATTTTAGCTCCCCATGCATATACTTTAGCAGACAAAACAGGTGTCAGTCTTAAAATTAATATAAAAGCTTAACCAAGCTTCTTCATTACTGCTATTGTCGAGATAAAAACCATAAATGGTCCCAATGCAACAACCAGGCAAAATGTAGTGTAATTGAATTTAGTCAAGAGTTTCCTCCTTCAAACTCTAACATTCTTGCTGTGACTAATGTATTTCTGAGACTATAAATCACACTCCCTTATGTGTTATATGTGGGCATTCACTGTACTTGAGTAGAAAAAGAGGTAACTGAGCGACATAACCATTTTGGCAAGAGATCTTTTTACCAGCAATTACATTTGTACACATGCATGAATACTTAAACTTGGAGTTTGCCTAGAAATTAGGTGTCAATTCAACAAAGTTCTGTAAAGCAGAACAGTCAATACTAGTTATATGAATTGGTACTTTAAATTTGGGCACTCCAATTCACGTATCTTGAGGAGATTCCACAATCTTAGTAGGAATGCTGCTTTCCCAAGAAGTGTAGATCAGAAATCTGTAATGATTCATAATTCTTCACTATGATTTTCTATAAACAGTGGCTCAGTGAATTACCCTATTTTCACTCAGGTGGTACTCCGTATCTGAAAAGCTGTCAAATGAAGCTTTAGAAGCGAATGCAATTACGATTTTTCAAAGACATTTGGAAACAACTCGAACTCCTGCTACCTGCAGAAGTCTTCGGATGACTGCAATCGAGGCTGCATCAGTGAGGAGAGGGAAGCTGAATATAGAGGTATAGTCAACAACTTTGTTGAGTGGTGTGGGTTGAATCTCCTGCAGCTCAACACCGACAAGACTAAGGAGTTAGTGGTGGACGTTAGGAGGAGAGGAATACCCCAGTCTCCTGCCTCCATTAAGGGTGTGGATGTGCAGTTTAGCAAGGAGTACAAGTACTTGGAGTTTACCTGGACAGTAAACTGGACTGGTCCAGGAATGCTGAGGCACTGGATAAGAAGGGACAGAGCAATTTGTACTTTCTGAGGAGGCTCCACTCATTCAACATCTGCAGTAAGATGCTGCAGATGTTCTATCAATAGGTGGAAGCTAGTGTCATCTTCTACGCTGTCATGTGCTGGGGTAGCAGGGCGAAGGCCGCAGACGGCAACAGAATCAACAAGCTTATCAGGAAGGCTGGCTCTGTCCTGGGAGTGGAGTTGGATTCATTGCAGGTGGTCTTGGAAGGGAGGATGCTCCTCAAACTGCGGAGCATCTTGGACAATACTGCTCACCCCCTCCATGATACACTGGTCAACCTGAGGATCACCTTCAGCAATAGACTGGTTCCACCAAAATGCACCACAGAACGCCACAGGAGATTTTCCCAGTGAACTGCCACAGGAGATTTTCCCAGTGTCTATCAATCTGTACAACTCCACCCTCCCCCCCCACCCCCCCCCCCTGATCTGTCATATTGTGGGGTAGACAGACTCCCCCTGCTGCTGCACCTAATTTCTATGTTTCTATGTTTCTATGTGTTGGAAGGAACTACAGATGCTGGTGTAAACCGAACATAGACACAAAAAGCTGGAGTAAGTCTGCGGGACAGGCAGCATCTCTGGAGAGAAGGAATGGATGACGTCTCGGGTCTGAAGGAGGGTCTCAACCCGAAACGTCACACATTCCTTCTCTCCAGAGATGCTGCCTGTCCCGCAGACTTACTCCAGCTTTTTGTGTCTATCTTTATTCTATTCAGTTTATTCTGCCTTATCTGTGCTCAATTGTCAATAAGCCAGTTATAACCTTAACTTTCCCTTTCCTTTCACCTTATCCTTCCCTTTCCACCCTCAACCTCCAATGGTTCGTCTGTAATCATGTATTGTCTTTCCACTGGCTGGTTAGCAAGAAACAAAAGCCTTTCACTGTACAGTTACATGTTAAAATAAACTAAACTGAACTGAATCTTCTCCCAGAAACTCGCACCTCTTCTATCTTTCTCCTCTGTTCACTCACATCCTCAGAATAACTGTTATGTTTAACCCTAGTCAATGTTAATAGACCACATTTGACGTATTTAAATCATTTGGTCAAAGTGGGAATTAAGGTTCAGCAAATTTTAAATATACTGATTTAATCATTTGTTCACTGAAAGAAAGACATGCGTAATGAATGAAGGAATGAATGAATACTTTGTCACATGTGACAAGTCACAGTGAAATTCTTTGCTTGCTATACCAAGCTATGCAAATAGTTGCCACATAAGGATGCTGACAAGCTTACAATGTATATTCAGTATCTGGGCCAGGTCCCCCTCTGTTCTCCCCCTCCCCCCTCCAACCCCCCCGGTCCTCCATTGAGCATAGTTCTGCCCCCTCCTTCACGGCGGTCCCCTCACGCCGGGTCCTCCTTTGTTCCTTCCCTCGGCAGCGGTGTCCTCACTCCATGCGTCCGTCCTCATCCGTTGGTCAACACCATCATCGACTGCCGCACCGACCTCCACTCTCGCTGCCGGGTCTTCTCCAGACGCCTCCGTGTGCCGACCCTCTTCAGCACATGGATTCAGACTGGGAATATACTCCATCCTGCTTCCCGAAGTCAACGACTATCTCCTTTGATTTGCTGACATTGAGGGAGAGATTGCTGTCTTAACACCATGTTGCTAAGCTCCCCATCTCCTTCCTGTGCTCATTGGAAGGGTTAAATGCAATTTTTTTTCTGATTAGGCTGCCTCTTGTCATGCTCACATATTCGCTGAAAGACTGACTGGGAACCTGCATAATCAACAGTGAACATGCCAATTCCTGTCAATCATATCCAGCTTCGTTTCACAGCAGTGCAAAAGAAGCTGTTGCCGTGGTAACTAGTCAAGTAGTTTTCTATCTCGGTGCCATACTGGTTTACTTCCACAACTATCTTTACATTGGTGGCAATTATTATTAAATGTATTCATTCTTTTAGAGTAAAAGCAACACAATCACATGTGTTAATTTAGTGCGGTTAAGTAAGATTTTAGGAAGTTAGAAAGTGGTCTCAGGATTACCCCTGTGCCACAAAGTAGAGAGGTTAGAAATAGGAAGATAGAGCACTAATTGTGTGCATCATGAGCTGATGCGGGCTGGGCAGGGCTTCAAATATTTGGTTTAATGTAATCTCTTCTAGGGCAGGTGTGACCTATTCAAGAAGGTTGAGTGGCAGGGAAGTTTATCGGTGCCGCTTAGGATAGTTTAAGGATTTGAACCAAAATTGATAGCACAGCATGTCTGAAGAGAACCCATTGTAGTAAATGGAATAGGCAAGTCTAATGGGCAAATCAGCCAGAGATTGGTGAGGGATGGTAGACTTAACTGCATTTGCTTTAATGCAAAGGCAGATGAGCTGAGAACATAAATCAGCATGTGGGACTATGATATTGTAGTAATCAAGGATATGTGGCCAACAGAAGGAAGCATCGGGGGGGGTGGGGGGTGTTAGTGTAGGGGTTCCAAAACAGAAGGAGATGTTTCGGTGCTAGTCGGCATGGACTCGGTGGGCCGAGGGGCGTTATCTCTGATATCTCAAGTTTAAAAGCTAAACTTAAGAAACAAGGAGGGAGCAATCTTTTTTTAGTGGATTATTCTGTAGGCCTCCCAATAGTCAGCAGAATTTGTAAGAACAAATATGCAGACAAATAAGACAACAGGGTTGGATTAATAGGTGATTTTAATTTTTCCAGTGTTGACAGGAATTGTCAGTGTAAGGGGTAAAGCCGGGAGGGAGCAGTATGAAATCATATTTTAAGGAATGATGGAAATATTTATGGGCAAATGGTGGAGTTTTTTTTGGGGCGGAACCCTTTGCAAAGTGCACACTGACAATCTGGAACACGTATATATCAGGAAAGAGAAAGTGTTAGAGATATTATCGCAGGAACAGAACCCTCTGGAACCTGGGACAATATAGATGAACTAAGAGTCGAGGTGGGTTTAGTTTATTGTCACGTGTACCAAGGTACAGTGAAAAGCTTTTGTTGTGTGCTAACCAGTCAGCAGAAAGACAATACTTGATTAATCGAGTCATCCACAGCGTACAAATACATGATGAAGGGAAAAACGCGAATAACGTTTAGTGCAAGATAAAGCCAGTAAAAACCCATCAAAGATAGTCCGAGGGTCTCCAATGAGGTAGATAGCAGTTCAGGACTGCTCTCTAGCTGTTGGTAGCATGGTTCAGTTGCCTGATAACGGCTGGGAAGAAACTGTCCCTGAATCTGGAGGTGTGCGTTTTATGCCCGATGAGAGAGAGGAGAAGAGGGAGTGGCCAGAATGTGACTTGTCCTTGATTCTGCTGGTGGCCTTTAGCAAGGTCCTGCAACCTGATCCAGAAAATTAGGGCAGGTGGAATCCAAGGTGTTTTGGCAAAATTGATTTGGAGATAGGAGGCAGACAGTAGTGGCGGAGAGGTCTTTTTCTGTCTAGAATTCAGACCTCCGAGGTATACCACCGGTGCTGGGACCTTTATTGTTTGTCACATATATATTTAGATGACTTGGATGATCATGCCTTTAGACTGATAAGTATGCTGATGGCATGAAGATTGCTGGAGCCATAGATAGCGAGAACGGCTGCTGAAGGACACCAAGGGACATAAATCAGCTAGAAAGTTGAGTGGAGCATTGGCGTAAAATTTAATCTAGACAAGTGAAGGTTATGCATTTTGGGACATCTAATACTGGGAAGAACCTTCAGTCCGAAGAAGGGTTTCAACCAAAACCTATTCCTTTTCCCCAGAGATGCTGCCTGACCACTGAGAGATAATTTATATCAAGCAAGTGTTTTAGGAGATGAAAAATAGTTCCTTCAACCCCATATTATTTGCTCTGATGATGAAACTTAATTCTAGCCGCTACACCCCATCACCTCCCAAATGTGCACCATTAACTTCTGGAGCAATGCTTATTTAATCCACGGAAATAATACACAATTTGAGATGTTTTGAGTGTATCATCCTGACTCTGTGGATCAATTTTTAATTCTGAATTTTGAATTTTTGTTTAAAGGTTAGAGTGAGTGGGAAGAAATACCTGCACTGTTGAACAACCTGACCCAATGAAAGTCAACGATTGATGATAATGGAGCCTCTACTGGGCACCATAACAAAATGGACTCATCTTAGAATTGCACTGAAAAAAGTTTTTTTTTTAAAGTCGTTTCAAGAATTATGGATAAATATACACATTAAAGCTTACATTTTTTGATATTTGTTACTGTACTACAAGCATTTAATCATTAACTTTAAATAACTAAGAGTCAATGGAAAGTCTAGACTTAGAATTTCCTCCAAGTCAAAATTAAAATTCATTAGTGAGGAAATGATTTCACCATAAACATAGTATTCATCATCTAACTTCAAAACTCAAAGTCCTTTGTGAATTTTCCCTACCACGGAAGCAAAACAAAAACAGAAAGAAAAAGATGTTTGCTTGAAGCTTTTAGAAATATAAGAACGTGATGGGGTCAGGAAGCAAAACGGTAAAAATAATTCATTCAACTTAGAACAATAATTCCAGCTGCAATGATTGAATCACCTTCTCACATTCTGCCAAATGCAACATTCCCCTTCTTAACAGTTAATGAGGTTATCGCCTCTATGTCATGCCGTGCACAAATGTTGATTTTATATATCAAAGGTCAAAATTGAACCTTTCCATTTTAAATTATATCACAGAACATGCAACGGTACAGCACAGGGATGGGCTCTTTGACCCACAGTGTCAGTGTCGAACATAATGCCAGTTAAACTAATCCACTCAGATTGCACGTGGTTCATCTCCCTCCATTCACTGCTTATCCGTGTGCCTATCCAAAAGCTTCTTAAATGCAACTATCACATCTGCTTCATCACCACCCTGGCAGCACGTTCCAGGTACCCCCAACCCAGAAAAAAACGAATTTGTTCGTAGGCAAATAAAACTAACATTCAGCTAAGGTGAGATTTGTATCACATTTAAAAAAAAAACAGAATTTTGACACCTGTGTCATTCAGTATAACTATTAATTCAATTTAAAATAAGATTTTTGTGAGGAGTTGTACTTTGAGAGGTCAGATGTAAAGAGGAAAATTAAAGGCAAGACCTTCAGCACTGATGAACAGAGGGATTTGGGGATCCTACTCCATAACTCCCTGAATGGCAGACGAACTAAACAAATATTTTGTGTGTCCTCATGGAGGAAGAAAGAAAAAAATCTCCCTGGGAAAATAACAGATCTCGAGAGAATGAGGACCCACAAAAAATGAGCTGTGGTTAAAAAAAATAATGGAACTGATATCCAATAAGTCCTCGGTCATCATGACCTGCACTCTTAGGTTTTGAACCTGGTGATTTTGGAGATAGTAGATGCATACTGATTGTCACCTTCCAAAATTCCAGAGATTCTCCAACAGCTCCCACAGATTGGGGTAGGGAGAGAAAGAAAACAGAATGGCAGACTAGTTCAGCCTCATTTTATAATAATCTATTATTCAGGATGAAATAGACAATAGACAACAGACAATAGGTGCAGAAGTAGTCCATTCGAGCCAGCACCGCCATTCAATGTGATCATGGCTGATCATTCCCAATCAGTACCCCGTTCCTGCCTTCTCCCCATATCCCCTGACTCCGCTATCTTTAAGAGCCCTATCTAGCTCTCTCTTGAAAGTATCCAGAGAACCGGCCTCCACCGCCCTCTGAGGCAGAGAATTCCACAGACTCACAACTCTCTGTGGGAAAAAGTGTTTCCTCGTCTCCATTCTAAATAGCTTAACCCCTAAATTCTTAAACTGTGGCCACTGGTTCTGGACTCCCCCAACATCGGGAACATTGAGACTATAAGAGGTCTCGGAAAATAATACTAGAAGTGGACAGAATCAACATGGATCAGTGCAAGGGAAATCATATTTGGCAAATCTATTGGGATTTTTTTGAGGTTTAAACTAGCTAAGTAAAGGGGAACTTAGTGTACATTTTAGAACTATATATTATTTCACGATCTAGGCATCATTGGCAGCACCAGCGTTTATTAACCTTTCTTAATTGCCCTTGGGAAAATGCTACATTAAACAGCTTCAATCTTTTTGGTGAAGGAGATCCCACAGTGCCATTGGGTAAGGAGTTTCATGATTTAGACTCAGTAACAAAATAGAACCAGCAATATATTTTCAAGGCAGGATTGATTGCAGTTTGGAGGGGAACCTGCAGATGGTGATGTTCCCTTGTGCCTGCTGCCCTTGTCCTTAGTGACTGAGGTGGCTGGTGTGGGTGTTCAAAGGAAGTTGTCTGGCTTTACATACAAATGATTGAAATTTAACATGCACGCAGTATGCAATTAGGAAGGCAAGTGATACATTGGCCTTTAATACCAGAGGATTTGAGTATGAGTGTAAATATGTCTTTCTCAATTGCATAAGACTCTGCTGAGACTGCACCTGGAATATTGTGCACACATCTGATTTCCCTGCCTATGGATACATTTGCAACCGAAGCAGCACAAGGATGATCCTCCACATTGATGCTGGTATGGGGACATTTGTCACACGAGGACAGATTAAGCTAGCTAACTTTCTTTTCGGTAGACTAGAAGAATAAGAGATGATTTTATTGAAATATACAAAATTCTTAGAAGACTTCAATGGCTAGATAGAGGAAAGATGTTTGTCCTGACTCGGGTGTGTGGACCCAGTGGTTATAATCTCAAAATAAGATGTTGGCCATTTGAGACTGTTATGATTAGTTTAGCTTAGAGATATAGTGCAGAAACAGGCCATTCGGCCTACCGAGTCTGCGCCGACCAGCGATCCCCGCACACTAATGCTATCCAACACTAGAGACAATTTTCCACATGAAAATCCACATGATCACTCCATACACAGTATCTGTAGTCAGGATCGAACCCGGCTCTCTGGCGCTATAAGACAACAACTCTACCGCTGTGCCACCTTGCCATCCCACTGGTGATGAGAAGAAAGTTATTCACTGAATAATAAATATGTGGATAGATTATTAAAGCTCAACCTGGTGCAAGTGGTCAAATGCGGCGAGTGCGACCAAACGTGGTGGCTTGAGGCGTAGGGCCTAACGGGGCCAGTCCCACTTCCAAGCGCGGAGCCGTATGGAGCTGGTCCCGACATCATACTCACCAATCAGCTGGGCAGGAGGCGGGCCGACTGAATTTGGACGTCGCACGGCGTCGGGCGGTTACGTCATCACGCAAATGGCACGCCGGGCGGTGATGTCATCGCGCAACGCCACGTGCTAGGTGTACGCCGTCAAGACGATGCGTACGGCGTTGAGACGCTGCGTACGCCCATCGTGGTGTTGCGTACGGCCTCAATGCAGTTGCGGGCCGACAGGCCATTGCCGCGCGGGGTTTTTGGATAGTGTCAGTTTTTCGGAGCCCCGTGCGATGTCCGGACCAGCCCCGTAAAACTCCATACGGCTCTGGCAATCGAAGTGGGACCAGCCCCGCGAGGCCGTACAGCTCAAGCGACCACGTTAGGTCGCGCTTGCTGGTGGGACAGGCCCTTTATGTTAGTGGAAGTTAAACGACTTTTGGATAGGCATATGGATATGCAGGGAATGGAAAGATATTGATTATGTGTAGGTAGATAAGTGATGGGCCTGGCATCATATTGAGCACAGATATTGTGGGCCAAAGGGCCAGTTCCTGTGCTGTTCTAAGTTGATATTGTTCAATTTAATGTGGTGTCCAAAACATTTCACGTTCAAATAGGGTGAGACCCGGCTCCATGAGCTTCATTGTAAAAGTGTAGAAATTAGAGCAGAATGGAGAATAGAGAATGGAGAATAGAGGTGATTTCATGACTTTCCTCCTAATTGGAGGGAATGGTGAACCATTTTCTTAAGCCTGATGAACGTAATCTCAAAAGGAATTGTCAGAAAAGGACAATTTACACACTGTAGACCTAGTAATGATGAAGGGATGGCCACATATTTCCAGCCCAGCACGATGTATAACCTACAGGACAACATGTAGGGGGATGGTGTTCCTACAGGATTCTCTGGTGTGCAGAAAATGCTATTGGAGTAGTTTTTGTGGGTAACCAGCACAATTTGCTAAGGGTACTTATTGAAGCTATGATCTACCAATGGTTGAGAGAGTACATGCTGTGGGTGGTGATCTGGTTCACAGTCAAGCACGCTGCTTTGTCCTGGATGCTTTAAGTGCTGTTGCAGCTGTGAGTGTGTCCCATCACTCTCTTGCTTTGTGCCTTGTTTAAGTAAGTAAGTAAGTTTATTGGCCAAGTATACACATACAAGGAATTTGCCTTGGTGCTCTGCCCACAAGTAACAACATGACACACAGCGACAGTTACGAATGACTCAGAAAACGCTAAACATTAATAATAATTGATGATAGTAAGGCTTTTGGGCTGTCAGAAGATGAGTTGGTTGCCATCTGACAGATACCAAGGATCTGACTCATACCTGTTATCTATCTTTTAGGAGAAACAAAAAAACTACAGATGCTGGTTTGTACCAAAGATAGACACAAAGTGATGGATCAGGGAGCATCTCTGGAGAAAAATGATAGGTGACATTTCAAGTCTCAGGACTTCTTCAGGCATGTTTTGGGTTTCACCCCTTTGAAATTATACCCATATAATTATGTTTAATAGGAAAATACAAAACAGGGAGTATAAACGAACTGATAGATATCAAATACCAATCATTTATTATGAGAGAGTAACATGGGATCACAAGTAACACAACAAAAAGTCAAGCAAAGAGATTTTGCACTTGTTTTGAATTGCAATTTACACCGAGTTTAACTTTTGAAATTTCCTTTACATGCTCCCAGCAATGTTAGTTACAAGTGCTCCATAAGAAAAAACAGAAAATAACATCCTTGAAAAATATGAGGAAAAAGAAAATCATATTGCAAATGACACAATGGAAAGATACAATGAAAAGATGCATCTGAAGCAGATAACATATTCTATTCAATACTGAAATGTTTTAAAATGACATTTCTTTAAAAATCGAAAAGATAACAAAACTAAACTGTAAAATATGATGCATATTATTAATCAAAATTACTCATCTTTTTATACTTCTAAGTAGGAAATAACTGAGCTTTAATGCACCTAATTTACTTGATATGTACAGAAATTAAAACTTCAGCAACAAAAATAAAGTTACATTTTTTAGCATGGCTTTCTAAGAATGCTCATCTTCACAAATGCTTAGTTTCTGCATTAAGAATTATTACATAATTATTCAGGATTGTCTTTAAGATTTTGAAATCGCATAATTTAATCACCAAAACATTACAAATATTAAAATTAAGAACAAAACATCAATACAAATAACATGTATTGGCCGTACGTGGTGGCCGTAGGAAGTATATCCTCTGTCGGGCCTTTTTGACTGTGGAGTCGATGGTGGCCCCCCATTTCAGGTCTTTGGAGATGATGATTCCAAGGAATATAAAAGACTCCACAGATGTGACTGTGGTGTTGTTGGTGGTGAACGTGGTGAGGCGAGGGGGAGCTCACTTAAAGTCTACTATCAATTCCATTATCTTAAGAGCATTGAGCTCCAGGTAGTTACGAAGGCACCAGGACGCCAGCTGTGTCACTTCTTGTCTGTTGGCAGATTTCCCCCCATCCTGATCAGTCCAATCAGGTTTGTGTCGTCCGCAAACTTGAGAAGCTTGACAGAGGAGTCTGTGGAGGTGCAGTCATTGGTGTAGAGAAAGTAAAGGAGAGCGGAGAGTGCGCTGCCTTGCGGTGCTCTTATGCTGAGGGTTTGCGGGTCCGAGATATGCTTTCCCAACCTCACATGCTGCTTCCTGTCTGTCGGGAAGTTGGTGATCCACTGACAGAGGGGTTCAGGCACAGTCAACTTGGAGAGTTTGGAGTGTAGTAGCGGACCAGGTGCTGGAGGTCTAGGTGCTGGAGGATGAAGTGCAGCCTAGGTTGACTGCGTCATCCACCGATCTATGGCCCGGTATGCAAACTGCAGAGGGTCTAGCAGGGTTTGTGATATTTTTCAGATTGGCCAGCACAAGTCTTTCAAGGGTCTTCATGACTAGTGCGACAGGCCTGTAGTCATTAAGACCAGTTAGGTACATTTGTTGTGGAAATAGTGCAAATAACCTAACATCAGTAAACTGACACAAAGTGCCAGTTTCACTCTGGTGCATCAACACAATAGAAGCAAACTCAAAACAGAAACACACTCCTCTTCATCATGAATAATTCACAATGCAGTGTGGAATTCCTTGTGTTTGAGCCATGGAACCTGGACATTTTGCTACAGTATAAAGCAAAAAGGTGGAAGACATTGAATGGCACTTGGATAAAAATACTATCAAATTACGATGCATGATTAATCCAGACCAGTTTAATACAGTGCAGATTGCTTGTGTCTGCTCCCACCTCATCATCACAGTTGCAACATTTAGCCAGTACAGCCTGTGCTGTTTACCACAGTAGCTTCGATGCACGGCAAAAAATCTGAGAATTGATTCCACGTAGTATTGACTGAAGTCACACCTGCACAACTGTTCATCAAAAGCCCTTATCTAATATCCTTCTAAACTGTATTAAGAGTATGTACATGTTGAATATATATATATATATATATATATATATATATATATATTGTTTTGAGCGCAGTTTACAAAGCAAGTGCATGCTTATTCTGTGAAATAAAGAACCCAAGCTAAGAATCCAAAATGTTTTTTAAATAACATTCTCAAATAATCCAACTATGTTAAGGATTCGCAAGTCCATTCACATATCAACTATATCATATTCATGCACGTGAGCATGCATGTTTTTGTTATTTGCTTCCAACATTTGTTTCATTTTTCTTATGATCTTCAAATGTAACATATCCTTTTTTTCCTTAGTCTTAACAAAATAGATAACCAAATAGATTCTGTATTGGGAGACACATGAAGCTGCAGATTTAACTCAAGATTCTCTCTTTCATCCCTCAACAGCATCATTGATTTTGAATGATTACAGCTACTTCTGCAATACTGCCTTTATCACCTTGTTTTACTTTCTTATTATTTTTGAATACCTTGTTCATAAGTCCATAAGTGATAGCAGAATTAGAAACACAGAAACATAGATTAGACTATTCGGCCCATCAAGTCTACTCCGCCATTCAATCATGGCTGATTTATCTTTCCCTCTCAACCCTTCTCCACATGACGCCTGACACCCGCACTAATCAAGAATCTGTCAATCTCCAACTTAAAAATGTCCATTGACTTGGCCTTCACAGTAATGAATTCCAGATTCAGCACGCTCTGACTAAAGTTGTTGCTGGGAATGTCAAGCTTCCAATCACCTTTTTAAAATTAATTCTTTACATTTGCCTTTATAGACATACGAGGCAACACATGACTCACCACGCTACACAGATTCACGGAACATGTACTCCAAAGCCATTGTAAAGAATGCTGTCTTTGATGCAATCAGATTCTTCATATTTCAGAACTGTTTTTTTATATTGTTTATCACCACTCGTTTTCTATGCTTCTTATTTCTCCTTTTTGGTATTACACTTTGGCACCCACCACATGCTAATACTTAATAGTTGGGTGTCCATTATATTAATCATATGTCCAAAGAGAACACGACAAATAATCTAAAGTTGAAGACAAAACAGATGTATACAGACACAATAGACTGTAAATGCTGGTTTCCAAAAAAGGACATAAAGTGCTGGAGTAAGTCAGCGGGTCGGCTAGCATCACTGAAGGACATCAATAGGCAACATCCCGACCTGAAATGACAGCTACTCAAGTCCTCCAGAGATACTACCCGAGCAGGTGGTGAGGATGGGAGACCACACCCCCGCAGTCCTTACCCTCAACATCGGCGCACCTCAGGGTTGTGTCCTCAGCCCCCTCCTGTACTCCCTGTACACCCACGACTGTGTGACCCAACATGACACCAACACCATCGTCAAGTTCGCGGACGACACTACAGTCGTGGGTCTGATCACCAATGGGGACGAGTCGGAGAGGAGGTAGTGGCCCTGACATGGTGGTGCCAGGCCAACAACCTCTCTCGCAATGTCGACAAGACCAAGAAGGTGCTCATCGATTACGGGAAGGGGGGGGGGGTGCACACCACCATCAACATCAACGATGCAGCGCTGGAGAGCATCATGTTCCTCGGTGACCAAATCACAGAGGACCTGACCTGGACCACCCACATTTCCACCATCACAAAAAAGGCGCAACAGTGCCTCTACAACCAGGCGACTGAAGAAATTCAGCCTGAACCCCCGGGTCCTGAGGAATTTCTACAGAGGCATTGTGGAGAGCATCCTGGCACCCATTCCACCGGGTGGCACCGTTAGCGAAGGTAGCCTCGCCAATGGTCTGTCTGTCTTTTCATCATTTTTGTTAGTTTTAGTGTGTTTTAAAAGGTGTGTTTTAATGTTCTTTGGTTTGTTTGACATGGGGTGTGGGGGAGGGGGAAACTTTTTTCATTCTCTCACCTTGCCGGAGATGTGATTGTTTTCCGGATCGTATCTCTGGTCGATTCTGCGGCCTAACATCATGGAGCTGGAGGCCTTGCTTGAGACTGTCTTTGAGCCCCACCATCGGAGCCGATCCCTTGCCTCGGATCAACGCTCCAACCGCGGCCTGCGGATTTCAACATCGAGGAGCTCGGAGTCTTGGGTAGAGACTTGATGTCGGGAAGCTCCAAAGTCACAGGAGGTTCGACTAGCCCCGACACGGGTCCGATTGCCCGATGGGAGAAGAGATCGCCCCCCCGATGCAGGAGCTTGATCGCCCCGATGCGGAGGGCTAGACCGCTGGCTACGGGAGCCAAGATCACCCCTTCAATGGAAGGCTCCAGGCTCCTGACCCCGGGGGGACAAAGAAGGGAAGAGATTGAACTTTTTTTTGCCTTCTATCACAGTGAGGAATGTGGAGGAGTCACTGTGGTGGATGTTTATATTAAAATGTTTGTTTTTGTGTGTTTTGTTGCTTTTTATTGGTATGACTATGGCAAATCAAATTCCTCATATGTTGCAAAACATACTTGGCTAATAAAGTATGATTATAATTATCATGATTATGTATGGCCGTATTCCAAAAGGCATCCTCCATGGAGAGCTGACATCTGAAGGAGGAGAGCCATCGGCCGCCCCCAGCTACGTTACAAGGATTTCTGTAAGAGAGATATGAAGGCGCTTGACATCGATGTGGAGTCCTGGGAGAGCTTTACAGCTGACCGCACAAGGTGGAGAGGTACCCTGAACCAACATCTCAAAATGGGGAAAGAGAAACTATTGAAAGCAGCGGCAGACAAGCGGGCACGCAGAAAGGAGCGCGGCAACATCAACAAACCAGAGACCACACACACACACACGTGACCTTTGCCACAGAGACTGTCACTCCCGCATTGGTCTCGTCAGCCACAAGCGACGCTGCTCCAGCCGAGGTTTGGAGCAAGCAGCCAACAACTAGGATGCATCACCAGTGATCAGCCATGACTGAGGGGTGCCTACGTATTTCCACCTGGCACGGCAGCTGCACCAGCCACGCTCGAAGGGCCCTGCAGAGAGTGGTGCGGACGGCCCAGCACATCACCGGGTGCGAGCTGCCCTCCCTCCAGGACATCTACTCCAGGCGGTGCGTTGGAAAAGCCCTGTGGCTCGTCAAAGACCTCAGCCACCCAGACCACGGTCTCTTCTGCCTGCTGCCCTCCGGCAGGCGGTACTGGAGCATCAGCTCCCGTACCACCTGACACTCGAACAGCTTTCTTCCCCAGGCAATCAGGCTGCTGAACCAACCAGCCCTGAAACGCACCTGAACTGGACTGTCTATAATTTAATGTTCACTTTATAATTTAATGCATGCACTTTATAATTTAATGTTAAATTTACTGTGCGGAATCCTCCAGCACAAGATTTTCACACAGGATTGTACCATGTATGGAACTGACTGACAATAAACTCCTTGAACCTTGAACCTTAATTTATGGAAGCTTGGACCTAGTGACCACTTCTATCAACACATCATCCTGACTTCTCTCTGAGCTGGTATCAAAATGCACATAGTTATCACCTTGTCTTTGGAAGACAATATTAATTGGACAGAATCATTTAACTTCTGCACTCTGATGCCACAGCCATGCCAAGGCCCAAAGGGGACTGCAGTGCAGTCCCAGGAACGTGACCTCAGCTCTATAAGAGACAGCTGCTGCCCTCTCCCAGGAATGGCAGTGTATCCTTAATGAAAGCTCAGCTTCAACCTGCCAAACATTAGCCACTGGGTAATCGCTAGAATATATAAATGAGCCCACATGACAGTCATCAGGGAGATTCACAATTATTTGTAGTATTGGGTTGTTTCGTAGAATTTGTTTTCTGTTTTGGATTTGGTGTTGCTGTTTGTATTTGTAGGGCACCAAATTCATCAAGCTAGACTGAAGGAAGATAATTCACATGGCAGCAGCAAAGATGGTGGCAAGAGCTTTCAACCTGTGCTGCAGATAGATAGTACTCTTCACAGCTCTGTCAGCGAGGGGTATTGGCAGTTGATGCCTGCTCATCTTTGCTGCTTTTTCTCCCAACTGTTGTTCCCCAGATTGGTAAAGCCTAGTCCATTCTCATACCAAAATTATGAACTGTGCAGCAGATGCCTGGATATCCATCAAGGGTGCAATGAAATAATGTTCTTGATCCAGTGAGCAGAGGTATTGCTTAACCAGATTAAATGTTTGGTGCTGGAGTAAATCAGCAGGTCGGCAGCATCTCAGGAGAACATGGATAGGCAATATTTTAGGTCAGGATCCTGATTGTGGGAGGGGTGAGGGTGGGGGGGGGGGGGAGGAGGAGAAAGCAGGAAAAGAGGAGGGATAGGAAAAAACCTGGTAGGTAATAGGCCAAAGCAGACACAAAATGCTGGAGTAACTCAGCGGGAGAGGCAGCATCTATAGACCAACACAGGTGCCAAGAAGGTTCCGACCCGAAATGGCACCCATTCCTATTCGCCAGAGATGCTGCCTGACCTGCTGAACTATTCCAGCATTTTGCACCTATCACAGGTGAGATGGGTTATTTCATTGTAGAAAATCTCATTTAGGGCAGTCATGGTGGCGCAGCGGTAGAGTTGCTGCCTTACAGCGAATGCAGCGCCGTTGATCGGGTTTCGATCCACACTATGGGTGCTGCCGGTACGGAGTTTGTACGTTCTCCCCGTGACCTGTGTGGGTTTTCTCCAAGAACTTTGGTTTCCTCCCGCACTCCAAAGACGTACAGGTTTGTAGGTTAATTGCTTGGTAAATGTAAATATTGTCCCTAGTGGGTGTAGGATAGTGTGAATGTGCGGGGATCACTGGTCGGCACGGACCAGGGGCCGAAGGGCCTGTTTCCACGCTGTATCTCTAAACTAAACTAAACAAGGAACTGCAGATGCTGGTTTAATAAACAAAAGGACACTAAGTGTTGAAGCAACTCTGCGGGTCAGGCAGCATCTCTGGAGAACATGGATTGGTGACTTAAGAAGGGTACTGACCCAAAACATCACCTATCCATGTTCTCCAGAGATGCAGCCTGACCCACTGAGTTACTAAAGCACTTTGTGTCCTTTCAGGTTATTTCATTGTTTAATGAAGTTCTAGGCAGTGCAGCGTAGGTTCACGAGATTGATCCCTGGGATGCCGGGACTGTCATATGAGGAAAGATTGAAAAGACTAGGCTTGTATTCACTGGAGTTTAGAAGGATGAGGGGGGATCTTATAGAAACATATAACATTATAAAAGGACTGGACAAGCTAGATGCAGGAAAAAAATTCCCAATGTTGGGTGAGTCCAGAACCAGGGTCCACAGTCTTAGAATAAAGGGGAGGTCATTTAAGACTGAGGTGAGAAAACCCAGAGAGTTGTGAATATATGGAATTCCCTGCCACAGAGGGCAGTGGAGGCCAAGTCACTGGATGGATTTAAGAGGGAGTTAGATAGAGCTCTAGGGACTAGTAGAGGCAAGGGATATGGGGAGAAGGCAGGCACTGGTTATTGATAGGGGACGATCAGCCATGATCACAATGAATGGTTCGAAGGGCCGACTGGCATCCTCCTGCACCTATTTTCTATGTATCTATGTTTCTATTGCAGAAATACCAGAAGTCTAAACAGAAGTAACAATCCATATCTGGGCAGCTAACCCAATAATAGTTATTATTAGTCCAATTATTAGGACAGAGGATTGGCACATGTTGAAGAATAATGACTACCACAAGGATGATGGGCAGTTACCTGTAAGATGCCATCGTTGGAAGCCCAATCCTTACAATAATTCACCTGTGTTAGAGCCAATTGGAACATTGCAAGCAACTTGTCCCAGCGTGGTGGACTTCCAGTTTGGAATAAACATGTACTTCCTAACCATTATATTACTACTTAATTGTCCAGTACTTATAAAGTGAGGTGTGGGCTGGAATAATTGTATTTCTGGGTCATAACGATTCCTCAAACCTCTTAGTACAAAGGGAAGGTAAATTGTTTGATTCTCAAAGCACTATATAATTTTAATTATTTGTTTGCTCTTCAGTTATTTCAACATATAAATATTTTTCTTGAAAACAGATGCATGGCATTTAATTTCAGAGACACAGTCTAGTTATTTCATTTTCTGAATCCAGCATTACTCAACTCAAGTGAATCCTGCCATGACTCACATTCAGCATTTTTTTCCTCCTCTGTCTACTAATAATAAGCAGGAGAAAATGCACATATAATAAGCAGTCTGAATCTCTGGTCACCTGGTAGATCTAGGCTCCATCACTATGGCAACTCCATCTTGCATATGCAAAATTAGGGTGCTTAGGGACTATAAATGACGTCACCCATCCCTTCACTCTCTGGTCTGGAGATGGCAACAAAAAATAGAGGCAGGGAATGACCAGCTATGCAGAAAGAACAGAACCATACATTTTAAAATTAATTTGAAATTATCTTCATTTGTTGCCATTACACATACAGTCACACACTTCACAATGAAAATACAATTTAGTAAAAAAAATGAAAGTAATTTTGATCAAATACATATGAAAAATCCATTGTTAATTACAAAAAAAAAGCATTGCACCATTTAAAATGATTCAATGCTGCAAATATTTTTCAAATCAAATATACTGTTTTCCAAAGAAAATTTCAATGACAATTCCCTCCTCCCCACCTGCTTTTCCCCTCTTCCCCTGCATGATTTCAGAGGGTCAATTTACAAAAAGAGCAACTATACTTTTGTGTACCTTATTCTGAAGTATTTAAGCAGAATAACGATTATTCATATATAAAAACACTTCTGACTCCTCTTTCCATTGTTTATCCTAAAGCTGGAATTCATTCTCTACTTGTCACTCCTCCACCTCATTGATTTTAACCAGAGAAAATGCAGATTGAATTACAATGTTTTGCTTACTTCTTTATGCCACTTACTGTACCATAATCACTATAATTTAAAAAAAAAAATCACAGTCCAGTGGACCTTTCTGGGCTTCAGGTTTGCACCATTTTCTCATTATTATCATAGCAAAATACGTAAATAATTTGCACTTTATCTGTTTTATTTATTCATCTGTGTATATATTTATATAATGGTATATGGACACACTGATCTGTTCTGTATTCATGCCTTCTATAGTCTGTTGTGCTGAAGCAAAGCAAGAATTTCATTGTCCTATCTGGGACACATGACAATAAACTCTCATGAACCTTTTTAAAGTTTTTTTGTTACTCTTTGCAGTCTCATCTCATAGGAACATAGAAAATAAGGTGCAGGAGTAGGCCATTTGGCCCTTTGAGCCGAGCCAGCACCAGCATTCAATATGATCATGGCTGATCATGATTTCAGGTAAACAATACAAACTTGAAGCTCACACATGAGAATGCTAACTATAATAATTTACATCAGTTTACTTAAATTAAAGATAAACTCATCTGATATTTCAGAAGTGCAGCATTTATAAACACGTATTGAACTTAAAACATACTTCAGTTAATACAATATATACTTCCTTCATTGCTATTAAAAGCAAAGATTCCCAAAAATCATTTAAAAATTCATAAGTAAAGAGTGCTGTGAAAGTAAGCCCTTAGATCAGGTTAACTTCCTCAATTTTTAGTCTGCACAATATATATATGAAGATGTAGAAAAACTAAATTATAAAGGATGTTCTGATCAATTTAACCTGTTGTACTTTTTTAATTAAGTTATATAAAACTCAGAATGAAATTTGTTATTGATGCAAAGCAAAGCTTTGTTGATGCCAAGCTTTACTGATAAATAAAACCCACCTGTGAGAGGTATTGCTTTATTATTGTCACATGTACCAAGATACGATGAGAAACCTTGTTGTGCGTGCTATCCAGGCAAATCATAGCACGCGTGAGTACTTCAGACAATGCAAAAGAGAAAATATAGCATTACAGTTACAGAGAAAGTACAGATATGCAACAAGGTAGATCTAATGATCAGCGATCCATCCTTAGCATATCAGAGGTCCATTCCAAAAGTCTGGTGACAACAGGAAACACGCTGCTCTTGAATCTGCTGGGATATCCTTTCAACCTTTTATATCTTTTCACCGACATGCGAGGGAAAAGAAAGAATGACTGGGGTGTGATTGGTCCTTGATTATGTTGGCTGCTTTTCAGAGGCAAAATGAAATATAGATGGAGTCGATGAAAGGGGGAGGGGGCCCATGGTTTGCAGTAAGGACTGGGCTGCATTTACAACTCTCTGCAATTTACTGTGGACTTGGGCAGAGTGGTTACTATACTAAGCGGTGATGCGTCGAGATAGGACGCCTTCTGTGGAGCAGCTGTAGAAATTGGTAAAGGGCCTGTCCCACTTACACGACCTTTTCGGCAAATGCCGGCACCCGTCATGTTGAAAATTCAGCAGCGACCGGAAAGATGCTACGTCTCTTTGGGTGACTAGGAGACCTCTCACGACCATACATGTCGCCAGGGGTCGCCTGTATGATCGTGAGAGGTCTCCTAGTCACCCAAAGAGTCGTAGCGTCTTTCTGGTCGCCGCTGAATTTTCAACATGTTGAAAACTTTCGCTGACCTATGATGGGTGCCGGCAGTCGGCGAAAAGGTCGCGTAAGTGGGACAGGCCCTTAAGAGTCATTGGTTACATGACTAACTTCGTGCTTTTAACGTTAACGTGCTTTTCGGGCCATGCCATAGATGTAGTTGGACCAGGACAAATTGTTGTTGATATTTAGACCTTGGAACACTTGACCATCTCCATCTCAGCACCAGTCAGTGTACTTCACCTCACTTCCTGAAATTCACGATCAGCTCCTTCCTTTTGCTGATGTTGAAGGAGCGTGTGTCACGGGTTTAGCTTAGTTTAGTTTAGAACTCTCGCCATTATGTACGATGGCAGGATCTCAAACAACCAATCAAAGGGAAAGAGGTAGTCACTGTTTTTAAAGAGTGCTTACACCGTAGCACTCAAACATTCTTCAGCTATAATGGTATCTCCTGTAATTATTGGAAAAGTAACAGAGCGAATTTGGGTGGTAATTGCCATAATAATTTTGTGATTTCCAGATCTTCTATAGATTTTGAAGTGCCACACACAACTCTTGACATAATTTTTCATATCACAATAGGACTATTGTAAAAATAACAAATGACTTGTTCAATGAGCTAAGAGTATAGTTTGTTTAAATTGAAATAGCAAATTGTTTAAAACACGCAGTTAGTTATATTAATCCTCGTAAAAGTGTGTGCTAGAAAAGTATTATAGTAGTCCTCAGGTGTTAGTGCAAAATTTTATTTAATTTACCCATTACTGGAATGTTTCCCCAGGTCAGGGGTGAAGAAACTCACAATCACAAGACAAGGGTTGGGGCCTGTGGCAGGTTATTTAATAAAAAAAGATCAGGGTTGGGCACTGTGTCAGATAGCAACTTGCTGAAAATATGTGAGAGAAAGATTAAGGTTAGCGTTTGAGATGCAAATGACCACGGTTTAGGGTTCTGGATCTTGGAGGTGTTAAAAGAACAGAGATGTTACAGAATGAAGGCATTGGAAACAACAAGGAATTAAAAGGTTGGGTCTTAAAGGTTTGAATCAGGAAAACTAGGGGATGGGAAGAGTTCTGTTGGCATTGAGGAGCGATGGTTCCATAGGAAATACATGATTTAATACACATGTCACTCCTTGGAAGTCTAATTTCTCCCAAAGTGCTCAATTATAAGCAATTTATGGTGAACAGCATTATGTCCTATGCAACTGAAGCAAGCTGGTTACCAAGCTCAAGGAACTTGGTCTCTGCGCATCCCTCTGCAATTGGATTCTTGACTTCCTCATCCACAGACCACAGTCTGTTCAAATTGGCAGAAATATTTCATCCTCAGTAACAATCAGTACAGGAGCACCTCAAGGCTGCATGCTCCGCCCCCTGCTCTACTCATTCTATACTCATGACTGTGTAACCGGACATAGTGCAAACTCCATCATCAAGTTCCCCGACGACACCACTGTTGTTGGACGAATCACAGATGGTGATGAGTAAGAGTATAGAAGTGAGATCGACCGACTGACCAAATGGTGCCAGCACAACAACCTGGCTCTCAACATCAGTAAAACCAAGGAACTGATTGTGGACTTTGGAAGAGGAAGGATGAGGACCCACAATCCTGTTTATATCAATGGGACGATGGTGGAGAGAGTCAAAAACTTCAAATTCCTGGGCATGCATATTTCCAAAGATCTTTCCTGAACCCAGTGCAGTGATACAATTATAAAGAAAGCATATCAACGCTGAAAAGATTAAAGAGATTCGGTATGTCAAAGAGGATTCTCTTTGCACAGTAGAGAGCATACTGACTGGCTGCATCATGGCCTGGTTCGGCAACTTGAACGTCCAGGAGCGAAAAGACTGCAGAAAGTTGTGACCACTGCCCAGTGCATCACCGGCTCTGACCTCCCCACCATCGAAGGGATTTATCAAAGTTGCTGCCTCAAAAAGGCAGCCAACATCATCAGACCCCACACCATCCTAGCCACACACTCATTTCACCATTGCCATCGGGAAGAAGGTACTGGAGCCTGAAAACTGTAACTTCCAGCTTCTTCCCTTCCGCCATCAGGCTATTAAACACAACAACAAATAAGCTCTGAACTACAATAGACTATTATTATTATTGCACTATAATTGTTTATTGAGTATGTGTGTAGGTGTATATATACACACTGAACTTTTTTTTCTCCCATTATGTACTATGTTTATATATTCTGTTGTGCTGCAGCAAGTAAGAATTTCATTGTTCTATCTGGGACATATGACAATATGACATATGACAAGAAAACATTCTTGACTCTCTTGATTGTTCAGGAAATGCAAAAAGGCTTGGAACAGGTTGTTAGCTAGGTAAAATAAGCCATGATACATTTTTATTTATTTTCCTGAAACAAAAATGTTGTGAATGCCATTTATTACTTTAGAATATTGTAATGGATGCCAAATCTTGTATATCAATACAGTTAATCAGCAAGTGCTCAAGGAGAATTGAACCTGATGCAAGTTCATCTAAGGTTGACAACAGAGGTGGAGAGTCTGTGAAATGTCTTAAATATCACAATATTATGAAGGTTCAAGTGAATAAATAAGTTCACTCCTTTTATAAATTTATTAGCTGAATTCTGATAGTTCTTCAAAGGGTGAAAACTCTGACAATGATAATTGTAGTTTGCAAGGGCCAAATTACCTTGCCCTGTCAATTACATTTTAGACCTGCTACCACATAATAATACTTTTTAAATTATGTGAAGCCAACATTGCAGTCAGTGGCAGGTCACTCCTGTCAAATCAAGTTAAGCAGATTTACTACTGAGGAACAGGGCACTGCTGCACCACGCATCTGCTAAAATCCAAAACAGCCACAAAATCCATGCTAAGCAGCTCACACAGATTGGATGCTATCTGGATTACGTGAAGGCAAGAGTTTACTGAAGATGAGGTCTGACAATTTTAGGACAAAGCTCGGAAGAAAAGGATAAAAAAGATGCAAAAAAATAATCAGGATTCTAAAGTCGTACCGCTTCAATCTTCTGCCTAATTATGAAATGCCATTGTCCAAAACTGGAGGATAAGCAGTTATAAAAAGGCTATGAATTTAATGGTAAAAATAGAAATATAAACAATTAGACACCGCGCTCAGTCTGATTGACTTAATTTAGGGGAATTATGAGATTGCAGATGTGAACAGGGATGCTCAGCATCATCAGTTCTGTAAACAGAAGTCATCCAAAGGATATGTTCCAAGTTCTAAATAAAGCAACAGTGACAAACATTTTTTTTATATTGGTCAGTAACTGAATCAAAAATGAATTACTAGTGAAGGAATAATGCAAGCTTTGGAGATATTTTTAAAATAGAATGGTCCATCAGAAAGAAAAAAAGGAAACTACTATCCACATTTATGAAAAATGAGAGAGAAATATTGGAAAAGAACCATTTTAAAGGAAATGAAAAAATAAATAGGAAACTTAAGAGGATAACTAAATCAGAGAATCAGCAGACGTGCAGTGGATTGCATTATCCTCATCTATATCACAACTTAAGTTTCTAAAGTTGGTCCGTTCTTGGAATCATGCCATTTAACATGCAACAGCACCACACGCAGCCACTGGTTTCTGGAAACTTGGTTAACAGAGAAGTAACAGTGGACCTCCCATTAAAAATTGTTTGTACTTGTGGCGAGATGAGTGGAAGGGGAAGAATCTACAGCTAAATCTTAACAGTCAACAAAAATGTGTATCTAAAAGTCAAGTGCAACTGGGCAAGAAATCAAATATGTTCCTAAATCTGGAAGAGGAAATTTGATAGCGATTAGAGGAATTTTAAATGGATCTGAACTATTGTATTAGATTTTAAGTGCTGCATTTGAGTCAACATTTTTGTTGATATGCCACAATGTTTTGTTTCTTATCCTGAAACTAATGCTATCCTCTATCATACAAAAGATATTCTAAGCTAGTTGATAATATCAGGCTCCCCAAGGATAGACTGGAACTGGGGACTGGAGATACCGGAAGAATTTCTTAAACGTCATTTGCAAGTTAAAGTTGTAATCAAAAATAGTTAACAGGGAATTGCAATGTTCTGCCAAAAAGACATTCACAATCCTTTTCTTGCAAGAAGTAAATATCAAGAAATTAGGATTACTTCTATATAGTATTCTGTTAAAAATGGTTGGCAATTTTACAATGCAAAACAAAGAATGCCTTGAATATGGCTTCTGGCATAACAGTATGTTCATCAATAAAAGAGATTAAGTGAAAGCATAAATGAACACATGTTGTCATATCAAATGAATTTTTAAAAATAAATATTATCAATATTGCCATGTTAAACAGAAAACCTGGTGACACATTTTCAATTAAGAAAATATCTAAAACCTGTTCAGCTTTACCTCACACACACCCTCAAGCAGGAGAGGGGGAAAGCAAACTTGTAACTGAAGCAGAAACTTGTATTGAGTACACTTTGGAACTTCCATTGAGCGCACCCTGGGACTTCTAGATTCATGTTATTAGTTAATATATTCAGTAAATTTAAGTAAATTTAGATTCAGTAAATTTACATCAGATTACTTCTTGCTGTTAATAACAAGCAGAAAAGGAAGCCACTTTTCTTCAAAATTAGAGAAATATTCTGAGTTCAAATATTTTCAATCACTTTATCAATTTAATGTAGAATTAGTGTAAATGGGTGATTGATTGTCGGCACGGACTCTGTGGGTCGAAGGGCCAGACCCATTCTATATCTCTCTACACCTACGTCACCACAGAGGCAGTGGCTTCAGCATTCAGGTCAAGGGGTTGGCTTGTGCATCCGGGTGTTGAGGCAGTGATGCTCTGTCCGAGACACAGTCCTTCTGAACAGGCAACCAACCTAACCCTCTCTGCCTTCTCTGGGGTGTACAGATGAGAATTCACGGATAAATAAAATCAACGAAATATAGCATTAGTGTAAATTCAGCGGTGACATCAATCCCCATGCAACACTTATTCAGTGACTCCCCTGCAAAACTAAATCATAGATATGTAATTAGCATTCAGTACAGGCCACAAAAAGAAAAATGGTCTTAACAGCAGGTATATATATATGCCCTGAATCTAGGGACCATTGATCATTTAAGGGACCATTGATCATTTAAGGGACTATTGATCAGTTTAAACCAGCATCTGCTTTTGTTTCCTACACATTGATCAATTGCACATTAGTTTGGGAATTATTTGCAGCTCCGCACACCATATTTGAGGCAAAGAATATTCATTGCTAGAATCTTGATATGCACTGAACAAGTTTGCCTCTATGACCTATTAAACATCACTGCTTTGGTCCATGGTGCTGTGCCTATCCTCCAGCAGCAGGCCTGGCTGACCCGCTGTGAAAACCCATCCCCAAGAGGCAAGCCTCCAAGAGGGTGAAGATATTTAAGGGGCTGTCCCACTGCGACAAACTAATCCGCGAGTTCAGAAGAGTGTCTTTGACCTTCACGCTCGAGAGCACTCGCCTGGAAAACCTCGAGAGAGAGAGAGAGAGAGAAGGGGAGAGATAGGGAAAGAGAAGGGGAGAGAGAAGGGGAGAGAAGGGGTGGAGACACTTTTAAGAAGTCAGACAACGTTTAATAAAGTTTAGCGGGCATTTAACTTACCGGTCGGTTTTCCTTGGTCCTGAAAACTCCAATGGGCCAATTAAAATGCTCGGTCAGCGAAGGAGACTGCCTACGGCTGCCTGTAGCTAAATAGCGACCCCACTCCACTGCACTACGAGTTAAAGAGAACCATGCCGACCAACTTTTACTCGCGGAACACTTTTCAACATGCTGAAATTTTTTCTGCGACCTAGCTGAGGCCGCTAGGACGCGGGAACTTCCCTCGAGCATGAAGGAGAGTTCCAGTGACCTCATAGGACCTCCTAGGACCACGTGTCGACCATGCTGCGAGTTTGAGTTGAGGGCAAACTCTTCTAAACTCGCAGATTACAGTGGGACTGCCCCTATAGGATGGCGGCGGCTGCGGCTGCAGACGCAAGTAACAAAGGGCTAGTCGGCAGAGCGGCTGTGAGAGGCAGTGCAGTGCACCTTGATGGTGAAGAGACTCTGCAGCAGCCTGGGGCTCAGCTGGATCACCCCAAGAGGCCAAGCACACGGACTGGGCGCATCCTGTAGCAGCATGGAGCAAAGGAATATCAGTGGAGGTCACCAACGACTACGTTTGGCCAGGTCGATCCTGCAACACTGCAAGGACAATGGACCTTTATGGCCAGGTTTAGCACTCTGCAATTATAACAACTTGGCCTGAAAATGGCGCCAAACTGGCGACTCTTGTATACTGTCTCAGTGTACTATTCCTATATATTTATACTTAATCTAAGATGTGCTTATGTATAGTGATACTTTTACTGAACTGTATACAAAAAAATAATTGTACCTTGCTATATGTGACAATAACTGAACTGTTAAACCAGGCCCTGCCTGAACTGAAGCAAGACTAGATGCAGGGGGAGACAGTAAATTGGCAAAGACATTGGCAAAGAGGATATGAAGGGTTTTGGCTGGAAGGACCTATACCCAAGAGTCTTCATAGGTCAATCTCCTATTTCCAACAATATGGGGAGATGGGGGAGATGGGGCACCTTGGTCAGCATGGATAAGATAGGCCAATTTGCCTGTTTCTGTGCCGGATGAATCTATGACAATTGTTTTTTGTTTAGTATTATCTGATCGGATTGACTACCCTTTTCTTTGTACCTTGGTACACAGGACCATGATAAACCAAAACTAAACCTAAACCTAAAATTCCCTACACCACCAGCACACAATAGCTTTGATATGCACTGCATGCAAAATTACTCTGGTCAATAATTTGAGCTATTTTGACAAAATCTCTCTTAACGGCAACCGCCAAGTAGGACATAAGACAGTAAGCATATAGAGCAGCAACATCTTACGATGTCCCTCCATTGACTTGGAAATATATAACTGCGTCTACATCCCAGAACTCACTACAGCAGCACCATGGGAGTACCTTCATTTGACAGACGACAATTCAAGAAAATGAATTATCACAACCTCCCATAGGCAATTAGGACGGACATTAAATGTTAGCCTTGCAGCAACACCCAGATCCCACAAAAATGTAATGAATAATAAACCTTTTGGAGCATATAGATAGAGACAAAAATGCTAGAGTAACTCAGCGTGTCAGACAGCATCTCTGGAGAAAAAGAATAGGTGACGTTTCAGGTCGGAACCCTTCTACAGACTGAAAGATAAAGAAGGTCAGATCCCTGGCCAAGAGTAAAATTAGACCATTCAGCGCAACAAGTCTGCTCTGCCATTTGATCATGGCTGATCTATCTTTCCCTATCAACCCCATTCTCCTGCCTTCTCCCCATAACCACTGACACCCTTACTAGTCAAGAACCAATCAATCTCCACTTTAAAAATACCCAATGACTTGGCCTCCACAGTCATGCATTTAGAATATTGTGAGCAATTTTGGGCACCATATCTGAGGAAGGATGGGCTGGCCCTGGAGAGGATCCAGAGGAGGTTTACAAGAATGATCCCAGAAATGAGTAGGTTAAACTTTGATGAGCGTTTGTCGGCACTGGGCCTGTACTCGCTAGAGTTTAGAAGAATAAGGGGGGGGATCTCATTGAAACATACGGAATAGTGAAAGGCTTGGATAGAGTGGATGTGGAGAGGATGTTTCTACTAGTGGGAGAGTCTAGGACTAGAGGTCATAGCCTTAGAATTAAAGGACATTATTTTCGGAAGGAGATGAGAATAAATGTATTTAGTCAGAGGGTGGTGAATCTGTGGAATTCTTTGCCACAGAAGCCTGTAGAGGCGAAGTCAGTGGATATTTTTAAGACAGAGATAGATAAATGCTTGATTAGTACAGATGTCAAGAGTTTATAGGGAGAAGACAGTAGAATGGGATTAGGAGGGAGAGATAGATCAGCCATGATTGAATGGCAAGTTGACTTGATAGGCTGATTCCTCTCGTAGAATGGCCTAATTCTACTCCTATCACTTATGACCTTATGACTTCTGGCTAAACAAATAAAGGTGCGTCCTTTTATTCTGAGACTCTGCCCTCTGGTCCTGAACTAACCCACGACTGGAAACTTCCTCTCTACCTATACTCTATCTGGGGCTTTTATTATTTGATTAAAATACCATTGATTGATGCTGTTCATCCAGATAATGCATGTGATAACCAGCACCAGGCAGTGCACTATGAAAGCCATCCTTCAGAAGTCTTACCAGCCATATGGAAGGACGTCAAGGGCTTCCTCCATCACCCATTCCGCACTTTTGTATGGGCTGCTGGTTTAGCTACTGACTGTGATTACAATTGCCATCACAGGCAAGTAAGCAGCAAATAATAATTTAATTGTTCTATCTGGGACACATAACAATAAAACACTCTTGACTCTTGAGGCTCCCTGGGAGCTCAAATCAGAGTGCTTGCCCTTAAGATGGGATTTATTTTATTTGGACCACACAGTGTGCGCACTGCAGCACTCACCAGAGAAGGTCTCATACTTCGTCATCATCTACTGAAAGTTGCGCTATTTGTTCATCAGGCGGACCAACTCCTACTGGCGCAGCATGAACACAAAGAATCAGAGCAGCAGGAAGATGAAGAGTTAATGGAGGAGGAGCTTGGCAACAGATAGTGAAGAAGAGAGGCTCTCACGGGAAATGCTGTCAGGAGGTGCCTTATCTCGCCAAGATATGCTTGTGGTCCCAATTGTGAGTTAACATAGAAAATAGATGCAGAAGGAGGCCATTCGGCCCTTCGAGCCAGCCATGATAATTATTAATCAGTTGATGTACTGTACCAGTATGATATACTGGTAACAAAGTGGTCAACACTATGTGTGCAATATGACCGCATCAGTAAGATATGCCCCATATGACTTCTAGCTGTGGCTGAATTCAGTGGTCACTGTTCATTGAGAAGTCAAGGTCAATTAAGTCGAGGTTAATTTCAGCAGAACTCTTGAACCCTTCAGAACCCATGACTCCAGTCAGAAGAAGGGTTCAAACCCGAAATGTCACCAATCCCTTTTCTCCAGACCTGTTGAGTTACTCCTGCACTTTGTGTCTATCTCATGAAATTAATCATGCTTAATTCATTTAAAGTGGGAAAATAAATATGATTCATAATTCCAAAGGCTAGATATTCTTCCATGCCTTCTGCACGTGGAAGCCAATGACCAACACCCATGGACAGATTACCAATGGATAACGGTAGTGTTATTAACACTTTTTACAGGAAATTGAAATTCAAGAACATGTTCCCAATTCCCTTCCATATTTCATAAAATATTGATTAGATTATAAATCATCCAGCATTTTGTTACTATCACTCAGGGATACTGAAATTCTCCAGCTTCCACAACAAAAGGAGTATCGTGACTATAACAAGGACTCTAGTGATTCAAGAGGAAGAATCAATATTCTCTTAGGGAAACGGTCTTGAGCAATAAATGTGGCATTGCCAGGGTGACTTTTTAAAGAAAACAGGGGTTTGCAAATTTTATTTTAAAGTAAGCAGGCTTTCGAAAGAAACATGTAAATGAAAAAGTACAATGCCAGGAATCACAAAAGACATGAAGTAGCGGTAATGATTAAAATGGCAATCATTGCACTATTACCATTTTTTAACTGACAGGTTTTCGGCAGTGCCAGTGGTCTCATTCATTTTTATGTTACGGTGACAATGAAACAATAAAGCCCCCTATTGTATTCAATACATATACATATATGTTTGTCATTATTCCATTTCCGTCATGTTCCTGTCTTCTTTCTTTGCTCCATCTCACCTTCCACCACCATTTACAATGCTATCTGCCTTGACCCAAACTCAAATCATTAATTGGATAAGTAATTGCTGTAATTTTAAAGAAAATAGCAATGCTGGTAAAAACATGGCAGACTGGAAGCCTGTGGAGATAAAAATGGAGTTGTGCTTCCATCAAATCCCTTTTGATGGAGCAGTCCTTGCCTCGTTATCACAGACATTTTACTTGACCCAAGACTAGTTTAATTCACAATTGTACCAGTGAGTCAAATAATTGCATGCGTTTCCAACATCTCTCTCTAAATATTTATATTTCTTGTTTTTAAGAGAACATAGTTTGGAAGTAAAATGTGGATGTGGTGTTTTGACTCTCTCTATCTTTTTAAAGCTGTTTGGCATATAATGTGAATAATAAAGCTGTATGTAGCTAGTTATAGTTTTAGCTGCCTTCCCTTCACCTCACGTGGATATGGGAAAAATATGTGAATTCTACAGCAATACATTCAGAGTATCGATTTGCCTATTTGAAACTGTTGCATATATATATATCACCTGCAAGTGTCAGACTCGTACCACACATTTATTACCACCCTGCCTGCTTCTATTGCACCTTTGTGAAACTCATTCATTTTACGTACATCTCGCTGAATCATTCAAACTTACTCACTGATGTAGGTGGTGCTGTATCGTTCTTACCTCTGAGATTGCTAACTATAGCTCCAAGATGAGTAACAATTATATACAATCAGCCTTGGAATTACTACGATTAAACCTGTGATATTATACAGTTTAATGCTGATCCACACACCACCGTTCAGGCCAGAACACCAATGCCAACTGTTCCTGCCGCTGTCTATGACAGCCACTACATTCATTTGCCTTGCTTCAATGGAAAAAGGGCTGAGGGGCAGGGGTTGGACAGAAATGAGCCTGGCCAAGTGATTGGTGTTTCAGTAAAAAAAAGCATTTTGAGAACAGTGATCACAATTAATAAAGAATACATTTGGACCTCGGGAGAAAGTGTTAAAATGGGGCAAAGCAGATTAAAATGTTATTAAGCAGGAGCTCGGAATAGTAAGAGAATAGGGCAACTGTTATTGGGTCAGTCCACACTGACACGTGGGAGTTGTTTAAAGACCAGTTGATCAGTGTTCAGGTCTGATATGTTCCAGTAAGGAGGAGGGATATGGATGGCAAGATTAAGGAACATTAGATGACTAGGGAGAGGTTGTAAATTTGGTCCAAAAGAAAAGGGTAGCATATATAAGGCTTTGGAAGATGAAATCAAACAGGGCCTTTTGAGGAATATAAAGGAAGAGTCCAAGCCGGGAATTAAAAGGGTCAAAAGGCCCACGCCTTTGGGAAGTCAGACTGAAGAAAATCCCAAAACTTTTTATATGTACATTTCCAAACAAAAGGATATCCTGGGAGTAGGTAGGACCATCCAAGGGTAAAGGGAATTTATGCTTGGAATCAGAGGACATCGGCGAGGCACCCCAGGTTCTTTGCATCTGTATTCACCAAAGAGAAGGACATAGAAGATAGCGAGATCAGTGCGGGGTGTACTAATGTGATAGGGCAGTTTGATATCAAGAAAGAAGTGGTGTTGAGTCTTTTGAAAAGCATTAAGGTGGGTAAATCCTCATGACCTGATGAGATCTATCCCAGGTGATTGATCGAGGTAAATGAGGAGATTACAGGGCTTTGACAAATCGTTTTGTATCTGCCCTGGCTACAAGCGAAGTCCTAGAGGACTGGAGTGTGGCCAATGTTGCTCCTTTGTTTAAAAAAGGAAGTACAGATAATCCAGGAAATAATATGTCAGTGAGCCCCAGGTCAATAGATGGGAAGCTATTGAGAGGTTTCTTCCGGATAGAATTCACCCGCATTAGGAAGAGAATGGAATTATTACAGACAGTTTGGCTTTGTCTACTAAACCCCGTTGTAAGAAACTTTCTTGTGCAACCATAGGAGGTGCAACACTTGAGCTTTCACCTCTTGACTTCCTATCTTGCAGGGACTCAAACATTCGTTCCAGGTGAAGCAGCAGTCCACCTGCACCTCTTCCAATCTGGTTTACCGCATTTGGTGTTCCCTTCTATGTTGGAAAAACTAAATGCAGATAGAGCTATTGCTCTGTGGAGCACCAATGATAAATCTGCAGGAATGACCCACAGCTTCCAGTTCCCTGTCACTTTAATTCAACATCCCACTCGATCTCTCTGCCCCTGGCCTCCTGCACTGTTACAACAAGACTAAACACAAACCTTATCTTCCATGTTGCTGCCTCTTGGACTTAATATCGAATACACTAACTTTAGATAACATGCTCCTTATCTATATATGAACTATTTCTGCCTGCCATCCCTATTTCTATTCCTTTCTATATATCAGTCTGGCCTGCTGGGCATCAACAATAACAAATCACACAGCCATAATAGTTTAATCTGCCATATGACTGTTCGATGAGAGAAATACCCTTTGTGCACCTATCACCCTCCCATATCTTTGGTGATATCCAGACTAACATATTTCGCTGATGAATGGACTCTCTTTTGAAACATAAACATAAACAATAGATTACACTAAGATTGTTGGGGTTGCAGACTGTGAGGAAGGCTGTCAATATATACATCAGCATATAGATCAGCTATGGAAATGGGCAGAGAAATGGCTGATGGAGTTTAATCCGAGCAAGTGTGACATTTTGCACTTTAGAAGGTCAAATCTAAGGAAAATAAATACAATTAATGACGTGACCCTTAACAGCATTGATGTACAGTGGGATCTTCGGGTTCAAGTCCATAAATCTCTGAAAGTGACAACGCTAATAAATAGAGCGGTAAAGAAGGCATATGATGTGCTGGCTTTTTAAGGTCAGGAAGTCATGATAGGCCACATTTGGAGTATTGTGGGCAATTCTGGTCTCTCCTTTACAGGAAGGATGTGAATGATTTGGAAAGGGTGCAGAGGTGGCTTACCAGAATGATGCTTGGATTAACGGCTATTAGCTACAGGGAGAGGTTGGGCAGACTTGGATTGTTTTCTTCTGGCAGGTAAATGGCTGCAGGAGACCCGATAATCGGACTCTTTTTTATCCTCCAGGATGGAAAAATCATATACTGGAGGCCATAGCTTTAGGATGAGAAGTACAAATGTTGAAGATGATTTGCAGGACTGTTTTCTTTTTATACGGAGGGTGGTAGGTGCCTGGAATGCAATGCCAGGGGTGAAGTAGATATAACAGCCTGAACACACCATCCCCACTGTGTAACATGGTGGTGGCAGCATCATGCTGTGGGGATGCTTTTCTTCAGCAGGGACAGGGAAGCTGGATGGGAAGATGGATGGAGCCAAATACAGGGCAATCTTGGAAGAAAACCTGTCAGAGTCTGCAAAAGTCTTGAGACTGGGGTGGAGGTTCACCTTCCAGCAGGACAACGACCCTAAACATACAGCCAGAGCTAAAATGGAATGGTTTAGATCAAAGCATATTCATGTGTTAGAATGGCCCAGTCAAAGTCCAGTTGAGAATCTCTTGCAAGACTTGAAAATTGCTGTTCACAGACGCTCTCCATCCAATCTGACTGTGCTTGAGCTATTTTGCAAAGAAGAATGGGCAAAAATTTCAGTCTTTAGATGTGCAAAGCTGGTAGAGACATACCCCAAAAGACTTGCAGCTGTAATTGCAGCGAAAGGTGGTTCTACAAAGTATTGACTCAGGGGGGCGGAATACTTTTGCACACCACACTTTTCAGTTTTTTATTTGTAATAACATTTGGAAACCATGGATCATTTTCCTTCCACTTCACAATTATGCACCACTTTGTGTTGGTCTATCACATAAAATCCCAATAAAATACATTTATGTTTGTGGTTGTAACGTGACAAAATGTGGAAAAGTTCAAGGGGTATGAAGACTTTTGCAAGCCACTGTATATGTTGTATATCCCCAGTGGCTTAATACCACCAGCCACTGGACAACCTTGCCAGCCAAGCAGAACCAAATGGCAAAAAGACAAAAAAAAGCCTGACACGTTCTATACGACCCACCACTGCAGGAGGATTTTGACAAAACAGGCATGAAGCAAGGTTTAATTTAATTTAGAGATACAGCGCGGAAACAGGCGCTTATGCCCACTGAGTCTGTGCTGACCAGCGATTCCCACACTTATACTATCCTACACACACTAGGGACAATTTATAATTATACCAAGCTAAACCTGTATGTCTTTGGAGTGGATGTTGAAGCTGGGCTGACCTGCAGACCCTGCATGATGTTTGTGAATTTTTGTTTTGCAGGATGAAAATATCAAATACGAGTGCATAGCTTTAAGGAGAGATGGACATTCAAAGCAGATGTGGTGAGCAATTTTTTACGCACATGGTGGTGAGTGCGTGAAATCCACAGCTTGGTGTGATGGTGAAATCAGATACGATAGTGGCATTTCAGAGACTTTTAGAGGGCACAAAAAGCTGGAGTAACTCAGCAGGACCGGCAGCATCTCTGGAAAGAAGGAAAGGGTGACTTTTCGGGTCGAGATCCTTCCTCCTCAACCCGAAACGTCACCCATTCCTTCTCTCCAGATATGCTGCCTGTCCCACTGAGTTACTTCAGCTTTTTGTATCTATCTTCGGTTTAAACCAGCATTGTCAGTTCCTTCCTACACGTTTGAGGGCACTTGGATATGTAGGGAATGGTGAGATATAGATTATGTGCAAGCAGATAAGAGTTGGTCTTGGCTTGTTTGGCAGAGACGTTGTGGGCCAAGGACCTGTTCCTCTGCTGCATTGTTTGATGTTTCATGTTCTGCAAAGGATGACTTGAGAAAATTCCCCCTAGCAGGACCTTTCTCCAGCTTGTTCACCTATATCACAATCATTTCAACAAAACAGAGTGCTCCGTTCTGCCCCGTTGCTACAACTGTTGTTGTTAGTGCTCCCCAAGCTGCACAATGTCTTCCAGCTCTGGTTGAATTCAGTGGTCATTTCCCCTTTAAGACATGGAAGCAACCCACAAGTTTGAGCTGGTTATTTTACAACCGTAAATGGGCAGAACATCATGATCAGCACTCCCAAAAATCACGCACTAATGGCATTGGGACAAACTCGTACCATTTTATTGCATAATACCATGAACTATTAAATTTCTAGCCCAGTTAAGTTAACTATGGTCCCTGGGGAGGGGGGGGGGGGGGGAGGGGGCAGAATGTACCACTGAACTAATCATGAAACAAAGCTATATGAACGGCACTTGCTGCTCATAGTAGAATAAAAATGACCAATAAATATTTACCTTAGTGGTGTTCTTTTATGGGCCAGTAACAAATTATTAAAAATGCCTGGAATCCTCATTTTGATCCAGTCAAATCAGTTCAAATTTAGATAGAACACTAAGTGTTGGGTCTGTAAATTCAGAAGAAAGGTGGTATGATTTTGGAAGGAAAATTTGAGAGTATTTGGCATGAAATAAAACACAATAAAATAAATATACAAAATGTCAAAGCAGCATGCATACTGCAAGTGATAAACAGGCTCTCATGAGTATTCCATGAATGTAATAAAACTTACCAAAGGGTACATTGCCGGGTTACACATCACAAGTTTTGATTTGAAATTAATACTGATATGTATGTCATGAAGCATTTCTAAATTTAGAACTTGTATTCTGGAAAGATGATCTCAGAGGGACTTAAAGCACTCTTGACAGCCACATAAACTATCGACCCAGGTTCAATGCGGACTACTTAACAACATCCCAGGGACAACAACATGCATACCAGAAAATGAAGTGCCGACCCAGTAAAGCTGCAACACGGACGACATGCATGCGAAACCAGCATACAACAGAGCTAAGTGATCTCACAAACAAGAAGCAGACTGTAGATCTGTAGTCCTAACATATCCGAAAGACGGTGAATAGAACTACATTCTGCGGTAGAGTTGCTGCCTAACAATGCCAGAGACCCAGGTTCAATCCTGACCTCATGTGTCATCTGTACGGAGCTTGTACATTCTCCCGTGACCACGTAGGATCTGTTTCCCCGCTGTATCTCTAAACTAACCTAAACTAAGTACACATGACAATAATAAACATAAACCCAAACCTAATGATTAAACATGTAATCAGGCTCCAAGTACAAACTCCAAGTACATTCTCGGAAATGGAGGAGCCCAGCATGCATATGCTAAAGGCAAAATGTAAAACATTTGCAAACATCTCGAGTCCAAAGTGCACATCAACTGGTCCACTTGGCTGACGTCTGACAACCCTACAATCACAAAAGGCAGTGTGGCCCATTTGATGCACTCCATGTGATATCAAGAAATGGCTGAGATCAGTGGATGCTGCAAAAATCCCATCTGTGTTACTGAGGACTGATACTCCAGACCTAGTCGCTCTTCACCAAGCTTTTTAAGTACAGTTACAACACTGACAACCCCTCAACAATACTGAAAATTGCCATGGTATGCCCTGATCACTAAAAGCAAAACAAACTCAATCCAACTGCTTATTTCCCAGTCCGTCTAATGCAAGGATCAGTAAAGCCATGGAAGGTGATAAACAGCATTTACCAACCAATAATCTGTTCGCTATGCTACAATTACCTTTTCCCAGGGCTGCTCAGCTCCATACCTCATCACAGCTTTTGTCAAAATGTGCACTCAAATAGCTACATTTCAAAGCGGAGC
Organism: Okamejei kenojei; assembly: GCA_035221665.1. NCBI lineage: Eukaryota > Metazoa > Chordata > Chondrichthyes > Rajiformes > Rajidae > Okamejei > Okamejei kenojei. The sequence goes on from CM069133.1 coordinate 16,247,976, forward strand.
CTAGGGTGACTGTCTTTGACAACAATGCAGCTTCTTACCACAGCATCAAGAGCCCTGCTAAAACTTAAACAATGGGCATCAAGAAAAAAAAAAGGAACTGCAGATAGTGGTTTATAAAACAAGACACAAAGTGTTTGAATAACTCAGCTGGTCCAGGCAGCATATCTGGAGTACATGGATAGACTATATTTCAGGTTGAGACCCTTCTTCAGATTGATCGGAGTAGAGGGGGAGACAGCTGGGAGAGACGTGGGGAGTGGGACAAAGTATTGTGAGAGATAGGTGGACACAAGTGAGGAGAGGGTTTTCATTGACAGACATTTGGGAAAATGCCAGAGATAAAAAGACAAAAATGTGAGAAAAGGAGATAACAAAAGAGGAGGTGCAAAATGCGAAGGCAGCGGAAGGAATATAGGTGGAAGGGAACAGGGGAAAGGGAAAATGCAAAATGTGTGTGCATCCAGGAGGGGGAAGGGAAAAGAGGGGGGGGGGGGGGGGGGGGAAAGGGGCATGGGCAGGAAGAGGACTGGTGTCTGTGGGTTAGATACCTAAAATTGGAGAATTCAATGTTCAGACCCAAGTGGAATATGAGGAAAAAATATACCGCTGGTGAAACAGCATCTATGGAGGCAAAGGGAAGTAGATGTTGTGGGGGGTTGAAACTGCATCATTCCTCCAGTAGTTTTTTGCTCCTCATTAACAGCACATACAGTTTTTGTGTCTCCGAGATCAATGATATTGCTCAATTACATTTGCAATTCCTCAGCAAATAGACCAGACCGTGCATGCAACGTCCTAGGGAACATTCAAGCCAACAATGATAAGTGGCAATTAATATTCCTATCATAAAAGTGAGAGGCAATGGCCATCTCTAACGTGACCAAGACTAACCACCTATCCCCAAGCCCCTCACTATCAATAACCTGGAAGTCTCCCTTGATGCCAACCCTAAATTTAGTTCACAGTAACATTCAACCCAACCAACACATGCGCACTTGGCAATGCGCACTGGGTGGGGGTGGGGGTGGGGGGGGGACCGGTGATGGGGCTGCCGCGAGCGGCCGGCTGCAAGAAAGTGCGCTGATCGCGCAGGCCGGCGGGGGCACATGGCGCTGGCGTTCACCATAACAGCATGTTTGGCTGGAACACCAAACGGCGAATCCGGGACACTTGGCATCTCTGGAGGCTGGGTATCCTGCAGAAAGTGACTCGCATTGTATATGTTTCATTGAGAGGAATTAAAATTCAGGCTGTAGCAAGATACAGATATTTGGTCAGTTAGAAACATAGAAAATAGGTGCAGGAGGAGGCCATTTGGCCCTTCGAGCCAGCACCGCCATTCATTGTGGTCATGGCTGATTGTCCCAAATCAATAACCCGTGCCTGCCTTCTCCCCATATCCCTTGATTCCACTAGCCCCTAGAGCTCGATCTAATTCCCTCTTAAATCCATCCAGTAACTTGGCCTCCACTGCCCTCTGAGGCAGGGAATTCCACAAATTCACAACTCTCAGGGTGAAAATGTTGTTTTCTCACCTCAGTCTTGAATGGCCTCCCCTTTATTCTAAGACCGTGGCCCCTGGTTCTGGACTCGCCCAACATTGGGAACATTTTTCCTGCATCTAGCTTGTCAAGTCCTTTTATAATTGTATATGTTTCTATAAGATCCCCCTCATCCTTCTAAACTCTAGTGAATACAAGCCTAGTCTTTTCAATCTTTCCTCATATGACAGTCCCGCCATCCCAGGGATCAATCTCGTGAACCTACTCTGCACTGCCTCAATCACAAGGATGTCCTTCCTCAAATTAGGAGACCAAAACTGTACACAATACTCCAGGTATGGTCTTACCAGAGCCCTATACAACTGCAGAAGTTCTGCAGACAAGTGTTGAATGTATCTCATTTCAGTGAAATGAGGCAATGTTTGAGGAAGGGGGGTGGGAAAAGGCAACAAGGATGGTTAAAAGGTGACATCACAGAACATCATGTTTTATGAGCTAAGACGAGAACAAAAGAACAGGAACATTATACCAGGTCTGGATTTAATATCAGGAGACCTTAGTTTGATTGTCAGAAGACGGCCATGTCCAAGAAACCGAGGAACTAATTAATTGCAAATGCAATTTTTTTAATAGATTGTAAAGCTATATCATACAAATAATATGCTGGATATCCAACATCATATCAAATCTAGATCAACTGGTGGAAAGAAAAAAATAATATTTCATGGCATCTATAAAAACAGATATAAATTGGAGTAATGTGTAAGAAAGATGCTGGTTTAAACCGAAGATGTACACAAAAAGCTGGAGTAACTCAGCGGGTCAGGCAGCATCTTTGGAGAGAAGGAATGGGTGATGTTTCGGGTCGAGACCCTTCTTCAGAAGACATCCATGGATGCTGCCTGTCCTGCTAAGTTACTCCAGCTTTTTGTGTCCATCTTCGGTTTAAACCAGCATCTTTCTTACACATTACTCCAATTTATATCTGCCATGTGCAACAAGTTATCTCAAGTCAAAAAAAACTTGGCTAGTTCTCCTGCAACAGCTGTCTTAGCTTGTGTATATTCTGCTACTGTAGTAAACATGCCATAATTAGCAGCTCCCATGGAACCACAGCAATATTGCTCTTATTACAGTCAAGGATATTGGTTGAAAGTCTTAAAGGAAAAACATGTGCAGCTTTATTCCCCCCCCCAGTCTTTTCAGGTTGATTCATAACCTTTCACAAGCACTTAACCTGTTAGTCATTCACAATTGAATGAAAACAAATATAATTAATATTTTCAGGATATTCCACATTTGAGATTTTAGTACATGCTCATGGTGGTGCAGCGGTAGAGTTGCTGCCTCACAGTGAATGCAGCACCAGAGACCCGGGTTCGATCCCGACTAGGGGTGTTGTCTGTACGGAGTTTGTACGTTCTCCACGTGACCTGCGTGGGTTTTCTCCGAGATCTTCGGTTTCCTCCCACACTCCAAAGCTCTACAGGTTTGTAGGTTAATTTAAAAAAATTGTCCCTAGTGGGTGTGGGATAGTGTTAATGTGCGGGGATCTGGTCGACGCAGATCCTGTGGGCCGAAGGGCCTGTTTCCGCGCTCCAACTCAAAACTAAACTAAAAAGGAATGGTCATTTTAACTAAGTTAAGGAGCTGTCCTACTTGGGCGACCTAATCTGCGAATTTAGAAGAATGTCTTCGACCTTCAAACTTGCATCTTGGTCGACACATGGTCCTAGGTGGTCCTGTGAGGTTGCTGGAATGCTCGAGGCAAGTTCCCGAATACTCACGGCTTCAGCTAGGTGACAGAAAAGTTTTCAGCAGGTTGAAAAATTTTCCGCGAGTAAAATTTGGTCGGCATGGTTATTTTTGACTCGTAGTGCAGTGGAGTGGGTTCGCTATTTAGTTTGAGGCAAGTGGAGGGCAGCCGTAGGCAATCTCCTTCGCTGCCTGGGCATTTTCATTGGCTCATTGGAGTTTTCAGGACCAAGGAAAGCGTGTGTGCGTGTGTGTGTGTGTGTGTGTGTGTGTGTGTGTGCGCGCGCTTGAGGTCGATCCAGCTCGCAGTTTCAACGCGGACGGTCGATCCAGCTTGAGATTTTCCAGGCGAGTGCCCTCCACTTTGAAGGTCGAAGACACTCTTCTTAACTTGTGGATTAGGTCACCCAAGTGGGACAGCCCCATTACATGCTATAGAGCATCTAGTTGCCCATATTGACAACAATAACAATCCAAAATCTGTCAGACTTACTTTTTCAGTAACTATCTCAAGTTCCACTGTGGTGACTCCTTAACTGAAGATGAATTCAAACATTCAGATGGAGGGTGGTGGGTATATAGAAGAAGCTTCCAGAGGAAGTAGTTAAGCCAGGTATCATAACAATAATTAAAAGACATTTGGACAGATACATCGATAGGGAAGGTTTAAAGGGATATGGGAAGGTGCACTTTTGGGGAGGAAACACTTTTTCTCACAGAGAGTGGCGAGTCTGTGGAATTCTCTGCCTCAGTGGAAGCAGGTTCTCTGGATACTTTCAAGAGAGAGCTAAATATGGCTCTTAAAAATAGTGGAGTCAAGGGAATGGGGAGAAGGCAGGGATGGGGTACTGATTGGGAATGATCAGCCATGATCACATTGAATGGCGGTGCTGGCTCGAAGGGCCGAATGGCCTACTCCTGCACCTATTGTCCATTATCTATTGACTAGTGTAGATGGGGCATCTTGGTCGGCATGGACAAAGTTGGGCCAAAGGGACTTTTTCCATGCTGAATGACTACGACACTATCATTTAATGCTGATATATTGTTGCTATTATGGTGAGTTAACCAGAAAAAGAAAAAAATACCATTACAGTATTATTGTACATATTACAGAAAAGCACAGCAAAGTACATGTATTTTTTTTTTTTAACCTATGGTTATTTTCTATCTTCTAACATTTATAAAGAATCACAAATTCCAATTTTTTACAAATATGTAACTTTATTCATAAATATCATTCATAATTTAAACTGAAACTCTAAATTTACCTTACAGTCTATTGATTTTAAATGGCAATACCAGCTTTTGTTATTTTTGAACCAAGCTCAAAAATGATACAGAATAACTGTGATATTTTATAGCATGTACAAAAATTGATCCCTCTTTGGTGGTTATATTTTGATAAGACAGATTAATGGATAAGCCACTGGGCCTTTGTGTCAAGCAATGAGCCAAAAATAGAAAAAAACATGCTGATTATTTTCCATAATAGCAGTTACAAAGTGAAAGGTTCAAGAAAGTACCCAAAATTATGAAACACATATAGCCAACAAATGCAAAAGCACAAGAGGATATAGAAATGCATAGATTGCCCGGGACTATTACAGTCTATGATTACAGGAAAATCTCATTACTATCAAAGTTATTCATTATACTGCTGTAATAACACGAGCCGAATGTTGAACTGTAACTATAAATTCTGTTAAATTGTTAAATTGTAAACTTTATACATCGGATGAACATACTTCCAATTCAATTAAATTTAGTATGCCTACTGGCATTCAAACTGCAATCAGCGACAGCAACTTTGGACAGCAAATTCAGATTCAACTGAATCTTGCATCTACAAAATTCCGGAATACCGACTTGGAATTTAAAAGATAACGTATTTGTTTACATAAAATGTCCCAAAAAGGACTATTTTTATGCACAAATGGAGTAAAGGACTTCCTTACTGCTACTTCAGAAATACCTGCATGTTTTACAATTTCCCATCAGAATTCAGTAATAAGGAAGGCAAACGCCTTCGTGTTATTACAGCAGTATAATGAATAACTTTGATAGTAATGAGATTTTCCTGTAATCATAGACTGTAATAGTCCTGGGCAAACATGATCACATTGAATGGCGGTGCTGGCTCGAAGGGCCGAATGGCCTATTCCTGCACCTATTGTCTATTGAAATGAGCTAGTGGGAAAACTGAATTAAAGATCAATAGTGGGGATATTGCCAGAGACTGTTAGAAAAGATACAACAGCAGAGCACTTCGAGAAAAATGTCAGGGTTGGACAAAACATCATGCTTGACAAATCTACTGACATTTTTTGAGGAAGTAAAAGGCAGATTAAGCGAGGGAGAACTAGTAGATGTGCATTTGGACTTCCAAAAAGCTTGCAGTAAGGTTCAACATAAGGTTTTCGCCTGAAAAATTAAAGCACATGGGATTGCAATGAGACCTGTGTCCTCATGAATCGGTCATTGAAACCATGTATGCAGGTGCAGCAGGTGATTAAGGTAACAAATATAAGCTTGCCTTTGGAGCAAGAGGATTTGAGTGCAGAGCAGCGACATCTTGCTGCAATTGTCCAGGGCTTTGGTGAGCCCTCACCTTGAGTACAATGTATAATTTTGATCTGCTCATCTGAGGACAGATATTCCTGCTCTGGAGGGAGTTCGACACAACTTTGGGAAGGCAAGACTAACGTGTGCAGAGAGATTGGGCCAATTAGACATATTCCTTAATGTTTAGAAAAATAAAAGGAGATATCATAGAAACCTAAAAGCAACATTTAATAAGGACTAGTAGACTCGATGCAAGAAAGATTTTGCAGATAGGACACAAAGTGCTGGAATAACTCAGAGGGACCCGTAGACTTACTCCAGCGCAGTCTCCTTATGTGTATTAATCAGCATCCGCAGTTTTTTGTTTCTACTAGATTTTGCAGATGTTGGGGGGGGGGGGGGGGGTGTCCATGAGCAAAGATCACAGTCTAACTATAAGGAGTAACCATTAAAAAGAGATGGTTCACTCCCAGAGAGTGGTGTACATGTATAATTCCATACTCTAGAAAACAATGAAGCTAAACCACTAAATCTATCTAAGGGGGAAGTTATGTATTGTTCTTAGTGCTAGGAGAATTTCAGATTTAGCTTCAAGATATGTGGGGAGAAAGTTTGAACTCAACTGAATTTGATTATCAGATGCGATAATGCTGAATGGTTAACTGGGCTCAAAAGGCTAAAATTGACAAGTCCTGCCAATTATTTTTACTAGGTTTAATTTAGGTTATTTTTCCCGCTGCTGTTTTCCATCAAGTATCTAGCATCGAGTTTTTAATTTACAATTTTCATTTTTCCAGTTCACATTTTTAATCATTTAACTGCATTTCTTCTGTGAAAATTATTTTATCAGTTCCAGTCTGTACTTTTGTTACTGCATGTGTGATATTATCTTCAGTTGTTGATCTGATGCATTACTTTGTAATTTGTAATTTCTAACCTCAATGAAAAGCAAAGATTGCGCCCAAAACAAATAATTTGAGAATATTAGTAGTACATTTCCGTATGCACCACATAAACAATATGATGGATGGAGCATATTGCATGCTCACTGCAGAATGTTTTAGCTGCACAATTGAGACAAAAAACATCAGCTTCAAAAACTATGCAGACTGGTCCCAAGAACTGTTCTTACCTGCATATTAAGGATGGAGCAGACATTTATTACCATTTAAGTCAACTACAGTGCACAATGGAAGTTACCTCCCAAGACGTAATCAAAACACTTTCGTCCGAACTGTGCTGTCCATGCAAACAATGTGACTAGATTCTGAGGAACGCCTCAGAAAAATAAGTTTCTTTCTGTTTCTTGCTCGAGATGAGTCAGACAATCAGGATCAGGAAACAAATACAGCAGTAAATGCATGGTTTTGATTTTCCTTTAAGACAATAGATACCCTGAAAATGGCAACAGTCCTATTAACTGTATTATTTTAATTACACAGCAAGCAGTTCTGTAATGTTACTCATTGTAAGTTTCAGTACATGTAGTTTTATGAAAGGGGGGGAAGGATTGAGCATCTGATCAAAGTGAAAATCAGCAACTGCTTTGGTATTGAGGGATTGAGGGGATGCCTGGGGTTTGTCGTTGTAATCAGAAAACCAATCAGCAAAAATTGGCAGCTGGTTATTGGTAGAAGGTTTGTCGAAAGGGTTGCCTACCAGGGATCAAGAGAATCAGAGCAAGGGTCAGGGCGAGTGGTCATGAGGGCTGAATGGAAGGCGCAGATCGATTGTTGTTGGGGGAGGGGATGGAATCAGACAGGAAGTTACAGGTTGAAGGGATGAGGGGATCACAACAGATGGTCCAAAGAACAGATACATTGCAATGGATAACTGCATCATTAAAAGGTAATCAAATTTAAATCTGGGGTGGATCCCAATGTTATATATCAAGGTCTTTAAACTGCTCAATAAGGTCATTAGACAGAATCAACGACAAATTGTGAAAGTGAGATCAACTTTGATTAACCTTGTAGATTTTTCAAAGTGCAACTAACAGCACTGGGAAGGGGATGGAGAGTTATCTAGATTTTCAAAAGGCTTTTGATCAGGTACCATATAAAAGGTTTCATAAAATAAGGTTGGGGTGATATTAGAATGGATAGAGTGTTTATTAAAGGGCAGAAACCAAGGAGTATGAATAAACAAGTATTTTTCAAGTCAGTAAAGGCGTGTTCTGCAATTTACGGTATATGTTAGCAACCCCGATGAAAAGACAGAGTCGGATCCATTTGAGTTTGTGAAGATACCAAGTGAGGAAGTGGCATGTGAGGATGATGCATAGATAGCAAAACGATACAAGCAGGTTAAAGATATGGGCAGGAAGGGTTAACGAGGTTTGGTGTATCATGAGTGAGTGCTGCTAGTAAGCTGATGTTACACTTATCCCTGTTCCTTCCTGTGTAACCTTTAGAATCAATAAATAGTTAAAAGAAAATAGACATAACTTTACATTTAATATGACATTAATATACTGCAAAATATTTTTAACTATTTATAGACATACTGGCTGTATTTCATTGCCCCATCTGTGTTTTACTTTAAAGCTTATATTTGTTTTGTACTAATCAACTTTTTCCCTAAGCTCTGAGCTGTTACATATAATGAAAATAAACCCCAATGAGATTCTGTTTCTTCAGAAGTGTCACTGGGACATAAAGCTCTCTGTTGTGTGCCTCTAAGGACGCATTCTGGAGTGTAAACTAATACATTACCTACGGCAATGCAAGTAATGACTTTGTACCACTTAATATAGGAAAAAATCAGTTCTAAGTGAACATGGTATGGCTAATCTCCTCAGACAACATTGTTAACTTACATCAGCTACAAAAACATCCCCAAGCTACTCAAGTAGTTATTTATGGGGCACGAACAATGCAAATGACAGTACTTCACTAATTTAAAGCAACTGTTATGGTAAATTTTACCCACTTTGTTTAATTTTCTTTATTTAAGATCATCGTTAAAAATCTATCTCTTTGACCAAGCCTTTGGGTTTTTCTCTTTGGGTTGATCAGCATTAGAAATTGTGGGATGCTGTTCTGGAAAATGTAGATCAGTTTCCTTTGTTGCTAATCTATGCAAATGCTCATTGTTGTTACCAGTTGGCAAACACATTTGAGCTTTGGATTGGGCCACATCTACTTTCTTAGAGCAATCTTGCCCCATATATTCTCCTCCTGTATGTCCCTCTGATTCTACTCTTATCTTCAAAAATTCCTTAACTTTACCTTTTCTCCACTGCTTCACGTGGCAATACATTCCTTGTCCAAATTAATATCAAAAAAGTTTCCTCTAAGCACTTTATTAGAAAATAACTAGCCGTTTAAAAAAAAACAGTGCAGGTCTTCCTAGCTGCAACAATGCTATGATTTACTTTTCACTCCACAGATGATGGCTTTAAATTCATGACATCTTCTCACTGATCGTCCGTACAATGGAAACATTCTGATCATCACAGAAAAAGCTTTTACAATTTAAAAACCACAATTTATTATTTTATTTATTTGTGAGGAATTCGACAGCACAGGCAAGGCTATATTTGTGTGCTGTCTCAAGTGGCCATGAGATGGTACTTTTAAGATTTCTCCTTTCTTGGCATTGCCCCGACCACTACGATCATTTTGGATAAGGGAGTCCAGAATACTAACTCAATAATGACATTTCTGTCCAAAATGGTGGATTGCACTTTAGAGGTGAAGACACTCTGTGATAGTTTGTGTAAAATGTCACTGGGATGGGTTTTATTTACTAGATAGCAGGATCAATAGACCTGACAAAAGCTTGACAGCAGATGATTCGAAGTTGAAGGTGAAACTCCTTATCAAATGGGAAATCTCACTTTGGAACAAGACATGACAGCAGACATGCAATCATACAAACAGATTCAGAACAAAATCAACCTAGTCGACCGGAACATCTTTTTTAAATAGTTAATCAAAATTTTCAATTAGCACTGCACACTTCAATTGACATACATGAGCATCTGTTTCTATAGTCAATAACGTTAAGATTGATAGTTCATTCCTTCAGAGATACAAGGAAAAGCAAATGCTGGTTTACAAAAAATAAACACAAAGTCCTGAAATAACTCAGCTGGTCAGGAAGTACCGTAACTCTGGAGATGCCTTCAGAGTTCAATTTCTTCAGAGTTTAACATAAACTTTACTGAAGTTTGAAGTCACAGAAACACAATCCGAAACATCATTACAATCTTGATCATTTTATATGACTATTTCACATAATAATGTAACAAATAAAAGTGTCCCTGCATTACACTAGCATCTGTGCATTAGAAAATAAAACTTTTATGAACTACATTTTGTCTTTAAAAACAGAGGAAAATCAGTATATTAATTCATTCATATTCATACGCGAATCAATAACTCGAGGATGTTTTGGAAATAATGCTGTTAACCATTAAGAATCTAGGAATACTGCTCACCTAGAACATAATGAAACAGACGCAGGAGCCAGTCGTTTGGCTTTTGAGCCCACTCTGCAATTCAATAAGATCAGAGCTGTTTCCTTATCATCTAAAACTCTATTTATCTCTGAAGCACAAGTGTTCCAGGTGGCACGGGTGCTCCAGAGTAAAGAACATAAAAGATAGCCACTTAGCTGTGTGCATGCACACGCACGCGGACTCACACATCTTAGATGTACTCCACCTCGCAAAACTTTGTCTCTGATCTCCACTTGGACAAATGCTGCAGCCACATTTAAAATTAATAATGAAGAGGAAAAAAACACTGCAATCTTGTGTGATAGAAAGATGTTGAAAGGAGAAATACATAGCATTGAGATAAACCAATTAAGGCCTGGAAATACTAATTCACATAAGTATGCATGTTAACATGATGCTTCACGGGGTCGTTAACATTGACTGAAAAGTTAACATATAAATAACTCCAAATAAATACCATGGCAACAAACAAAATATATAACCATATAACAATTACAGCATGGAAACAGGCCATCTCGGCCCCTCTAGATGGTGCGAACACTTACTCTCATGCTAGTCCCATCTACCTGCACTCAGATCATAACCCTCCATTCCTTTCCCATCCATACACCTATCCAATTTATTTTTAAATGATAAAATCGAACCTGCCTCCACCACTGCCACTGGAAGCTCATTCCACACAGCTACCACTCTCTGAGTAAAGAAGTTCCCCCTCATGTTACCCCTAAACTTTTGTCCCTTATTTCTCAAATCATGTCCTCTTGTTTGAATCTTCCCTACTCTCAATGGAAAAAGCTTATCCACGTCAACTCTGTCTATCCCTCTCATAATTTTAAAGACCTCTATCAAGTCCCCCCTTAACATTCTGCGCTCCAAAGAATAACTCCGATTTCTCTGCTGAACAACTGAACCAGATTTCTCTGCTGAACAGCTCACCAGCTAATTCTCCAAAGCCACTGCCTCACCGACAAAGAACAAATTATGTGTGCGACAGAATACTCCCCACTTGCCTGGATGAGTACAGGTCCAACATTGCTTATGCAAGGACACCATCCATAAAAAGCAGCCACCATGAATAACAGCCCATTCTGGCGCTCTGCCTCAAGCATTCCAACTATGCATTGTGTACCATGCAACAAAATTCAATGCAACTTTCGCCAAAGTATCTTTGGCAGGTACAACACCTGCAACATCTAGCATTTTAAGAAAGACTTGTGGAAGCTCCTCCATATGCAGGCTGTCGAAGTCACACATTATCCTGACTTTGAAATATATTGCCATTCATTTATTTTCTCTGGATCTTAGTAGAGGAACTCCCAACACTATGGTATTGTGAGAAATCTGTTATTACAAGGACTACAACAGTTCAAGGTTCAAAGGTCTGTTTATTGCCATGTGTACCAATTTGGGGAAAGTGAAACTCGAATTACCATGCAGCCATACTAAAAAAAAGCAACAGGACACACAACTACATAACAGTAAACATAAACATCCACACATTCCTTACTGTGATGGAAGGCAATATAGTCTAATCTTCTTCATCACCCCCACTTACTCAAGAAAACTAATGCTGATCATGCTAGTGATACATACAACGCCCTCCATAATGTTTGGGCCAAAGACCCATCATTTATTTATTTACCTCTGTACGCCACAATTTGAAATTTGTAACAGAAAAAATCTATCTATCTCTATTGCCTGTTGCCACCAAACAACCTTTGCCCCTAGTTTGCCCATCTCCCATCTCCCTCCAATCCATAGAATGCTCCCTTCCATGCAGAATGCTTTCGACATTTATCCTGTTTCTGTCTGCAGTCTGAGCTTGTTAGATTACCTTTGACTATTTGCATTGATAGCTTGTGAAAGCAAAATGAGCATTATCTGATGCCCTCATGTTACCCTCATTGTATGCAGCAGTCTCTAAGATACAGTGCCCTCCATAATGTTTGGGACAAAGACCCATCATTTATTTATTTACCTCTGAACACCACAATTTGAGATTTGTAATTAAAAAAATCACATGTGGTTAAAGTGCACATAGTCAGATTTTACTAAAGGGTATATTTTAATACATTTTGGTTTCACCATGTAGAAATTACAGCTGTGTTTATACATAGTCCCCTCATTTCAGGGCACCGCAAGATGCAAACCACTGGTTAGCCGCAAAAATAGGATGGCCAGGTTACAGTTTGCCAAGAAGTACTTAAAAGTGCAACCACAGTTCTGGATAAAGGTCTTGTCACAGATGAGACGAAGATTATCATATCAGAGTTATATGGCAAGAGGAGAGAAGGAACTGCCCAAGATCCAAAGCATACCACCTCATCTGTGAAACACGGTGGTGGGGGTGTTGTGGCCTGGGCATGTATGGCTGCTGAAGGTACTGACTCACTTTTCTTCACTGATGATACAACTGCTGATGGTAGTAGCATAATAAATTCTGAAGTGTATGGACACATCCTATCTGCTCAAGTTCAAACAAATGCCTCAAAACTAATTGGCTGGCGGTTCATTCTACAGCAAAACAATGATCCTAAACATACTGCTAAAGCAACAAAGGAGTTTTTCAAAGTTAAAAAATGGTAAATTCTTGAGTGGCAAGTCAATCACCCGATCTGAACCCAATTGAGCATGCCTTTTATACGCTGAAGAAGAAACTGAAGGGGACTATCCCCCAAAACAAGCATAAGCTAAAGATGGCTGCAATACAGGCCTGGCAGAGCATCGCCAGAGAAGACACCCAGCAAGTGATGATAATCATGAATCGCAGACTTCAAGCAGTCATTGCATGCGAAAGATATGCAAAAAAATATTAAACATTACTTCTTTCATTTACATGACATTGCTGTGTCCCAAACATTATGGTGCCCTGAAATGGCGGGACGATGTATAAACACTGCTGTAATTTCTACATGGTGAAACCAAAATGTATAAAAATGGCCTTTAATAAAATTTGACGATGTGCACTTTACCCACATGTGCTTTTTCTAATACAAATCTCAAATTGTGGAGTACAGTGGCAAATAAATAAATGATGGGTCTATATATACACACACACTCATGGATGTGTGTGGGTGTGTGTGTGTGTGTGTGTGTGTCGTTCGTGTATATATATGATATGAATATATATGTGCGTGTATGATATATATATATATATATATATATATATATATATCTCTCATATACACACACACACACATATATATTGTATATACACACACTTATATATATTATATATACACATATATGTATATACATACACATATACATACACACACACACACACACACACAAGTACACATAAAAAACAAACAATAATAGTACAATAGTAACAATAGTTATGTGGTTCAGAGCTAATTTGAAATTGTATTGCTGTAGGGAAGAAGCTGTTCCTGAATCTGGTCGTTACAGTTTTCAGGCATCTGTAGCTTCTTCCCGATAGCGTGAAATGAGAGCGTGGCCAGGGTACTATGTGATCTTATTTATGCAGATTTAAGATTATAAAAAAGGTGACCTAAGATTTTGTAATGGTAATAAATGTGGAATGGTAATAAATTTGGGCCGAAACGTTGCCTACCTCCTTCGCTCCATAGATGCTGCTGCACCCGCTGAGTTTCTCCAGCATTTTGTGTACCCGAGAAATAAACATTTCAGGTTAACGCATTTGAGAAAATTCTCACGCTCTCATGCTGATGACAGAAGTTCGCACGCTCAAAAAATATTAAAAAAAAATATGAATAAATAAATAGTCATACTTCACCACACTCACCAATACGAATAGTTTTTTGTCGGCAGGTTCCCCGTAAAGAACGAGCTTAAGCCCATCGCTCTATTTAAAATGGCAATGTAAACAAAAATGCTGGAGAAACTCAGCGGGAGAGGCAGCATCTATGTCTGAGTTTGAGCCTTCTTCAGACTCAAGCATTTCTCTAGCATTTTTGACAACCGCTCTATAGATGCTGCCTCACCCGCATTCACATTCCCGTGCAGATGGTGTGGTAGGTGAGACACGGCTGTGGTCCCAGCACCGACCCTCCCCCCTCCCCCCTGAGGCACTGCTCACATCTCCCACCCTCACCTACGGTGGCTCTATGTCCAGCGGCCGCTCTGTCCACACCGCATGGAGTTTTAACCCCGGCCCGGAGCGAACCGGGTGAGTGGGGGCGTCGGTGCCGCCTCCGGAGCCGCGGGGATGAATCTCGGGCTAAGGCTCCGTGCCGATGCCCGACCCCCAGGTCACTGGCCCTCACCTCCCCAGGACCCCAGCTGGACACAGAGCACCAGGGCCGGCCCGCATTCCCGGGAGGGGAGGCGAGAGGGAAATGCTCCCCGGACATCGCCACGTCTCCGCTCACTCCAGGTGTTGTCGCCGCTTCACTGACACACACTCTCATACACAACCTAACACACACCCTTACACACACACACTGGTATACACAAGGTTTAACGGGATTTGGGCCAAATGCTGATAAATGGGGCTAGTTTAGATGGGGCATCTTGATCTGCATGAACAATGGGGCATCTTGATCTGCATGACCAAGTTGGGATGAAGGGCCTGTTCCCACGCTGTAAGACTATGACACACTGTAGAAAGGGTGCAATTGCTCTGAAGTGGATCATGGGGAAATTTATGAACATATTGGCAGGGCTGGAATTTTTTTTCACTTTGAAGAAAGATTTGATAACTGGGATTGTATTCTCTGCAACAACAGAGGTGAAGAAAATACTTAGTTGAGGTGAATAATATTATGAGAATAGGACCTGTTTTGCTTAACAAAGAGTGTAAGAAGGAACTGCAGATGGTGGTTTAAACTGAAGATAGACACTAAAAGCTGGAATAACTCAGCAGGCAGGCAGCATCTCTGGAGATAAATAATTGGTGATGTTTCGGGTTGAGACCTTCAGACTGAAGAGGTTGAAAACCAACCATAACACACAATGACTGGAGATGTGTGTTATCCAACTAAGGGCAGAAATCAGAATCATGTGTTCACCTTTATTGACATGACACCATAATAAATATATTACAGAAGAAAATAATTTAATGGGGTGGCACGGTGGTGCAGCGGTAGAGTTGCTGCCTTGCAGCAACACAGACCCAGATTGGATCCTGACTACGGGTGCTATCTGTACAGTATTTGTACATTCTCCTTATGACCACATGTTTTTCTCTGGATATTCCACTTTCTCCCACATCCGAAAGAAGTGCAGGTTTGTAGGTTAATTGGCTTCTGTAAATTGTACCTGGCGTGTAGGATACAACTGGTGTATGGTAGAAAGCTGGTCGGTGTGGACTTGGTGGGCCGAAGGGCCTGTTTCCATATATATGTTTTACATATATATCTTAATTTCATTGAACCATATACGGTTGAATATGTGGCATTATTTTCATCTTGTGGTTGATTGATATATTTGTGCAGAACAATTGATTTATTGTGCAGTGATGGAAGTCTGACTCCTCTTGCCTTGTTTCTATGTTTTAATTTAGCCCAACCTTATTCATACCTAATCCAATTAGAAGCATAAATGTTGCATTCAAGTGTAAGTTAAAAGACTCGTTACAGTATGCACCAGATTACACAATTTCAATTTGAAAAATGCAAAAACTCCTTACCGTTGAAGGGGGAATAACCCCATCCCACACTTCCCCACACCCCCACCCCCCTTGGTCGGTACGCTGCCTCGCAATTTCTCGCTCTCAACTCTCACCCAATGTTGGCAGCCCTGGAGTGAGGCCCAGCACAAATTGGAGGAACAGCACCTCATATTTCGCTTGGGTAGTTTACACCCCAGCGGTATGAACATTGACTTCTCTAACTTCAGATAGCCCTTGCTTTCTCTCTCCTTCCCCTTCCCAGTTCTCCCACCATTCTTACTGTCTCTGACTACATTCTATCTTTGTCCCGCCCCCTCCCCTGCCATCTGTCTGAAGAAGGGTCTCGACCCGAAACGTCGCCCATTCCTTCTCTCCAGAGATGCTGCCACACCTGCTGAGTTACTCCAGCATTTTGAGTTTATCTTCGATTTAAACCAGCATCTGCAGTTTTTTCTTACACTTGTATTTTTTTGATGGCGCATAAAACTTTTCTGCCAAGTGAAAGAATTTCTGGACCATTATTTGGTTCGTACAAACTGCCTGCTGCTTTCATTGAATTACGAAAGAGACAATAAAAATCTTCGGTCAGAAGTTTGTTTTTAATATCCTGCATTATTGTGAGATTGAAATTCTCTAGGCCCAAACCCCCTTTTTACATTGACAAAATTATTTGTATAATGTGATTTTCTACAACATATTATTTCTTAGGAATGCAACCACCACGTGATTTCAGAACTACTGTATTGGTCAAGTCATTCTTTTGTCCATCAAAACACCCAAGGCAATTTGCACGATAAACCTGAACACTGACAACCCAAGATAATGGCCATATTGGAGCTAGTAGAGGAAACCGGATAGCTCTCTGGCCATGATGCAGAGCAGAGGGGCAGCATGTTAGCAGAGTGCTAAAGCTCAGCCTTATAGCGCCAGAGACCTGGGGTTGATCCTGACCACGGGTGCTGTCTGTACGGAGTTTGTATGTTCTCCCCATGACTGCTTGGGTTTTCTCCAGGCACTCCAGCTTCCTCCCACACTCCAAAGAGGTAACGGTTTGTAGGTTAATTGGCTTCTGTAAATTGTCCCCAGTGTGTCGGATAGTGCTCGTGTATGGGGTGATCACTGGTCAGCGCGGACTTGCTGGGCCGAAGGGCCTGTTTCCGCGCTGTATCTCTAAACTAAATTAAAGCAGAGTTTGTTTTATGCACACTCTCACTGAACGTCAAGCAGGGAAACTGCTATCTGAAACCGCAGATGTCTAAAGCATACTGTTTCAGATTCAGTTTAGTTTATTATCACGTGCACCGAGGTACAGTGAAAAGATTTTGTTGCATGTTATCCAGTCAGCAGAAAGACAGTACACGATTACAATCGAGTCTTTTATAGTTACTGATACTGCTACCCTTCCCAGCTTTGCGTGCCTCTGCTTATTCTAAGGTGCAAAACAATCTGCCAGGGTGAATACCAATTTGCCAAAAGGTATTTGAACATAGTTGGCAAGGCAGGGACAGGTAGGAAAGATCGGATCTGGTGTAAGGCAGAGACTTCGGGAGCTGTTGATATTAACACATGAAGGATAGATTAGGAACTAGATGAGAATTTTGTCACGTGGTGGTGGGTGATTGGATAATTTCAGAAGCAATAGAATCAAAGATTAGAAACTTGAGAGTACTAGTGGGTAGGTTGGATATGCAATCAAGCAAGTGTTCATTTTTAGGGGTGGGTAGGTCAGAGAAGTGATCCAATTCTGAACACAACCACAGTGTGAGCTGCAGTGGTGGGAGCAAATAATAAGGGGACATACTAAGTCCATAAATTAGACACAGTTCCTCTATCTTACAAAAGGATGCATTGGAACAAAAGCCAAAGACAGAGTGCTCACTCTGGTGATGGGATAGAGAATTGAACTGGCAGATAATTAGACACTCTGGCTCAAACCTGTGGATTGAGGGAGACATTTTCAGCATGTTCTGTTTTAACTCAGAGCTAGGAGCATTTATGGTTAACTATACAGCACAATAATCATGGAGAAAGTAATGGGCAGCATAGTGGTAGAGTTGGTGCCTTACAGCGCTGGAGATCCGGGTTCGATCCCGACTACAGTTGCTGTCTGTACAGAGTTTGCATGTTCTCCCTGTGACTGCGTGGGTTTTCTCCGGCTGCTTAGGTTTCCTCCCACACTCCAAAGACGTACAGGTTTATAGGTTAATTGGCTTTGGTAAAATTGTAAATTGTCTCCAGTGTATAGGATAGTGCTAGTGTACGGGATGATCGGTGATGCTATTTCTCTAAAGTCCAAAGTAAAGAAGTGGATGGAGGTTAAGGAAGGCATGGTAATGATGGGAAAGAAAAGGACAGCATCACCGAAAAGAGAGGAAAAGGATGTCATGGTTTATGAAGTGAAAAGCAGAGATATGATGGTGGAAAGCTAATGAACCATGGTCAGAGTTTCAGGGAATGCCTTTGTCAATTTAGCCAATACTATCTAAATGCTGCAGGTGGGACTGAAGTCACCCAGGCAGGTCACGAGCAGAACATAATAAAAAAGATACGGTATCGTTCCCCACATTATACGCAGCAAATTCATTTTATTGGCAACGATTGCCCTCTTCACCATCCAAAATGTTTGTGTTGAGTCACCGTTGTAGTTCTGACTCCAGGAAGAGTCAAAATAATTTCTTCTTTATTTTAGGCAATAGACACAGCGTGAAAACAGGGGCTATGGGGATGAGAAGAAAATATATAGAGTAGACAAATTCTATGAGAAGAGAATATATATGGAATAGATAAATTAGAGCAATGAAAATTAAAACATGTAAAATGTAGTATTAGTGAAAGATAAAGTGTGCGCGTGATGGTTTTGTATGTGTATGAGAGCGGGACAAAAAAAAAGAAATGACAGAAATGTCGGTAGGAAGAATAACAATTACATGTTTGTCAGTTGATCAGGAATAAACTACGTAAGAAATCAACCGGAACTACACAGTGCTAAATTTGACAACCTCCGGAAATGGACGCAGATATGCTTATGCATGATTAATCCGTGCCAGTTAATCGCAATGCAGGCAGCACCAACTTCATGCTGCTGGCTCTTTATAATGATTTCAGCTTCCAGCCAATGCTCACCGCATTGTTAATATGCAGGACGTATCAGCGGGCGGGCAACAGAGGAGTGACTAATATCAGTTAAAGTTAGCTGCACAGTTTAAAGCTGGCTTGCACCTTTTCAATGCATTGCTGGCTGGAAATGGTACCAATGATCATTCTATAAGTAAATCCATCATGGGAGTGAGAGAAGGACTACATAACAGAGATTGGCCAACTGTGAGATGTTGCACATTTTTCCAGCTCCAGCCTGAATGGAGCCACGTAAAGAAAACCTCACCACAGCACTCATGTTGGTAATCATCAGCAGTGGGGCTCCCACACAATGATGAAACTACAATTGGGATTTAGGTAGTTGTCAGAATATTTACCAATAATGCAAGTGAGGGAGATCTTTTAGCCCATCAGATCTGTGCCAGCAGAGCAGTCCCATCAGTCCCTTCACCTCACCCCCCCTTCCCCTCTATCATCACCACCATCCAGGGATTTAATTTGGCATGTCAGGTGAGCTGGTGATGTACCTTCCTCTCCTCCAGTCTGGTCTATGATGGGGCCTCCTCTGCATCAGTGAAACTCCTCGACATCGGTCAATAGTTTTGCAGAGCACCTGCACTCTGTCCACAACAGCCATCTCAAGCTTTTGACTCCATGTTATTTTAACTCACCTTCCCAGTTCCCTCTCTGACCGGAGCAAAAAAAAAACAAACTGCTGGAAGAACTCAGCAGGTCAGGCAGCACCTATGGAGGGAATGAACAGATTATGTTTTGCGTCGGGACCTTTTTCAGACAATTCCTGTCCATTCCTTCTGCAGTCGCTGCCTGCAAGACCTGCTGAGTTCCTCTCACAGTTTGTTTTTTGCTCCAGTCAGTGAAGCAATGGGAAGGAGATGCCAGCATCTACGGTTTCTTTTGAGACCCTCATTGGCCTGCCTTCCTGTGGACTGCTTCACTGCCAAGGTAAGGCCAAATGCAAACTGGAAGAACAGCATTTCGTGTTCCGCTACCTATCCAGTGGTATGAACATTGAATTTATCCATTTCTGCCAAACCTATGCTGTTTGACCTCCTACGTTCTTGTTCTAGATTCCAGTATTTTCACTCTCGTTTCTATCTTTCGGTCAACATGCCCTTTAAGAGAATGAAGACGAGGAAGAATATCTTTAGCCAGAGGGTGGTGAAATTGTGGATTTCATCGTTACAGATGGCTTTGGAGGCCAAGATACTGGGTATTTTTATAGCAGAGATTGATAGGTTCTTGATTAGTACGTTTAGTTTAGTTTAGAGGTATGGCGCGGAAACAGGCCCTTTCCGCACTGACCAGCGATCCCCGCATATTAACCTATCCTATACCCAGTAAGGACAATTTTTACATTTACCAAGCCAAATAGAAAGAGGAAACCGAAGATCTCGGAGAAAACCCACACAGTCACGGGGAGAATGTACAAACTCCGTACAGACAGCACTCGTAATCAGGATCGAACCTGGGTCTCTGGCGCTGCATTCGCTGTAAGGCAGCAACTCTACCGCTGCGCCATCGGGCCGCCCATACTTTATGGGAGAAGGCAGGACAATGGGGTTGAAAGGGAAAAATAGGTCAGGCATGATTAAATGATGGAGTAGACTTCACTATCTTCCATATCATTCCTTGTAAATTTGCACAATTGAAACCATCAAATCCTTGCAGATTTGTATCAACAAATTATGCGGTTATTGATACCTCCGGTTAGTTCTTATTTAGGTATGGCAGATTAAGGAGAGTTCCAAATTGGCAGCACTCAAAACCATTCAGCCAACCCTGTCACTATCATGCCTGTTCTATGCACTGCCTGCAACCATCCCTTTCTGCAAACTGAGACCTTCATCCAAAAGTGTACGTACATTTTCAAATAGACATATTATAGTTTTGAAATTACCAGTGTTCAAAAAAATCTGGCATTCTCATACTCTTGCTCACCCTCACAAAAGAACACAAAGTGCTGGAGTAACTCAGCGGGTCAGGCTGCATCTCTGGAGAACATGGATAGGTGCATTTCAGATCGGGACCCTTCTTCACACGGAGCAAGGGTCGCAATTCAAAACGTCACATGTTCTCCAGAGATGTTGGCTGACCTGCTGAGTTATTCCAGCCCATTGTGCGCTTTTGTGTAAACCAGCATCTGCAGTTCCTTGTTTCTACATTCACCCTCACAATATTTCTTTAACAAATACGAAATTTAAAAGAACAGGAAGATCAAATAAACTTTTTAACATCACATTCTGCTATTCAGTGCAGGAAAAGTATGCGATTCCTATCTCTTCCACTTAATAATACAAGCACACATTTGTTCACATGAGACAAAGCCACCTCTCGTGCAGTCATTTGTTACTTAGGGATCAGTTTCACCTAGCTGTGAAGGATGCTGATAACATGGTTGCTTAATGAGCAGCAGCAGGGATAAAAATTGAAGTCTGCAAAGGTTTTAAATGTGAATACACATAATGCAATAATGGAATAAATGCTTCCTATAGCTTAAAGGAACACTGCAGTCCAATTATAGCTAATTTCAATAAGGAGGATGTGAAAAAAGCACATCCCCAATTTATTTTTCATCCATTAATATTAGACAAAGAACATTTTTTGTACCCGAGTTTTTGCATGTTTATTGTAAATGCTGCAATCATAATATCCATGGGATATTAAGGTGGGGAGCTACATGCCAGTTAGCTTAACAGCTATTATTGGCAAGATGCTAGAGTCCATAATCAAAAAGGCAATAGCTAATTAGTGAGTGAAGCTGAAATAATTACATTATATATTAATGGTTATATGAAAAATGAATCATGCAACAAATTTAATCAAATTCTTGAGGAGTGTAACAGGGAGATCCTAGGAGGGGAACATGTAGATGTTGTACATTGAGATTTTCAAAAGGCATTTGATAAGATGCCTCATTGGAGGCTGATGCACAAAATAAAACCACTAACATGAGAGGAAGTGTATAATAATGGATTACTAATTAGTTACCTCATAGAAAACAGAGCGTCACAATAAATGGATCCTTTTCAGACCAAAATGAGGTAACAGGTGGGGTACACGGGAATCAGTTCTTGGAATGCCGTTAGTCATGCTTTACATTAGTGACCTGGAGGAGGCAATAGTATGCAAGGTTTCTACATTTGCTGATGATACAAATATAGATGGAAGAGCACATTGTGAAAAGAATAATGTGATTCTGCAACAGTACATCAATAGATTGACTGAATGGGCAAAAGACTGGCAAATTAACTTAAATGTGGGGAAGTGTGAAGTTGCGCACTTCAATAGGAGAAATCAAAAGGCAGTCTCCAAATGAGGAGAGATGACACGTGAATGAAGTACAGAGGGATCTAGTTGTTATAGTGCGTGAATCACAAGAAGTTAGTGCAAGATGTAGTTAGTAAGTAGGTGCAACAAAGCCCAAAAACTTAATTGCAATGGACATGGGAGTTTATAGAGAAATTTTGTTGCAATTGTACAGGGTATTCGTGAGAGCTGAATAATGGTCTCAAACCGAAAGGTCCCCAATTCCTTTTCTCCAGAGATGCTGCCCAACCCGCTGAGTTACTCCAGCTTTTTGTATTGAAACAGAGTGTATACCCTGGCTTTTGGAAGATTGAAAGACATGCTTATTTAAAGACGTTTGGCAGAAAGATGGGCTGCAAAGATGTTTCCCCCTGGCAGGGGAATCCAGAATAAGGGGACATAGTCCAAAGATAAAGGAATATGCCATTTAAAACTGGGATGAGGAGGAATTTCTTCTCTCAGAGAGTGGTAAATCTTTGGAATGCTTCATTCCAGTGAACTACAAATGTTACGTTATTCAGTATTGACAAGGTTGTGACATGTTTAGGCTTTCCATTGCCTATAAGAAGAGAAGTTGAGGTCAACAAACACATCATAACATTTGCACAGCATGGTTGAGAACCTGGGCAGTTCCACAGTTGTGATCTATAAAATAAATCAGAAGTAATGCATTGCCACCTGAATTATTTCTGGTATGTTCATTGTCAAGAAGTGTTTTCAAATGGAAATATTCACTGCACTTTATTTCCACCAATGCTGCGTGACTGAGCTCTTCCAGCATTTCTGTTTTTGTTTCAGATTCCACATTCTGCATTTTATTTGTTTTCCATTCACTGCTGCCTTCTTCGCCTCAACACTGCACAAATATGTCATCAAAACCACAGGATGCTATTTTCCATGCCACATTTCAGCCTTTTGGACAAAATAGCTCAAACCAGATGTCAATGGATCTAAATTCTTTTGAGATTAATGCATTTTAATGCGGATAACCTTGCTCAGTGAAGACAATAACTGCAGTATTTTTCATATAAAATAACGACAGTAAACTCTCATTATAACAGACCGTGGGGGGTATAATGGTGTCCGCTATTGCTAATTATCCATTATAATCGAGTGCGGTATTATCATTATATGCAGTTGCTGGCTCCATCAAAATGATGTTTTATAAAATTTACATCACCAACTCTGGGATAAATAAGACATACAGTGCCTTACACAATGTTTGGGACAAAGACCCATCATTTATTTATTTGCCTCTGTACTCCACAATTTGAGATTTGTAATACAAAAAAATCACGTGGTTAAAGTGCACATTTTCAGATTTTAAGAAAGACCATTTTTATACATTTTGGTTTCACCATGTAGAAATTGCAACAGTGCTTATACAAAGTGTCGTCCCCCCCCCCCAGAATGTTTGGGATACAGCAATGTCATGTAAATGAAAGTAGTCATGTTCAGTATTTTGTTGCATATCCTTCACATGCAATGACTGCTTGAAGTCTGCGATTCATGGACATCACCAGTTGCTGGGTGTCTTCTCTGGTGATGCTCTGCCAGGCCTATATTATAGCCATCTTTAGCTTATGCTTGTTTTGGGGGCTAGTCCCCTTCAGTTTTTTCTTCAGCATATAAAATGCATGCTCATTTGGATTCAGATCGGGTGATTGACTTGGCCACTCAAGAATTTACCATTTTTTAGCTTTGAAAAACTCCTTTGTTGCTTGAGCAGTATGTTTGGGATCATTGTCTTGCTGTAGAATGAACCGCCAGCCAATGAGTTTTGAAGCATTTGTTTGAACTTGAGCAGATAGGATGTGTCTATGCACTTCATCTGCAGTTGTATCATCAAATGAAGGTAAGTGAGCCAGTACCTTCAGCAGCCATACATGCCCAGGCCATAACACCCCCACCACCGTGTTTCACAGATGAGGTGGTGTGCTTTGGATCTTGGTCAGTTCCCTCTCTCCTTCATACTTTGCTCTTGCCATCACTCTGATATATTAATCTTCATGTCACCTGTCCACAAGACCATTTTCCAGAACTGTGGTTGCTCTTTTAAGTACTTCTTGGCAAACCGACCGTCCTATTTATGTGGCTAATCAGTGGTATGCATCTTGCAGTGTAGCCTCTGTATTTCTGTTCATGAAATCTTCTGCAGACAATGGTCATTGACAAATCCACACCCAACTCCTGAAGAGTGTTTCTGATCTCTCAGACGGGTGTTTGGGGATTTCCTTTTTTATAGAGAGAATTCTTCTGTCATTAGCTGGTGAGGTCTTCCTTGGCCTGCCAGTCCCTTTGTGATTAGTAAGCGCACCAGTGCTCTCTTTCTTCTTAATGATGCCCCAAACAATTGGTTTTGGTAAGCCTAAGGTTTGGCTGATGTCTCTAACAGTTGTATTCTTGTTTCTCAGTCTCATTATTTGATTTTCATTGGCACAACTTTGGTCCTCATGTTGATAAACAGCAATAAAAGTTTCCAAAGATTATGAAAAGATGGAGGATAGACTAGGTGCAGAGAGCTCTCTTATACCTGCATTAAGGAGGCATTTAAACACACCTGAGCAATTACAAACACCTGTGAAGCCATGTGCCCAAACATTATTTTTTTTTAAAGAAGGAACTGCAGATGCTGGAGAATCGAGGGTACACAAAAAGCTGGAGAAACTCAGCGGGTGCAGCAGCATCTAAGGAGCGAAGGAGATAGGCGACGTTTCGGGTCGAGACCGTTCTTCAGACGCCCAAACATTATGGTGCCCTGAAATGGGGGGACTATGCATAAACACAGCTGTAATTTCAATATGGTGAAACCAAAATGTATAAAAATACCCTTTAATAAAATCTGACTATGTGCACTTTAACCACATGTGATTTTTTTTAATTACAAATCTCAAATTGTGGTGTTCAGAGGCAAATAAATAAATGATGGGTCTTTGTCCCAAACATTATGGAGGGCACTGTATCTTAGAGACTGCTGCATACAAAAATATTGCTAATAAATGTCATGACTAAGATATGAATGGAGGAAACTGTCCTCTAGAATTTCCTCAGCATTTACAATGGTCAATGCACAGAGCCTCCATGACCATTTTTGTCATATGCCTGCCGCTTGGAAATTCAACACATACTGTAACATTTGAAGCCAAGGCATCAGATAATGCTCATTTTGCTTTATAGCTTCACAAGCTATCAATGCAAATATTCAAAGGTAATCTAAGAAGCTCAGACAGCAGACAGAAACAGGATAACTGTTGAAAGCATTCTGCATGGAAGGGAGCATTCTATGGATTGGAGGGAGATGGGAGATGGGCGAACTAGGGGCAAGGGTTGTTTGGTGGCAACAGGCAATAGAGATAGGAATCATGCCTTCACCGGTTGACGATGGGAGGTTGGTTTGTGGCCGGCGAATCAGTGAATACAGAGGCTGGCTGGGTGACCTATTGCTGAAGGGAAATGTTTGAGCAAATGTTACAATGGAAAAAACAGAAAAAGCTGGAAACATCCAGTGGGCCATGCACAATCTAAGAAAAAAGTAACAGGGTTTATGTTTAATACATGACCCATGCATATATCTTCGTCACATTCACAGAGACCAACAGCAAATGTGCAGAAACACATTGCATAAAACACAAAGGATAGGGTTTTAGATACAATTCTCAGCCCGAACAGGAGTAGCTAATGCAATATGAAAAAATAGCATTGAATGAGCCCAGCATCTGCCTGTGTCAGATGCAAAACAAAAGGCTTTCATTATTAAAAAAATATTCTTTCCAACATTTCTCTATATCTCCAATCTTCCTACATGCAATTCCTGCCTAACCCAGTGTCATCATATAATTTTCCCTTGAAAATGCTGAGCCTTTTCCTTTAAAAAAAATGTAGAACCAGGATTTTTAATATGTGCTTACCACGACAAGTCTTACAAAATCAATTTATTAAACAGTAGCTATGACTACAGCCATGAAGCCAAACTTCTTAACGATTCAAAGAGAACTGTTAAATGCGCTAGATAGGACATAAAAAACTGAAGTAACTCAGCGGGTCAGACTTTAGTTTATCTTCGGTTTAAACCAGCAACTGCAGTTCCTGTCTGCACAGTTAAATGCCCTAAGCAAGCCTAGAACTGAACAAATGGTTAATTTCAGATAATATATACTATAGTCATGAGGAACTGCAGGTGGTGCTTTACAAACAAAGACACAAAGTGCTGGAGTAATTTAGTGGCTATGAAAAAAGAAACAAAATGCTGGAGGAGCGGTGCCTCATATTCCACTTCGGTAGCTTACAGCCTAACAGTATGAACATTGAATTCTACAATTTTTAGTTTTAGAGATTTAGCACAGAAACAGCCTGTCAGCCCACCATTCCATGCTGACCATTAATCACTCGTTCATACTAGTTTTATGTTATCCCACTTTCTTATCCACTCGCTATATACATACAAAACCGCACATCTTGAATGCTTGTAGTATTCATCCAGCAGGTGCACAGTTTCTTTAACACAAGAAATTCATTCCCTATCCAGTAAGAGTTATCTTCAATTTAGTTACCGATTTTTGTTCTCATTTCACTCCATTTGAGATTCAGAGTTTACGTTTTCGCAGGGAATGTTTGATATGTAGTTCCTTCAAGCTTCATCTATTCTATTTTACAAATATCCTTGTGGAAGGAATTAAATGAAATGCAAACAGAATTATTATCCATGGATGAATTAAGTATGGAAAAATATGCTGCAGGATAGCATGGTTGACATTTTCAGTATTCCTTTCTGACATATGTTTGGTTGAATGTGCTGAGTATGGAGAAGGATCCGAAAATATACCCTGAGATTTTATTTTCAACTGCAGCACCGATATTTGATCATTTGAATTGTAACAAAATGCATATACAAATCAACTGAGGATGGAAATAATGATAAGATATCAAATAGGAGGAATACAGCAGTTTAAACAAGGAAGTTAAATAATGGATAGGAAACAAGAAACAATCAGCAGAGGATCAGAATATTTTAGTGAGCCCCACAATCCACTTCTTTCATTGTCAGTTCTGCAATATCAATTGATCTCCGAGGAGCCTCTTCTGTTCCATTTGTCCATTGGACAGATCGGAACGTTTCTGGATTGCAGGGCTTAAGTTATCAGGAAAGATTGGATAGGCTGCAATTGATTTTTCTGGAGAGAAATTATGAGGCGTTCAGATAGAGTAGTCAGTCACAATCTTTTTCCCAGGGTAGGGAAGTCTAAAGCTAGAGAGCATGGGTTTAAGGAGAGAGGGGAAAAAATGTAATAGTGATCTGTGGAACACGTTTTTCACACATAGGGTATTGGATATATGGAACAAGCGCCCAAAGAAAGTGGCATGGGCAGGTAAAATTATAATGTTTAAAAGACAGATACATGGATAAAAAAGATTTAGAGGGAAATGAGCCAGACAAATGGGATTAGCACAGATAAGCAAGCTGATTGGCATGAACATATCTACATATCTATGAATCCATTAAAGAATGCTTTTTATACTGCATTTGTGTGGACAGTCAATCACAGAGTTTAATATTCAACCAATGCCCTTCCCATATGTCTGAATTGATACGGGAAGAAGAATATTAAAATCTGAAGATAATACAAAAATGAAGAGCATGATTTACTGTGAGGAAGGTTGTAATTAATTAATGGAGTGCATAGACAGGTTAGTAGATAGTCTGCTGAATATTAATATAGAAAAATGTGAGATCATTCATTTTAGAGAAAAAATAAGAACCTACATACCAAGTGGTGGAACTTAAAAGAAATAGAAGGTCAGAGACATTTTCCATTTTAGGCACATAAATCTTTATAAGTGAATGGAAACATTGATAGACTGGTTTTAAAAAGCACGTGTGATAAGTTTTATGAATACATAAAAGCAAAAAAGTCAATTTTTCTGCATCATACTTTAAGAAAAGTTTCAAAGACATGAAAGGGTATAGAAGTTTAGTAATGATCCAGAAAAAACATAGCGGTGAGTGGAGACTGGAAAAACTGTTGTTCTATTCACGAGAACAAACAAATGAACACAGAATATGTATTAGAGATATTGGTTGCCAACAATTTCAACTCCCCTTCCCATACTAACCTTTCTGTCCTGGGCCTCCTCCATTGCCAGAGTGAGGTCGCACGCAAACTGGAGGAACAGCACCTCATGCTTACAACCCAGTGGTATGAACATTGAATTTGCTAATTTCAAGTAACTTCCACTCACATCTCCTGCCCCTTTGCTTCCTTCCACCACCCTAGACGTCTTACCAGTTCCACATTTCCATTGTTTTCCTCTTGCAATCACATCGCCCCTAGCTAACAAAGGGCTTTGCCCAAGGTAATTTGTAGCTGGGCCTGGTCTTTTCTCGGCTCCATCTCTTCGCCCCCACCCCTTACTTTCAGTCTGAAGAAGGGTTCCAACTCAAAATGTCACCCATGTGTTTCTCCAAAGATGCTACCTGACCCGCTGAGTTACACCAGTACTTTGTGTTAATCAGAGGCAAAAGATTGTTGAGACACAAGAATGTGTCAGCAGAAAATATTTTCCTATTTTCTAAAAAGAAACCTATTCTGAAAATGTTTAAAAATCGAGAAAAATGGCCAAGGGTTGTTATGAAGTGCATAGGCCCTTTCAAAGGCCTTGAATTAGCCAAACACTTTTTTTCCATGGTGTAAAATGACATAAAACATTAGGTTCTGCAATAGGAGAAAGAAACATTTGTACCCTCTTCTAAATGGCATTGTGGAAAGTGAAAAGCTATTACATAATGGATTTGTGGGTATAACCCTTTATCATAATTTACTGTGATGCAGTATATTAGTAGGCTGATCCTAATGTAATTATGGATGAAAAGGGTTAGTTGGCATATTTGACTCTTCTGCTGTACATCACTGTACCATTAAATTAATTCTTAAATGATTTAGGATTTTGGTAACTGCAGTTCCATCTGGATATAAATTCCGTGTATTAACATCATTCTTCACGTGAAAATTAATTTCTTGATATCAGTCTAAAATAACATATTTTCTAGTTAGTATGAAATGCCCTTTCGTAGAATCATACAGCACAAAAATGAAGTATTTTAGCTCAACTCATCCATACCCATGTGATGCCCATCTACATTAATTCAATTTTCTGGCATGTTCGCCGTGTCCCTCTAAGCCTTTTCCTTCCGAGCATCTGTCCAAATTTTGTTTAGCATTGGAATTGTATTTTGTTGATATGTGCAACAAACCAACACTCTTTTGTGTGTCACTGCAATTCTCTTCAGGGACATTTTTCTCCTTGTTCTCTTTACTGGATCCACTCATCAAGTTCCCTGACAAATTCGAAACGCCTGCTGCCTGATATCGTCGCTGCTCTGTTTAGAGAGCCCCATTCCTATTCCCTGGCTTTCTTTATCTTGATTTCAATACAAGTGATCAGACTGAGGTCAAGCTCTCTGCTATCTATTATTAAAGGCAGTAACTCTTAACTAAATAGCAGCGCCTAGAACAACAACATATCAAGATCCAACCACACATTATATACTCCATTCTCGAAGACACACTTAAGTTTTATATATACTTTTATTGGGAATACAAAGTGAATTAGAACTAACCAAAAACAGAAAACAATCTTTATAGCAGCAGGGAAGGCCTTCATTCTACCAGTGTAAGCAATTTGAACTCAAACCCCATGAAATGTGAAGTCAAGGTTCCACCAACTGCATCCAAGTGCTCCTCTACTATTATATTTATTCAAAATTTCTAATGTGCAGAGAAATTAAATCAGATAAAGATAAGATAAATGGAAACACAAGGGAGTGCAGATATTGGAAACTTGAGTAAAGCACAAGGTGTGGGAGTAACTTAACAGGTCAGGCAACATCTTTGGAGGATGTGGACAGACTACATTTGGGGTCGGGACCCTTTTCAGACTGATTGTTGTGGAGGTGAGAACTGGAAAAGAAATGGGGGAAAGACAAAGCCTGGCAAGTGATAGGTGGATTCAGCAGAGGGTGGTTTGATTGGCAGGTGGGTGGACCAAAGCAAGAGGTGAAAAGGAGATAAAAAGGTGTAATCGCAAGTGGCAGCGTTTCAAATCAGAACTGACCACTGCACAAGGAGCATAAACTAGAGCCTGATATTGGGCCTTAGTTTTCACACGCTCATTTCCACCATCATTTCAAGCACACTTCTCACTACCGGAAATTGCTTACCAATGTACTGACTTCAAGGTTCAATAAGCTGGAGCCGTCCATCATTTCTGAAAGATTTAGGGGAGGACAGCCATGAGAAGGCAGAAGAAAAAAAACCGCTAAATGTTGGAGGTCAGCAGGTCAGGCTCTGGCATCAGGCAATTGAGTCTGAAGAAGGGTCCCAACCCAAAACATCACCCATCATTTTTCTCCAACGATGCTGCCTGACCCGCTGAATTACTCCAGCACTTTGTGTCTATCTTTGGTATAAACCAGCATCTGCAGTTCTTTGTTTCTACAAAGTACTGGAGGAACTCAGCACATCTGGCAACATCTGTGGGGGGAAATGGATAGTCATTGTTTCGAGTTAGGACCCTTCTTCAGTCTGATGTTTCTCCAGAACACTGTTTTTTTCCCATCAAGATTCCAGCATCTATAGTTTCTTGTGTCTCCATTGAAGAAGAGGAATTCTTCCTCCCAGCTCAAAACAGCGTTCTGTCGACAACTGCTGGATAGATAGAAATGCACGCATGAAAAGCTGAGCACAGCAAACGTGCACCATGCAACACTGCCAACTGGATGAACAAACTTAAAACCCAATATAACAAAATGTAATAAATGCCTGAAAAATCACCACATGCATTTTAGGTAAAAGAAAATCTTGCTAGCTGTGCATACAAATAATTGCAGCAAATAGTTAGAGTTAATTGTCATACTTTGAAGCCAAACTGAATCTTTCACGCAGAAGGCCCAATATATCTTCACTGGCGTGGATGTCATTATGAAAATAGGAAGAAATGGCACAATGCACGAGTGGGTGGGCTCTATTATTTTCCAGTGCTGATTTGGAGACCTGAAACAACAGGTTGCTGTGCAGGTCACCAAGGCACATGCTGAAAAGCCAGGAGGGGACAAACAGCCACTGAGTTGAATGGAAGTAGTACAGCCCAAGTACATTGTCACATAAAATTCAATGTTCCCAACCACATCTTCAAAAGCTATTTTCCAAAAACAACATCTACAACTTCTGCTGCTGCTGAATGCACCACACTTCCATGATTCACATACTATTCAATCCATCGGGATACACAGCTAACATTTCTACGCCCTTTTAATACCGTTCTTTGCAGGTTTTTCCAGCCTTCTTCATGAACACCAAAATCCTACTGAAAATCCCCGATTCATGATTACTCAGTGTGAAGAAGAAATATGCAGGATGGTATTACAAAGTTTTTAAATCCATCCAGTGTGAGTACATTGACGTCTAGCATAACGAAACCTAAAGAAAAACACCACCTCCCAATCACCTACCATCTGCCCTGGCAAGCAATTATTGCCAACTTGCAGCAGAGTTTGAGGGATCCCATGAAGGCTTCATCCGTCACTTTGGTGTCCCCAGCAGGTCAATCAATGTAAGTCAATCCTGAGGGACCATCTATGACTAGATTAGGTATTATTGAAGCTTTCAAGGTGTTGCAACATTCCAGCAACCCAGGAGCTCATCATGGCAGTGTCGCAGTCTCAAGCATCGTCAGCAGATTTATCATCGGTTTTTACACCACAACATCAAAAGCAGAAATATTTGCTGATTATTATGCAACATTCATAACCCCTCAAATCACATTATATACCACACCTGCACCTATTCCTAGATATTTATGATGAATATGCCATGAATGTTAGGTGATGGCAGTCACCAACAAGAGTCTAACCAATTCTCCTTGACATTCAACATTTCGAGTGCCTGATCATCAATATACTGTTACCAACAAGACACGGCAACTAATCGGGGCTAGGCATCCAAATTTAGCACAACAAAGCGGAGTGCACAGAACACTGCAGCCCAGGAACAGGTCCCATGTCCTGTGATGTCTTTGCCAAATTAACATAATCCTTTCTGCCTGGACGAGATGCCCTCTAATCCCTGCATATCATATGCCTATTTTATAGCTTCTTAAATGCCACTACTATATCTGCTTTCACCACCATCTGGCAGAGCATTTCCATAAGACTTAGGAGCAGAACTAGGCAATTCAGCCCATCGTCATGCCCTCGGGCTCTTAGCAAACTGTGTAAAAAAAAACTTGCCCATTCAACTTTAAACTTTGCCCTTCTCACCTTAAAGCTATATCCTCTAGAATTTGATATTTCAACCCCGGAAAAAAGGATTCGACTGTCTGCCTCTCATAATTTTATAAACCTATCAGGTCTCCCCTCCACCTTCAAAGAAATTCTAAGTTTGGCCAATCTCACGAGGATAATACCCTCTAATAAGGGGGAAACTACTTTTTCAGGGTCCCTACCTGGTTGGAGAGGCAGCGTTTCTCCGGGATGCATCGTCGACCCGTCCTCGCGGCCTACCAGCCTGGAGCGGCGTTTCCCGAGGGGACCGCCCAGAACTTCGGCTTCAGCGACAGTGCAACGCTATTGCGGAGCGGAGCGGGCGATGCCTTGCCTGGGTCGCCGCGCTGGAGCTCCGGTGAGCAGAAGACTGCCGACAAAAACATCGCGGAGCCGCGGGACTGTGGAGCGGCCAGCTGCGGGCGGTGGCGCTGAACTTTCTATCGGGAGCCTCCATCCCAGTGGGGGAGCTCCATCCGGCGCGGCCTTGTCGGCTTCGGAAGCCGCGGTCCCCAGTCAGAGGCGGCCGTTCCAGGTGTCCCAAGCCGCTGAGAGGGTGCTCCCGACGCCGGAGCACCATCACCCGGCGAGAACATCCTGGAACATCGAGCCCCGTAGCAGCGACTGCGGAGGCCTCAATAGGCCCGACTATGGGTGAACTGGGGATGGGACTGGACTTTGCTGCCTTCCCCCACAGTGGGAACCATTGTGGGGGGATGTTTTTAAGTTTACTGTTAATTCTATGAAGTTGTGTATTATCTTTATTTGTGTGCTGCATGGCAAGTCAAATTTCACTACACCAACAGGTGTACGTGACAATAAATGTCCTTTGTAATCCAGGCAGCATCCTGGTAAATCTCTTCTGCACCCTCTCCAAAGCATCCACGTACTTCCTGCAATGGGGTTACCAGAACGGCATAAATAACAACATCACTTCCCGAAATTATACTCAATGCCCTGACTGATTAAGGCAAAATAACATACATGCGCTTTACCTCTTCATGTGCTGTGACTTTCATGGAGGTATGGACTTGGATCCCAAGATCCCCCAGTATATTAATGCTGCTAAGGATCCTGCAATCAACTATAAAATTCCCCTTAAATTTAACCTCCCAAAGTGCAACACCTCACACTTTCCCAGATTAAACCCCATCTGTTGTTTCTCTTCACATATCTGTAATTGATCTACATTCTGCTGCAACCTTTGATAGCCTTCAGCCTTCTTCACTGTCCGGTGTTATCTGCAAACTTACTGCCCAATTCACTGACAATTTTGTCGTGAAAGTTGATTGTCACTGTTAGCTTAAGAGCCAAAAATAAAACAGTGCACTGTCACTATGGCACCAGCATGTGCTGTATTTTGGTGAGGAATTCTACACTGAATTAGCAGCTCTCCACTCATTACTCATACATTTGAGAGGAACTTGGTGAATTTGGCCATCTATTTTTTGTTTTTCTGACTATCTGCCTCTTCCACTTCCAATAGATTACCTTGCCTCCACACCCTCTGCCATGCATATAAGGATCTCTCAGCAGGACCATAAAGGGCATTCATGATAAGACAGACCTCTCATCCCAGGATTAGCCTAATGAATCTTCTCTGGACTTTCTTAAAAGACAGTATATCCTTTCTAAATAGGGGATTCAAAACTGTGCACACTACTCCAGGTGGGGTTCAATAATACCTTTGTACCAGTGTGACAATACTTATTTATTTTTAAAAGTCCAACTCCCTGGCAAGAAAGAGTAATATGATATTTGCTTTCTTAATAACTTGCAGCAACTGCAGGCTAATATTTTTGCAATCTTTAACATGTGAACTAGCCTTTTCGTGTCACCTTATTGAATGTCTTCGTGAAATCCAAACACATTGTATCGACAGACTCACTTTTATTGACTCTGTATGCTTTATCTCTAGCAAATTTGTCAAACGTGATTTCCCTTTCATAGGGTGATAGGAGTTTGTAACTTAATGCGTGAAAGGTTAGAAGAAGAAACCCTCATCACAATTAATGCACTTACAGAGCAGTAATCTTTAGGGCTATGGAGTTAGGATAAAAAGGTGGGAATTGATTGGGTATTCCTTTATTAACCAAAGTGGACACGAATAATAGATTGGTCTTATTCTATGTTACCATCTTTCTAAGATATCTCATTGAGATTAGTTTGGTTAATTAACTTCACATATGCAGTGAAAATCTTTTTTTGTGAGCTATCCAGTCAGAGAAAAGACCACATATGAATATAATCCAGCCGTCCACAGTGACCAGATAAAGGATAAAGGCCACAACATTCAGTGCAAGGTATAACATATAAAATCCAATTAAAAATAGTCCAAATGTCTTCAATAAGGTAGATGAGAGGTGAGGACCGCACCAGCTCATTCAGTTGCCTGGGAAGAATTGAAGGGTCCTCTCTTTAGATAGAATGTGGTCTTCTCATCCCATCTACCTCATTGTTGGTATTAAATGGAAAATAGTACTATCATTAAAATAAACATTTAGCAATTCAAGGAATTATTCCAAAGATGGGAAGCGGTAATTATGAGAGGGGAATGAAGTACTATTTTCATAACAGACCAGAAAGTTGACGAGAAATAATGATTGTTTCCTTTAGTTGAGTATTCATCAATGAAGGGTCACTTTGAGCTAGATGTTTTACTGCCTTTCATACAAGACACTAGGTCAGAGCACGAAGAGAAAAGGAAATCCAATCTAAAGATCACAGGATGGCAATGGCTAAAAATAAGCTGTCAATCAAATAATAAGAGCAGAGAAATAGAAGGAATAGACCATTTATCCTCTCGTGCTTGCTCTGCCATTCACTAAGACCTTTGCTGATCGGCACATTCCTTTGTGGTAATTCTATATCTCGATTTCTGAATATTCAAAAATCTATCACTTCCTTGAATATACACTTCCCTTCATGAAGAAATTCCTTCTTGCCTCAGTCCTAAGTGGCCAATCTCTTAATCTTCCAACACTTCATCCAAGGAAATCAGCATCCCTGCATCTTTCTGACAAGTCGTGCAAGGTTTTTGATATTTCAACAAGATCGCCTCTATCTTGAGAAAATTCTAGAGAATATATCTTCTAAGGACAATCCCTCCATCCCAAGAATCATTCTGATGAGCATTCATTGCAGTCTATCAATCATAAACCAACCCTTTTGACACAGAGCAGGTCTGTACAAAATATTCAAGGTGCAGTCACACCAAGGTCCTCTATTATTGCAATAAGGCATGGTTATATTGTACTTTAATAAAATCACTATTCAAGATGAAGTCTTGACTGGTTGATCGGAGATAATGACAAAATACCCAAAAGGAAATCTAGAATTGTGTAAGCAGATATAAAATGATTCCCCATCATAGTTCCAGATCATGATAATGTATTCTATTAAAGAATACAAAGAAAATGGACAACCTGTACTCAATTGTTTTGTGAAAGCGATTTCTAAAACAATAATCAAGAGTGAAGGAAAAGAGGAAACAAGACAAACGGCAGGCATGTGCAGTCCAATACGACAGAATTCTAAACAGACTTTCATATCACCACAACATAGCTACTTTAGCTAAATATTAATATTGCATTCTTCAGTTCTCAAAATATTCATAAATGAAAACACGAGGAACAGTGATAGAACAAATGTTTAATTTTCAATTTCAAAATAAAATATCCCAATGACTTCCAAATTTAAAGCAATTTTCAAATTCCACCTTTAATAAAGAATATACTTGCAAACTGCCTCGCTTTAACATCAGTGCAAGAGTAAAAAGTATTCAAGGTGTGGACAGAAAGTGAAACAAATGCAATACCTGTAAGCCAAATAATCTGAGAAAAGGTGTCTGTGCTAAATATGCAACAATGTGTTTTATTGTTAATTTGGCACCAAATTCCAAAGCACATTTTAAAATAAACTCTTCTGTACAGAGCAAAAATAGAAAATTCAGAGAAGATCAAATTGCACGGCAATTTGTTTAATAGTTCACTAAAAGTGCAGAAATAGTTAATGATTGAATTAACACTATTAATTCACAGAACCAATTCTAACTCTTGTATTTCTAAATTAAATAAGAAAAAGGGATAACTAGCATGTGCCCCAAACAGCCTGTACGTTAGCACATCACAGGAAATAGCAAAATATAACGGTTGAATGAATATTTATTTGCACATTGCACATATCCCCATTTCATTGTGATAGCAATAGAATCACAGTCAAATTGTAAATACTGTTGAATGTCCATAAGTTTGTATAGCTATCAACCTACATTCTCAATAAATTCAGTGACCAACACAACTGCACTGCAATAGTTTTGTAATATTAAATCGCAGAAAATATATTCATTATGTCAGCATTGTTTTTTTCCCAAATGCTACAAAAATACAGTGTAACCCTGTGGTTTATAAAAAGCAAATCTCTAAAGCACACTTGCACTTCTCTTACCTACACATTATATTTCTGAAAACGACTAAGATAATTTATATGAAAAAGTTGCTATATTTCGAGTACAACATAAAGTGGAATATAATATATTTATCAAAACTAGCTAGATGGTCAATAGTTGTTACAATTTTGTTTTGTGAGTAAATACCATTTTAGTTATGTTTTGATAAATATATTATAACACTAATAAGACAATTATACCACTATCAAACATTTAATCTTGATCTTCCTCAGCATTGCTTTAATGTAGGTATTATTTTATTATGTAGGTATTATTTTAAACATTAAAGCAGATCTTTTATTATTATGTAGGTATTATTTTAAACTATTTTAAACATTAATGCAGATCTTATAGTGAAGAAAATTGAAACTTAAATTCTCTAGGCTCCAATGATAAATAAAACTGAAGAACCTCAATAGAGAAAGTACTTCAAAGATTTATGAAGGGGGATAGAGAGATATAAAAGAATAAAATTGAAAGAGACAGACTGTCCATTTAGTTTTCTTTTAACTGCACACCCTGTGAATCCACAAAGTAGCATTGGTTAAAGTCGTGGGGATACTTGCATTCTGCCCATCGTGCAGACATAAATATATAATAGCAAGAAGAGGCACTGCAACTATGAGGGAATAAAAAGGTATGCACCATGTAGCAAGATGATCACAGATGCACAACAATGCATAAAGAAGGGCTTGAATGATGGATGCATTCCAAATACATCACAAAAAGTTAGGACCTGTCCAGTTTAGTTTAAGAACCCTTTAAAGAATGATGTTAATTACTTTTAAACAACTTTTTCAGAACTAAAACATTGTACAAAAAAATATTTTGTCCGTTTTGTTTGGAAAGTTATTTCTTTTGCTACACTTCTAACATTATAATTGCAACTCAGAGCCTTGTTACAGTCCACTAGAGACCTCCACTGAGCTGGCAAAATCTTTTAACACAAGTAGAAATTTGTCTCCAACTCTGCTACATTAAAAAATGAACTACATTATTATTATTATTATTATTATTATTATGCAATTGGATCAAGCCAACAAACTTCAAGAATATGATATGAAATGAAATAGTCATCACAAAGGTGCTCCCACATTTGACTTACATAATCGTGAAAGGCTTTTGCTTCACTCGAATGTTCACAAGTTTCTCTTCTTTCAGGTGCTGCACAGTAAAGGTCCCAAAATACACTGCAAAAAAAAAAAAAAACTTTTATTAATGATTCACCATATCAGTTTGAAAATATTCTTTAATAATTTTTTATTACTGCAATTTTTGGGCCACCAACGTTCTATTAATTTGCCCCGCTCCGTCCATTTAGCACATTAATCGCCAAAAGATCTATTTTATTTAAATGGAAAGACTCCAACCCTCCGACCACACTCCAGTGGTATTCTGAAACGATATCATGTTTAAATTTAGAAAAAATTAGGAGTGACATTGTTGAACCCTTGGTTAAATTTGATAATACTTGGGGAAATGTTATTGAACACTTTTATACAATATAAATTGCTCCCTCTTCAACTGTTATAAAAACTATTTTACCTCTATATGGTGGAAGGGACTTGACGTCATACAGACTAAAATTGTTGAAACTTTTAGTTCAGATTTTGTTTTGCTTTGTTTAGTTTTTATTTATTTATTTTATTTTTAGTCTTATTTTATTATTATTAATTTTTATTTTATTTTACTTTTTTTAGTTTAGGGGGGGTTTGCTTT
The DNA here is from genome assembly GCA_035221665.1 of Okamejei kenojei. Taxonomy (NCBI): domain Eukaryota; kingdom Metazoa; phylum Chordata; class Chondrichthyes; order Rajiformes; family Rajidae; genus Okamejei; species Okamejei kenojei. The sequence goes on from CM069133.1 coordinate 16,286,763, forward strand.
TTCCTTTCCTTTTTGTCTTTTTAGTTTTGTGTTTTTTCTACATTTATAAGTTTTCTTTTAAAGATTTAACTATATTTACATAGAGACCAGGAGGTCTATACTCAATGTGTATTTTGACATTGGTCTCATATCAGGTTATACCTGTTATTAATGTAATCCTGATCCCTATGTATCACTATTTTTTTTCTCTGTTTTTTTTTAATGTTTTTGTTTTCTTTGGAAAAAAAAACCCCAATAAAAAGAATTTAAAAGAGAGAAAGAAAATATTCTATCAATGTTCTGAAAAATATTGAGATCCCATAACTAATTAAAATAGTTAGTGTATGTAGAACATACATTTATTATCTAGTTTAATCCTTCCTTTGAGCAACTGAAAAGTAGCAAAGAAAAAATATAATTTAAGTCACGTAAAGCATTTTCCATTTTATAACTACAGGCCTATAGCCAAACCACACAAAATAAAAATATAAATATTTTGTATCATGAAATCATCAGGGACCAACATTTTACTTGTCAAAACAAACAGCAAAACATAAATGTGCCTGCCTGCTTAAAGAAATGTTCTCAAAAATACAAGCTCTCATATCATCCTGAAGTGCCAACAGTAAGAAGACAACACATAAGAAATATTACCTAATGACAATTACAAAAGACTAAAATTCACAGAAAATAACTGCGAGGCTAAATGCGTTCAGTTAATTACACATTAATAGACAGCAAGTGAAGATACATGGATAGCTACAAAATAAATTAAGTCACTGTCCAAAGGTGCCATTTTTCCACATCCAAATGAAGCACCTGTGCTTGGTTGGGAGATATGGACTAAATTCATCACAGAAAATTTGGAGCAGTCCATTTTATTATCAGCAACCTTTCAAAAACATGATGCCAACTAATCTCGCCTATACAATAGAAAAATCCACTCTTACAAATTCACTAGGTCATATCCTCTAAGTTCTAATTAATGCCAGAGATAATTTTTGATTTGATTTTCTTAATTTTCCTTCCTGTGATTTTGTTCTTTCTTTCTTGATTCAATTTTTCTTTCACGCTTCTTATTTAACTTTCTAAATTGACATTAAATTCTAAACCTTAAATTCCAAATTCTGTCTGTACGGTTCAGTAATAATTCTTAAAATGTGCTATCTTATGTGTTGGAGGGTGGGGGAAATCACATAACAGGCACAGCAATTAATGATACAACATCTTAAAAGGTAGATGTTTATTATGTTTCTGCATGAGCGGCCTGCCTGCCAACAAGATGGTGCAAATATTCATCGATAAAAGCCAGAGAAGTTAATTCTAGACAAGCATTGAAAGCCAGAATACCAGAATAGTCCATGCAATATATTAGATGCAAGGAGATCGCTGAAAGAAAATTTCAAACTTCATGCAATTCGTTATATGCACCAGTTTGTATTTTTCATTGTGATTAAATCATTTGTAATTATAATTAAATCACGGAACCAAGACAATATATGATCCAATTTGAAGGCAATACTTCGCTTATCAGTTCACTCAAATCCTGGACGCCCTGTAGAGGGCACTGCACCATTTGATCACCAACAGGGAGCATTGTGCTTCTAAAGTTCCCGGAGGTAACATGGACAACTGCAGTCATGCAAATAATGGGTGCATTTTTTCACCACCCACAGCGAGTTCTGGACCAATAATTCTGAAATGACAAACTATTTGACACAATAAATTTAGAGAAGTCTTGAGGTACCAGTTTTGAAGAGCAAACCCGATCTCGAAAGGCTGCAATTCACAACAATATGAGTATTGGAAGACTTGTAACCCTTGTCAAACTAACCATGACCAATGCGACCCACTTCCTTGAATCAGTAGAGAAGATAAGAACCAGGTTGCCAATCAATTTTATGGAAAGTCTGATTGCATTGCTCTTGCAATGGGTATTTCAGAGTTTACAGTGTTCCTTTGTTAATGGTCAGGATAAGGCCTCCATTGCCTTCTGAGGCAGAGAATTCCACAGACTCACAACTCTGTGAAAACGTTTTTCCTCATCTTCTTTCTAAATGGCTTACCCCTTATTCTTAAACTGTGGCCTCCTGGTTCTGGATTCCCCCAACATCGGGAACATGTTTCCTGCCTCTAGCGTGTCCAAACCCTTAACAATCTTATATGTTTCAACAAGATCCCCTCTCATCCTTCTAAATTCGAGAGTATACATGCCCAACCGCTCCATTCCATCAACATATGACAGTCCCGCCATCCCGCGAATTAACCTGGTGAACCTACACTGTCCTCCCTCAATAGTAGAATGTCCGTCCTCAAATTTGGAGACCAAAACTGCACACAATACTCCAGGTGTGGTCTCACTAGGGCCCTATACAACTGCAGAAGGACCTCTTTAATCCTATACGCAACTACTCTTGTTATTAAGGCCAACATGCCATTCACTTTCTTCACTGCCTGCTGTACCCGCATGCTTACTTTCAGTGACTGATGAACAAGGACCCCCAGATCCCGTTGTACTTCCCCTTTTCCCAACTTGACACCATTTAGATAATAATCTGCCTTCCTGTTTTTGCCACCAAAGTGGATAACCTCACATTTATCCACATTAAACTGCATCTGCCCACTCACCCAACCTGTCCAAGTCACCCTGCATCCTCATAACATCCTCTTCACAGTTGCCACCCAGCTTTGTGTCATCTACAAATTTGCTAATGTTACTTTTAATCCACCTAGATCATTAATGTATATTGTAAACAGTCCCAGCACCAAGCCTTGCGGTACCCTACTCGTCACAGCCTGCCATTCTGAAAGGGACCCGTTAATCCCTACTCTTTGTTTCCTGTCTGCCAACCAATTTTCTATCCATGTCAGCACCCTACCCTCAATACCATGTGCTCTAATTTTGCCTACTAATCTCCTATGTGAGACCTTATCAAATGCTTTCTGAAAGTCCAGGTACACTACATCCACTGGCTCTCCCTTGTCCATTTTCCTAATTACATCCTCAAAAAATTCCAGAGGATTAGTCAAGCATGATTTCCCCTTCATAAATCCAAGCTGACTTGGACTGATCCTAGTACTGCTATCCAAATGTGCTGCTATTTCATCTTCCATAACTGACTCCAGCATCTTCCCCACCACCGTGTCAGGCTAATTGGTCTATAATTCCCGCCTTTCTTGAAAAGTGGGATAACATTAGCTACCTTCCAATCCACAGGAACTGATCCTGAATCTATAAAGCATTGGAAAATGATCACCAATGTATCAACAATTTCTAGAGCCACCTCCTTAAGTACCCTGGGATGCAGACCATCAGGCCCCGGGGGATTTATCAGTCTTCCCAACACCATTTCCTGCCTAATGGACATTTCCTTCAGTTCTTCTGTCACCCTAGATCCTCTGGCCACTAGTACATCAGGGAGATTGTTTGTGTACTCCTTAGTGAAGACGGATCCACAGCATCTGTTCAACTCGTCTGCCATTTCCTTGTTCCCCATAATAAATTCAACTTTTTCAGTCTTCAATGGTCCAACTTTGGTGTTAACTACTTTTTTCCTCTTCACATACCTAAAGAAGCTGAATTGTATTAATTATTCAGGGTCCCAAGCCAAAACGTCACCTCTCCATGTTCTTCAGAGATGCTGTCGGGCCTGCTGAGTTGCTCCAACATCCAAACCCTAATCCACACATGACATAAAACAGAATCTCCGTGCTAGTTTTGATTCTGTGCCAATCACCTGCCTTCTATGTTCTGTAGCTCTTCATTTCTCTGCCAGTTGGAAATAACTTCTTTCTTTCTGCTCATGATTTTAAATATCTCTATCAGATCGCGTTGCAACCTCAAGAACAATTCCAGTTTTTCCAGACTATTCACATAACAAATGTCCTTCATCCCTCTGATCATTTAAAGTGGTGTCACTTGTAAATAGGGTGGTGAAGAAGGCTTTCAGCACGCTGGACTTCATCGGTCAGGGAATTAGATAGAGAGTTTGGGGTGTTATACTACAGTTACTGCAAGATGTTGGTGAAGGTACACTTGGAGCACTGTGTTCAGTTTTGGTGCCATTAAAATTTGGTGAAAGATGCCAGTAATGTGGAAAGAATGCAGAGAAGATTTGTGAGGATGTTGCCCAGACTCATGGACCTGAGCTATAGGGAGAGATTGTGCATGCTATGAATCAATTCTTTGGAGCACATGAGGCTGAGGGTTATTCTTGTAGAAGTGTAAATAATCATGAGAGGAATAAATAGGTTGAATGCACAGATTATTTTTTCCAGGATAAGGGAATCAAGAATTAGAGGACATAAGTTTAAGGTGAGAGAGAGCAAAGGTTTAATAGGAACCTGAGGGATAACCTTTTCACTCAGAGGGCGGTGAGCATATGGAACGAGCTGCCAGAGGAAGGAGTTGCGGCAGGTTCAATAGCAACATTTAAAAGACATTTGGACAAATGCATGGAAAGGAAAGGTTGAGAGGGAAATTGACTAAATATGGGCAAATGGAATGGGGCATCTAGAAAAGCGAGTAAATAATTGCGAGTCAAGGACTGAACTTGGGGCACTACACTAGTTACGTCTTTCCAATCTGGAAGGTGATCCTTTTATTCCAACACTTTATCTTATATGTGATAATAAGTCTTCACAGAGGAGGTTATTTCCAATAAACTGCAGGACAAAAGAACTTGAATCTTAGTTGTCTTCAATTCAAGATCTTTTATTGATTCTGCTTGTTATATCCTCAAAACTCTGACAAATATGTCAGATTCAATTTCCCTTTCATAGAACATGGCGCCTTGGATTGATTGACACCATACAGCTATTCTAAATGACTATTTTATTCCTTGATTGTGACCAAATCAGTGTTTTATAAAGATATCCTATCAATTTATAAACTCCAGGATCGCTCGTGCTTTTAATCACTTTCTCAACCTGACCTGGCATTTTCACATATACCTCAAAATCTCTATCTATTTTACACATTGACTGGTCCCATTCTGAATCCTCGGGATTTCCCACAGGACACTTCCCCTCAGTTCCCTACACCCTTTGTTTCCAATTGTACAGTCCATTTTCTTACTATGCTCAGTCAGTTCTGAAGGGTCTCGACCCGAAACGTCACCCATTCCTGCTCTCAAGAGATGCTGCCTGTCCCTCTGTGTTACTCCAGCTTTTTGTGTCTATCTACAAATATTTAATAGGCATCAACCTTCAGCTTGTCTAGCATCCAGAGATGTGTTTAGTTAATATTGTAAAAAAGTGTATAGTCTTTAGTCCCCACCACAAACTCTGCTCTCCCAACATGGATTCCAACCTGCTTCGTGACTATCGCTCGGCAGAAAACGGCTGTTTAGAGTCTTCATTGTCATATTTACTCTCTAAGTACGAATTTGTCAAAATATCTAGCGATCACTCCAATTGCCTATTTCAACCTTCTTAATGTCACCCGGATACAGTTGCCTCAGCCCATCAGCTGGTGAAACCTGCATTCATTCATGTCTTTGTAATCTGTATAATCAATAATTAAATTGAATTAAGACCTCCCTTCTTGCATTCTCTGCACTGTACATTTAAGACATTCACATTCTCTGTTGTCACTTCCTATCTCATATAAAACCCTAATAATCTATCAGCCCTGTACTTGAAAACCCATAATGGCTCTGAGTAATGCAAGTACAATGCAAATAAAATTTAATCTAACCAAGGCCTCACTTCTTCCTAATTCCAACCGTTCTGGGTATCTCTGCTTCTCCAGTTCCGGCATACTCTTTGCCACTGTCAAACTTAATCTCTGCGTCGTTAAAAATTGGATGAAGGGTCTTCAACCTGTAATGTTACCTCCTTTCCTCTTCGCATTGATTCTGCATAATCTGCCTAATGTTTTCAGCATTTTCTATCTTTATTATCTCTCCAGGCAGTACTTTGTTGCCTCTCATCTGAATAAGTTTCCTCGCATAAATGGTCAAAAAGATAATCACACTGCAGCAACAACAGTTCTACCCAAAATATTCTGAGCTTATGCAAGTATTCCAACTTGCCATAAGTCCACCACATTCACCGAAATAGAAATTGAGGCTTCCATCTTCAATAACCATAATATGCCACTTTACCATGCAAGTTTGTCTACTTCACCAGCAAGTTTGACTACTTCCCTACGATTTACCTAAATAAAAACATTCCATCTCCCTTGTTATCCATTCCAATATGTTTTGTTTCCTTGGCATTTTGCTTAATTAAATCGCTCTGACATGACTTCCTGTTAAAAAGTTCAGGTTGTAATAAGTTCTCCCATATTAAGTTTCTCCCCAGAGTCGATACCATGAATCCTATAATATGATGTTTATCTTTCATTGGTGCCCAGTACCAATTACAAGTACAACAGTAAGATTTAGCATCATCTCTGCAGGATAACCGGAAACGTACTCCTGTGTGTAATCTAAAAGACACAGCAAAATGCAAGTCAGTTAACTTGATCATGTGTAGGAAGGAACTGCAGATGCTGTTTTAAACCGAATATATACACTTTTAGAGTAATAGTGATACAGTGTGGAAGCAGGCCCTTCGGCCCAACTTGCCCACACCAGCCAAAAATGTCCCAGCTACATTAGTCCCACCTGCCTGCGCTTGGTCCATATCCCTACAAACTTGTTCTATCCATGTACCTGCCTAACTGTTTCTTAAACAATGGGATAGTCCCAGTCTCAACTACCTCCTCTGGCAGCTTGTTCCATACACCCACCACCCTTTGCGTGAAAAAGTTACCCTCGGATTCCTATTAAATCTTTTCCCCTTCACCTTGAACCTATGTCTTCTGGTCCTCGATTCCCCAACTCCTACTCTGGGCAAGAGACTTTGTGCATCTACCCAATCTATTCCTCTTATGATTTTGTACACCTCTATAAGATCACCCCTCATCCCCCTGCACTCCAAGGAATAGAAACCCAGCCTACTTAACCTCTCCATACAGCTCACACCCTCTTGTCCTGGCAACATCCTCGTAAATCCCTCAGATCCCGTGTATCCCTCAGAATACTTTCTAGTAACTCTCCAAATACAGATGTTAAACTCGCCGGCCTATAGTTCCCAGCATTTGTCCTGCAGCCCTTCTTGAAAAGAGGCACATTTGCCACCCTCCAGTCTTCCGGCGCCTCTCCTGTATTTAAGGACGACTCGTAAATTTAAACCAGGGCTCCTGCAATTTCCTCTCTAGTTTCCCGCAATGTCCTTGGATATATCTGATCAGACCCTGTAGATTTGTCTACCTTCATACACGATAGTACCCTCAGTACTTCGACAGTAACACTGACTGCTCTCAAGACACTTCCATTGACTGCCCCAAGTTCCTCCATCCTACTGTCTTTCTCCTCGGTAAATACAGAGGCTAAATACTCATTGAGGGCCTTGCCCATCTCCTGTGGCTCCACACAGAGGTGACCGCTTTGATTCCTGAGAGGTCCCACTTTCTCTCTAGTTACCCTTTTCCCCCTTACGTATTAATAAAATCTTTTGTGATTGTCCTTTATGCTACCCGCCAGAGCTATCTCCTGGCTCCTTTTTGCCCTTCTGATCTCCTTTTTCAGTTTACTCCTTAGTTCCCAAAACTCCTCGAGGAATGCACTTCATCCCAGTCTATTGCATCCTCTTGCTTTTGACCAATGCCTCAATTTCCCTCGTCAGCCAAGCTTCCTTACGTTTGCCTGCTTTGCCCTTCACTCCAGCGGGGCCGTATTTGTCCTGAGCTTTCGTCAGCACACTTTTAAAAACATCCCACTATGCTGATGTTCCTTTCCACTCAAATAACCTGCTCCAGCCAACTTGAGCAAGACCTTCTCTCGTACCCTCAAAGTTGGCCTTACCCCAGTTGAGCATTTTAACATGTGGACCCTCTCCATCCTTATCCATAACTTTCTTAAACCTAATCGAACTGTGGTCACTGTTAAATGCCTTTAAATTGGCTAGAAGCCAGACATTTTTTTAAAAAGGCATTTAAAAGTTGTTAGAAGCAATTAATATATTCCAAGATGGACACAAAAAGCTGGAGTAACTCAGCAGGACAGGCAGCATCTCTGGAGAGAAGGAATGGGTGACGTTTCAGGTCGAGACCCTTCTTCAGACTGATGTCAGGGGAGAGGGAGGTACATAGATAAGGAAGAGTAAAGTGTGAAAATGTAGAATAAATCATTGTTAGCTAGGAGATGGTAACAATAAAGCAAACAGAGATTAAAAAGTGTCAGATTAACTAAATAACCTTGCTTAAGAGAGATAAGTAAGTCGATTTTAAAACGGAGACCTAAGTGTGCTGTTTCTTTCATATCAATTTTTAATCTGAATTTTGTAACCTACAGTTCCAAAGCGTGAACCATTTTTTTAATATTCCTTCTTCAGGGAAAAGACTGACCCATAAGATTAAGTATTCTATTTTCAGTCATTAGTTGAATAAACTAACTGTGGACTATCTTTGAAGTAACAGAAAATTAAATTCAGCCAAGATGATTTTTCAAAACAAGACTAATAAAACTATATTTACTTACTATTATTCGGTAAAAGATTAAAATATTAATGAATACAACAGGTGCTTGTAACTAAACCTACCTGATCTCCCAGTTACTCAGCACTTTAACTACCCCTCCCATTCCCAATCGGACTTTTCTGTCCTGGGCCTCCTCCATTGTCAGAGTGTGGCACAGAGCAAGTTGGAGGAACAGCAATATTTTGCTTGGGTAGCTTGCACCCCAACAGTATGAACATTGACTTCTCTAACTGGCTTTCCCTTTCTCTCCATCCCCTCCCCTTTCCCATTTCTCCCACCAGTCTCACTGTCTCCGACTACATTCTATCTCTGTACCGCTCACTAACCCGACATCAGTCTGAAGAAGGATCTCGACCTGAAACATCACCCATTCCTTCTCTCCATGGATGCTGCCTGTCCCGCTGCGTTACTCCAGCATTTTTTGTCCACCTTCGATTTAAACCAGCATCTGCAGTTCTTTCCTCAGATGCTTGTGACTAGTCAGCTGCCCTTTTCAATTATATCAGGACGCATATGCCTTTCAAAACCACAAATGCTTGCCAATGAATTCTTTCTGCCTTTCTTGCAATCTTTGGACAGCTTGAAAATGAAGTTCAATTTGTATGATGCAAGCTTTAGAGCACGGAATTTTATTCTTGTGATTATAATTTCTGAAATTTGAGATGAACAAAGCGTAATGTTGTTTGCGTTAATATAAGGTTTGGCGGCCTTGTTTTCATCATTATGATTAACAATGTGTAATTACATGCATTCTAAAAAAAACAATTTAATAACGCCAAATAACTGAAAATATCAGCCTATAGACAGACACAAAAAGCTGGAGTAATTCAGCAATTCAGACAGCATCTCTGGAGAAAAAGAATAGGTGACGTTTCTGGCTTAGACCCACCCGAAACATCACCTATTCCTTTTTTCCGGAGATGCTGCCTGACCCGCTGAGTTAAGGGCCTGTCCCACTTGGGCGTCATTTGCACGTCACGCATGTGGCGCGCAAAGAATTTGTGCATCACTGCCTACGCCACCACATCTCACCACGCGCGCGTGACGTGTAAATGATGTTGTGACGCGTAAATGATGCGCAAATAGCGCCCAAGTGGGACAGGCACTTAACTCCAGCTTTTTGTGTCCATCTTCGGTGTAAACCAGCATCTGCAATTCCTTCCTGCACAATATCATCCTACACATGCCATTCAATGCTATTTTCACACAACCAAGCACATTATAAAATAACACCATGATCACAATGGTAAACTTTGGTTCTTCCATTGAATCCCAACAAACCACGCAGGGCGAAAGGAATCCGATATGCCCGTCCCAACAGCAGGCCTGGCTCAGTGATCATAGTATCTTGTGACAATAATAAAATGAACAAAACTAAACAAAACATAAAATTACAACCACTTTTAGTGGTGCTTGTACACCACTAAAGTGGAGAAATGAAAAAAACGAGTTAGACAAGAATATTGATGGCAAAGCAGAGGCCCTATAATTCACAAATCCTTGCAGGCTTGCTGCAACATTTGCTCTTTGTTTTGAGCTATGTGTAAGTCAAAGGTCGCATCTTCGACAGTCAATTTCTGTAAATGAAGAAATAACAACAAAAAATTATAATTAGATGCGCATCTAACAACGACCAAATGTCAGATATGACAAGGTGAATTCACTGCAGAAATGTGCATGTCAGCCAATTTACCAATGGTTACTTATCAATCTAGAAATATGCTAAATGGCTTTTTTTGTGCGATTTGAAATTGAATACATGCATAGAGGATTTATAAGCTTTGGTGCTACTCAGTCCCAAGGCTAACAACAAAGTTAGAACTAAACACAAACATTTTGTTTAAGCAATATTTCTCAACTAACAGCTACTGTATTTTTTACTGTATTTTATCGCCTCACATTTGACCTCCCAAAGTGCAAAACCTCACACTTGCTCAGATTAAACTCCATCTGCCATTTCTCCGTTCATTTCTACAGCTGATCAAAATCCTGCTGTGTACTACGACAGCCTTCCTCACAGTCTGCATTCCCAGCAATCTTGGAGTCATCTGCAAAGTTATTAACCAACTACTCTACATTTACACCCAAGATATATATCACAAACACAGATCCACTGGCCATAGACCTCCATCCATAATATTGTCCTTACACCACAACCCTCTGTCTTCTATCAGTAAGCCAGTTCCGAATCCATACGACCAAGTCACTATTCATCCCTTGCATCTTAATCTTCTGGATCGGCCTACTATGGGGGATTTTATCAAATGCCTTCCTAAAATCTATGTAGATAACATCCACCACTCTAACATCATTGTTCACCTTCGTCATCTCCTCAAAAAACTTGATCAAGTTAGTAAAACATGACCTGCCGTATATAACTCCATGCTGACTGATCCAAATTAACCCATTCTCTTCCAAATGGGGGTAAATCCTATTGCAAAGAATCCTATCCAATAGTTTCCCTACCACTGACAGGTGGTTCACTGGACTATAATGTCTTGAATTCTCTCCTTCTCTTCTTGCATAAAGGAACAACATTAGCTACTCTCCAGTCCTCCGGAACAATAGACAATAGAACCTTGCATGTGGCTACTGAAGATGCAAAGATCTTTGTCAAGACTCCCACAAATCCCCCTTGCCTCTATCAACAACCTGGGATAAATCCCATTAGGTCCTGGGGATTTATCCAATTTAATGCTCTTCAAGAGCACCATAAATTCCTCCTTCTTAATCTCAAACTGCCCTTGCATATTATTATTCGCCGCACTAATCTCCACACTATTCTAATGTCCTTTTTCTTGGTGAAAACGGATGCAAAGTACTCGTTTAGTACCTCACCTACATTCAGACTTCAAGCACACATTCCCTCTTTTATCCTTGAGCAGCCCTACCTGGTTATCCCTCAATGTCCCTTCATCTTTTGCTCAACATGGAATCATTGAACACAAGAGGCCAGTTGGCCCATTACATCCACTATAGCATTGTGCAAGAGGAACTTTCTAATTCAATCACTGTCCCGTTTCCATAGTCTTGTAAATTCTCTCTTGAAAGCCACTTTATCCACCATATCTGTAGGCAATCATACACCACATAAAAAATGGGTTTCTCCTGTCACTATTCATTCTCTTCTCCTTTGTTTTATACTGCGATTTCCAGTCTTTAACTCTTCCACCAATGGGAACAGTTTGACACTATTAATCTTGTCCAGATTCCTTGGCATTTTATATATTTCTATCAAATCTCCGAAAAAGCAGAGTCCAGACCTCTCTAATCTTTCCTTGTAACCATAGCCCTGTATCCAAGAACCATTCTCATTAATCTTTTTGGGATCCTCTCTGAAGCCTTCACATAATGATGTGGAAATCAGCAATGATCGTAAAACTCCAGTTGAGGTCAGACCACCAGTATTTAATAATAATTCAGCAGACCTGCCGAGCTTTTATACTGTATACCAGTACTGAAGAAGCAAGGAAACGTGTACATTTTATTAAATGTTGTCTCAACTTGACCTGCCCTGTCCACCCATTTCCCTTCTGCTTATGCACCGTTTTCAGAATATTATTCTATATTACCTCTTTTCAACTGCTACAATAATTACAATTATACCTAGAGAGGATAGGCAATACTTAGAGAGGATAACAAGACTTAGAGAATATATTCCTGGGGGGGGGTATCCACTAATGGGATTGAACTGCAGGCCCCCTCAATGGTCAGTGGGAATTAGAGTAGGAAATATGTAGGATAATCCTAGATAGCTGCAAGAATAACAGGGTTGTAACTGTGTGGGATTTTTTAAATCGAAATATTGATTGGTTCTGCAAGTGCTCAGGGCTTAGATGAGTGGAGGTTGTTCCTAGTGCTCAGGAAAGTTTTCTCAATCAGGATGGTCCTGCTCGAGAAGAGGCAAAACTTAACCGCCTTTGTAAAATAAAACATGGCAGGTGACAGGCGTTAGTGGGAGAGCACATTGGGACATGATCAGCCATGATCACATTGAAAGGTAGCGCTGGCTCGAACGGCCGAATGGCCTACTCCTATTGGCACCTATTGCCTATTGACAAGGACCATAATTCGAATAGTTTTTACTGTACATTGTGACAGAAAAGGATAGGACTAGTCTAAAAGCTAAAGTCCTAAATTGGGGCAAAGCCAATTCTGAAAGTTTTAAACAGGAACTTTCAAAAGATGAATGGGGGAGTAAATGGACAACAGACATATGGGAGACTTTTAAACATGAGAGAGCAAGAGTTCAGAGCCAGAACGTTCCTGTTAGAGAGATGGGCGAGTGGAGTTCCTGCACAAGTCAGGAACCCAGGGTGACATGAGATATTGAGGATCTCATCAAGAAAAATGAGGCATATGTCAGGTATAGACAACTACAATCAAGGAAATCCCTTGAGATGTATTGGAGGTATAAGAGTACATCAAGAAGGAAATTAGGAGGGCAAAAGGGAACATGAGATGCTTTTGTCAGATGAGGTGAAAGAGAATTCCAAAAGATTCTTCAAGTAAATTAAGGGAAAGGGAGACAGGCGAGCTGTTAAATGAATATTTCTCACCAGTACTAACCATGGAGAAAAGCATGGATGCCAGGGAACTCAGGGAGGTTAAGAGTGATATTTTGGAGGGAGTCTACTTTACCGAAGGGGAGATGCTGGAGGTCTTAAAAAGGGATGAAGGTAGATAGATCCCTGGGATTGGATCAATGTATGACTTTGTGGAGAGCTAGGGAAGAGATTGTGGGGACCCCAGTAAAGATATTTGTGTCATTGATAGTCATGAGTAAAGTCAATCATGGACTAGAAAACCTCATCTTTATCTTCTGCTCTCCCCAATGTTACAGGCAATTGAATAGACAATAGACAATAAGTGCAGGAGTAGGCCATTCGGCCCTTCAAGCCAGCACCGCCATTCTATGTGATCATGGCTGATGATCCACAATCAGTACCCTGTTCCTGACTTCTCTCCATACCCCTTAACTCCGCTATCCCTAAGAGCTCTATCTAACTCTCTTGAAAGCATCCAGAGAACCAACCTCCACCGCCCTCTGAGGCAGAGAATTCCACACACTCACAACTCTGTGTGAAAAAGTTTTTCCTTATCTCCATTCTAATGGCTTACCACTTATTCTTAAACTATGGCCCCTAGTTCTGGACTCCCCCAAAATTGGGAACATGTTTCCTGCCTCTAGCGTGTCCAAACCCTTAATAATCTTATATGTTTCAATAAGATTCCCTCTCATCCTTCTAAATTCCAGAGAAAAACAAAGCCCAGCCGCTCCAATCTATCAACCTATGGCAGTCGCCATCCTGGGAATTAACCTCGTAAACCTACGCTGCACTCCCTCAATAGCAAGAATGTCCTTCCTCAAGCTTTGAGACCAAAACTGCACACAATACAGTTGAAGGAAGCACTGTTAGCAGCATCAGTTGAAAATATACTCTGGGGGTTGAACATCACAGCTGACCAAATGCTTAGAGATACAACGTCTAGTTGAAGCCTACAGCGGGCATTGAGCATTTCAACACACTTGCTGTACTTTCTTCAGTTCATCCTCACCAATGTACCCGTTACATTTGTCAAGAAAACGTAGGCATTTGTCAGGTATAGGCAACTGCAATCAAGGGAACCCCTGAAGGAGTACGAGTACTGACATGAGGGAGGCATCCATACCATACCACCATTATCGAGAAAAAGTATTATCCTTGCACAAAAGATTTCTGTACAGTGTAGCATTATCAAAGTACTTAATTAGATAGATTGGATGTGGCAGCCTAAAACATGGCAACCATTAAAAGTAATACAATTGTTTTCCTTAACCATCTGTAATTTCACAGGCCAGCATTTCTCACACTATCATTACTATCAAATCTGAGAACTAATGTTGGTTCAATAAGTGTGGAAGAGCCTGCAGGAAGAGAAACACACATCTAAAAACAAGGCCCCAAACTGGCAAACCTGAAATTTAACATTACACACTGGAAAAACACCAAAAGCAACATTGAAAAGAGTTATGCGATTCCACGGCCAACAAATTAAAGCTCCGCATTCCCAACACCTCTGGTCAGGAATAATGTGCACGATAAATTATTTATTGGAGGAGGAGACGGTTCCAAGAAGATCCCCAACCTTAGTCATGGCCGATCTCAACACAAGAGCCAAAGACAAGGCTTAAGGATTTGCAACAACCTTAAAAGAGAAGTGCCAAGTGGATAATCTGAGGTTCATGCTATTACAAAAGCATTTGGTCTATAAATGTCACCACATCTGATATAAAGAAATAGCTATAAGCACTGGAAATAACAAATCCAGTGTAACTAACAACGACCTGAAGACTTGCAAAACAGACATGTCTCCAGCAAAGTTGTTCCAGATGAGTTATAACAAAAGCATCTCTCCGACATCTATCTGACAATATGGAAAGTCTCCCTCTTATGTCCTGTCCATAAAAAGTAGGACAAACTCAATCTGGACATTTACTCTCAATCATCAACAATCTGACAGGAGGTGTCGTTGACAGTGCAATCAAACCCTACTCAATGTCAAATAACCTTACCAATACTCAATCTGAAACTTGTCTGCAACACACTCTGTCGATATCATTGCTTTCATCCAAATGTGGATGAGGGAGCAGAATCTCTGAGATGAGACAACAGTGGATGCCTTCAATATCAAAGCAATATTATTCCAAATGTAAAACCAACCAAAACTGCTCAAGACAGGAGCAACACAATAGAAAATGGTAGTACTTGATTGGACAATTATCTTAACCCCAAGACATTGCTGCAGGAGGTCCTCAAGTTAATGTTCCAAGAGGAAACATCGTAATCTGCTTCATTAATTTCATCCCTTCCATCATAAAGTCAGAAGTGCGGAATATTAATGATTACGCTATAATAAATGCACCTCAGAACCAATTCCCACAAGCAGCAAGAACTTGATTAGATAATATTAAGAAATGTCCAAAGAGATTTTAAGTACATTAAGCAAAAGACGGTTATCAATAATTACAGCAGGATCATGATTAGTTGGGCAAGTGGGTTAATGGAGTTCAATGCAGATAAGTGCGAGGTGTTGGAGGTCGGTGGGGAGCGCTGCGAGCCGGCTGCCCTGCCAGCAACGTGTGAGGTTTTTCTACTATTTTTGTTTTTTTAGTATCTATGTGTGTTTTTAATGTTTCTTGGTGTGTCTTGTGTGGGGGGTGGTGTGGGGGGGGGTAAAGGGGACACCGCTTTGGTCGCCTCCTCCACTTTTTCCATGTCACCTCCGGTGGCCTAACATAGAGGATCGGTGCGGCCTTTCCCGGAGACGAGCCTGGGGCTTCAGCAGCGGGCGCAGCGCGGACTCTTTCATCGCAGAGCGGGTAAGTCCTCTCCGGGGGTCGCCGAAGGGGAGCGCTCCGTTCGCTGGCCCGCGGCAGCCTGAAGCTGCGGTCTGTGGTGCTCCAGCTGGCGCGCCGTCCGGAGCCTGGGATCCCTCGTTGGGGACCCCGGAGGAGAAGAGCTCTGACTGCCGGCCCGCGGCCTACTTCTAACCGAGGGCGCGGCGGGGACTTCCATCCGGAGCGGGATCCCTCACCAGGGACCCCTGGAGGCGAGCTCCGACCGCCGGCCCTGCGATCTGCGATGCTTCTGGCCGCGGCGCGGCGGGGACTTTAGATCTTCGACCGCCGGCCTGCGGCCTACACCATCTTGAACCGCGGTCTCCGGTGGGGAAGTTCCGATTCAGGACTTACCTTGTCTTCCACCAGTGATGAATGCTGTGGTGGATGTTTGTGTTAAATTTTTATTGTGTATTGTGTGTTTTTTTTAAAAATATAAATTGTACCGCTGTTGGCAAATTCATTTTACTGCACTTTATGTGCAAGTGACGAATAAAACTTGACGACTTGATTTTGGGAAATCAAACCGGGGCAGAATCTGCACAGTCTTACATCCAAAATAAGGGAATCAAGAACCAGAGGACAAAGGTTTAAGGTGAGAGGGGGAAGATTGAATAGGAACTTGAGGCAGGCACTATAAAAACATTTAAAAGACATTTGATCAAGGACATGGATTGGAAAGGTTTAGAGCAGTGCTCTTTAACCTGGGCGGTACCGCCCACTAGTGGGCGATGTAAGCTTTCAGGTGGGTGGCAGAATAATTACATGCTGTATTAAAAACATCCAAAATATACAAACTCAAATCTGTGAGAGAATGTATGTGAAAAGAAAAAGTTACGGTCATTTTAGAGAAAAGTATTTGAATAATGTATTTTAAACTTTTATGCTGCATTAATTTTTAACTATGTTAAATATTGTAATGTTTAACCGCCACCAAACCCGCCTGGAGCCGGAGCGGAGCCGGGCTGAAGCCGGCGCCGAGCCCCCTCCGCGCCGGCTGCGAGCCCTGGCCCGACACCTCCGGTGCTGAGGGGGCCAAACGACAGTCACTGGAAAATGCGAGATGCGTAGCAGACGGTCTCCGGCCCGCCGAGGTCGCTCTGTGACCTGTGAAGATGCCGAGGGATTCGACTCACTGTGGGGGAGGGCAGGTGTGATTCTCCACAGACCCAGAGCTCCGGCCTCAGTCGGTGCAGCGACGGGAATCGCTGTGCAGCGGTTCCCGCAAAGGAGCGGCAGTCAACGGGATAGATGGCAGGACAGGAGGCAGGGACTGGGAAATGGAAGAGGGGCTTTCCCTCCGACGCCGGCTGCAAGTCCGGGGCCACCACCGGACAGGGATGGGCATGTCCGTCCGTCTTCTGCATGGACCAGTGGAGAAGGGAGAACTAGTGTCACTAACTCCAGTAGCAATTCATCAGTGGTTGCAGCGCTGGGGACCCGGTTTGATCCAATGTTTTTCTCCAGTGACCTATGACCTGGGCATGCGCAGTCGAAATACCGAACTCGCTTATATGGGTATTGAACATACATAAATCAAGATTGTGCCAAAAAGGTTTCATTAAACGCGCCACTGAATAGCGGTGCTGGCTCGAAGGGCCGAATGTCCTACTACTGCACCTATTGTCTATTGCCACGATATTGGTTCACCGGTGCACATGTAGATATATAGGGATTTGGGTACTTGGGAAATGGCAATTGGGTGTCTATGAGAATGGGCGGATGATATCACATTGCAAGCTGCTGGACCTGGCACCACTAAGTCTGGAACTTTGCAGAGGTTTCAGGAAGCTTCTGCACCTGTAACCCACTGGTTGCAAAAAAGTCTGGGCGTTTGCAGGAGCTCCAGAATACTGGAACTTAATGCATGCTTGTGGTTAGTCCAGAAGGGTGGCCTGCACCTGGAAGTTTCCAATTGCCCTAAAGATGTTTCTACTTTGTTTCTGTGTCTCCCCACCAACACCTGTAATTGGTTGCCTTCAATGGTATGTTTCTCTATGTATTAAGATGTTTCTACTTTGTTGCTATAGAAACATAGAAAGATAGAAAATAGGTGCAGAGGAGGCCATTCGGCCCTTCAAGCCAGTACCGCCATTCATTGTGATCATGGCTGATCGTCCCCTATCAATAACCCGTGCCAACCTTCTCCCCATATCCCTTGACCCCACTAGCCCACAAGCTCTATCTAACTCTCTCTTAAATCCATCCAGTGACTTGGTCTCCACTGCCCTCTGTGGCAGGGAATTCCATAAATTCACAACTCTCTGGGTGAAAAAGTATTTTCTCACCTCAGTCTTAAATGACCTCCCCTTTATTCTAAGACTGTGGCCCCTGGTTCTGGATTCGCCCAACATTGGGAATATTTTTCCTGCATCTATCTTGTCCAGTCCTTTTATAATTTTATATGTTTCTATAAGATCCCCCTCATCCTTCTAAACTCCAGTGAATACAAGCCTAGTCTTTTCAATCTTTCCTCATATGACAGTCCCGCTATGTATAAAGATGTTGCAGGTACTGTTATATGATTGGACAAAGGAGTTGTCACTCCATGTATCTTCCCTCCGGTATCGGTGATTGGGTTTGTAGGGGTTGTTTTGTCACAAAACAGAGAAACTGTCTGAAAATCACTGAAAGAGGAGATCTTTGCTTGTTCCTTATGAAAATCGAACCAGATATCCAACATTTAGTAAGTTTCTCAGTATCAGGCTCAAGGATCTCATTAAATTAAAGGCAATTTCAATTAATTGTATTGTTTTATGCTGGGTATGTAACTTTTTTTTTCTATTTAAATATTAGTGGGCAGTATGGAAATTTTTCCCTCACGAAAGTTACAAAAGTGGGGGCTAAGTATGAAACGGTTGAAGTGCACTGCTTTAG
The DNA here is from genome assembly GCA_035221665.1 of Okamejei kenojei. Classification (NCBI taxonomy): domain Eukaryota; kingdom Metazoa; phylum Chordata; class Chondrichthyes; order Rajiformes; family Rajidae; genus Okamejei; species Okamejei kenojei. Next base: position 16,305,527 of record CM069133.1, read on the forward strand.
AGGGATCTAAATTATCTAAAAGAGTGTTTAGCCAACATGTACCAGCAGCTTGCTTGACAATGCATGGATCAAGTAGTTTCTAAAATCAACCAAGTAGAATCTTACATTTACATCACATATCTGAACCACAAAAGTAAACTAGTAGTTTAACATTTAGGATACAAGTTCAAATAACAAAGTATTTTAAAGGCATTCGATAATACCTAGTTGCTTCCTTTTTTTAAAAAAAGAATGCTCATTAGATGTCATTAATTATTAAACTAACTTACCACCACCACGAATGTAAGAAACCTGGTGGTTCTCCTAATGTTATGTTTTTCTCCCATCGTATCTAAAAAATAAATTAAGATAACACTATTGCATCTACATATATTCAGAAAAAAATAAAAAAGACCACAGTGCACTCAGCCACTCTATGCTCAACAATCTTAAACATACGTCGACTGATTACAAATTTACAATATTGATATGAATTTAGTTTTGATAGTAATTCAGATATTCTTCATTAGAATAGACAATGTAATCAGTAAACATTAGTGCGCATTGTATTTTGAACACCCACCTCAGATATTATATCAACATTTTCTTTGTAAATAAATAGCTAATGCAACTTCACTTTTTAAAGGGTAGGTAACTTTGCTTTTTAAGGGTGGCTAATGTAACTCCACTTTTTAACGAGACCTAATGTAACTCCACTTTAAGGGTAGCTAATGTAACCACTTTTTTAGAATAGCTAAAAAAAACTCCACTTTTTAAAAACGAGGGAGAGAGAAAATGGAATTACAGACCGTGTTAGTCTTACATCGGTAGTGGGGAAGATGCTGGAGTCAATTATTAAAAATGTAATAGCAGCGCATTTGGAAAGCAGTGACGGAATTGGTTAGTCAGCATGGATTTATGAAGGGGAAATCATGCTTGACTAATCTTCTGGAATTTTTTTGAGGATGTAACAAGTAGAATGGATTCGGGCGAGCCAGCGGATGTGGTGTATCTGGACTGTCATAAAGCCTTTGACAAGGTCCCACACAAGAGATTAAAAGAGTAGGAATTAACGGATCCTTTTCAGAAAGGCAGGCAGTAACTGGTGGGGTGCCGCAAGACTCGGTGCTGGGACCCCAGCTATTTACAATATATATTAATGATTTAAACGAGGGAATTAAATGTGACATCTCCAAGTTTGCCGATGACACAGTGCCGGGTGGCAGTGTGAGCTGCGATGAGGCTGCAGGGTGCCATGGATAGGTTGGGTGAGTAGGCAGCTGCATGGCAGATGCAGTTTAATGTGGATAAATGTGAGGTTATCCATTTTGGTGGCAAGAACAGGAAGGCAGATTAGGAAAAGACCTGGGTGTGCTTGTACATCCGTCACTGAAAGTAAGCTTTCAGGTACAGCAGGCAGTGAAGAAAGCTGATGGTATATTGGCCTTCATTGCGAGAGGATTTGAGTTTAGGAACAACGATGTCCTACTGCAGTTGTACAGGGTCCTGGTTAGACCGCACCTGGAGTATTGTGCACAAATTTTGGTCTCTAATTTGAGGAAGGACATTATTACTATTGAGGGAGTGCAGCGTAGGTTCACCAGGTTAATACCGGGGTTGGCGGGACTGACATATGATGAAAGAATGGGTCGACTGGGCTTGTAATCACTGTAATTTAGAAGGATGAGAGGGAGTCTTATAGAAACATATAAAATTCTTAAAGGATTGGGCAGGCTAAATGTTCCCAATTTTGGTGGAGTCCAGAACCAGGGGTTACACTTTAAGAATTAAGTGTAGGCCATTTAGGACTGAGATGAGGAAACACTTTTTCACCCAAAGAGTTGTGAATCTGTGGAATTCTCTGCCAAACAAGGCAGTGGAGGCCAATTCACTGGATGTTTTCAAGAGAGAGTTAAAGCCCTGTCCCACGGTACGAGTTCATTCCAAGAGCTCTCCCGAGTTTGCTCTGATTCGAACTCGGAGATTTACGGTACTGGCCACTCATCGGTACTCGGGGCTCCCGTAGACATTTTTCAACATGTTGTAAAATCTTCACGAGTCTTCCCGTGCTTACCGGCCGTTAGCGAGTCTTCCCGAGTACCTGCCGTTAGCGTTACGAGCCGCTAAGAGACGTCCCCGAGCTCCGACATACCCGCTACGTTCATTCTCCATGCTTACCACAAGTTTGATTTTTTTAAACTCGGGAGAGCTCTTGGAATGAACTCTTACCGTGGGACAGGGCTATTAGATTTAGCTCTTAAGGCTAAAGGAATCAAGATATACGGGGGGGAAAGCAGGAACGGGGATACTGATTTTAGATGAATGACGGTGCTGGTTCAAATGGCTGAATGGCGTACTCCTGCACCTATTTTTCGAACTAGATTTCACATCTCCTTTTACACATATAATAGAGTAAATTGTGTTTCGCTATCAGACATATCTGAATTTACTTTGGAAGAAAGTTTAGTGAAGTGGTAACTACGGGATATTTCAATAAACTTTAGTTGATTACTTTAACGTGAACATTTTAAAATCAATTACAATTACAAATGAGTATATTATATTATCTAAAATGTACAAAAGGTAAAGGTACTATTAAATTAATATTTTATTCAATTTATCACAAGGACAGACTATGAAAGATCACAAACTGAAAACCTATAAAACATAGAACTAAAAATAAATGAAGTTTGAACAATGGCTCACCTCTGATAAAAATGTTTGTGCTGATTTTTGTGCTCCTACGTGGAGTAGATATTCATATACATACAGTGCTAACCTGCAAGGCAGACACAAATAAATTACTTCATCATTATCACATTATTAAGAAATAATTCTCATTCCAAGTTAAAATTGTTCACACTTCACACATGATAAATTTAAGTTATCGAATCCACAGCAATAAATTAATTTGCACCACAAAATATTTATGGCACATGGATTTTTTAAAAAACATAATATAATGATATCCAACAAGTAAATATTGAGTGCCAAAGTTTGTTATGATACTCATTCTCTTCTTAGTTAATGAACATATCTTTCAAAGATGAACATTTATTTTAATAAACTCTTACATTTCAAAGTACTTTTGATTTCGCTTTGATTACGTTTGTGTCCATTTACTAATGTTTATAATAAACCAAAATAAGAAAGAAGTTAAATGAAAAAATCTGGACTGGAGCACGATCATTAGAATAAAGGAAAACTTCACACTGTTAAGCAAAATGCTTCAAAATGAAATTATGCTCATTGTATTCAGAAAACTCAATAGTCTGCTGTGGATTTTGTTTTTGGTGGATTTTCATTATTTGAGCCTCAATTGCAGAGTAAACGTTAACATGTATTTGTGCTAGGCATGTGCAATTTTATTTGATAGTGGTGCCCAAAATACAAATATGAAATGCATAAATAATGCTTTGAAAGAAAGACACTTTAACATCATGAATTCAATACATGCACTGTTCAGTTATTAACCTCTAGTATATAGTTAATAGTAATAGATTTTCTCCTCAGCAAAAGAATAAAGACTAAATTGCATGATTTGACATATCAGATGCTGATCAATCAAATCTGTTCCACTGTGTTTATTTGATTATAGACTGATACTACAAAGGTTGCAAAATGTGATTATCCAACCAAGTGCCAGGAATAACATACAAAGACAAAACACAAATAAATATATATGCATGCACACTTCCTTCAAATACAATGGGTATTATTTTACCAAGATTCAATGCTGGTAAACGGGCTGGCTAACGAAGCTGATGGGAGGAATGAGCACACATTCTCGCTGTCCGAGCACGATGTGAGGAGGGCTCTGACACGGGTGGACACGAGGAAAGCTGCAGGTCCCGATGGAATCTCGGGGTGAGTACTTAAGTCCTGTGCTACGCAGCTAGCTCCGGTGCTCACTACAATATTCAACCTCTCCCTGGACAAGTCTGTAGTCCCTGCCTGCTTCAAAAAATCCACCATTGCACCTGTACCAAAGAATGCCTCCCCAGCCTGTCTGAATGAATACCGTCCGGCCCTCACCTCGGTAGTCATGAAATGCTTTGAGAGGCTGGTGAAGAAACACATCTGCGCCTTCCTCCCTGGCAACATGGACCCGTCACAATTTGCATACCGTCCGAACAGATCCACGGACGATGCTGTCTCCCAGGTTTTGCACACTGCTCTCTCCCATCTTGACAGCCAGAAGGGGGGCTACTTGAGGATGCTGTTCATAGACTTCACTTCAGCCTTCAACACGATAGTCCCCACCAGACTGGCCGCGAAGCTATTGGATTTAGGGCTCAACACCCCCCTGTGTGCCTGGGTCCTGGACTTTCTCACCGCCAGGCCCCAGGTAGTCAATATGGGAGGGGAGGGAATACATCGAAGTCCCTCACCCTGAGCACAGGATCCCCCCAGGGCTGCACCCTCAGCCCCCTATTGTACTCCCTGTACACACATGACTGTGCGGCCAGGTTCAGCTCCAACTCGATAATCAAGTTTGCTGATGACACCGTGGTGGTGGGCCTGATCTCAGACAACGATGAGAAGGCCTACCGGGAGGAGGTGGCTGATCTGGCACTCTGGTGTCAGGACAACAGCCTCCTCTTGAACATCAAAAAAACGAAGGAGCTGATCGAGGACTTTAGGAGGGCACATCATCCGAGGACGTACACACCATTGAGGATTAATGGGGATACTGTGGATAGGGTGAGCTGTTTTAAATACCTGGGAGTCCACATCTCTAAGGATATGACATGGACATCACACGCTGCAGCACTCGTGAGTAAGGCAAGGCAGCGCCTTTACTACCTCAGGCAATTGAGGAAATTCAGAGTGTCTCCGAGGATCCTCCAGTGCTTCTACTCTGCGGCTGTGGAAAGCATCTTGTCCAGAAACATCACAATCTGGTTTGGTAATTGCTCTGCCTAGGACAAGAAGGCTCTGCAGAGAGTAGTGCGTTCGGCCCAAACGCACTATGGAAACTTCACTCGCCCCTCTGCAGGAACTATACATCAGGAGGTGCAACTCCAGAGCCAATAAGATCATGGGAGACCCCTTCTACCCCTGCAACGGACTGTTCCAGCTGCTACGGTCAGGCAAACGCCTCCGTTGCCATGCTGTGAGAACGGAGAAGATGAGAAGGAGTTTCTTCCCAGAGGCCACTCGGACTGTAAACTCCCATCTCACCAGGGACTAACTCTACTAACTTACTGTACCACAATACCACCCACAATATTTAATATGAAAAAGAACATGTGATTCTGCTTGTAGTTTGTTGGTCGTTTGTTTGTTAGTTTTTTGCACAAAGTCCGCAGGCACTGCCACTTTTCATTTCACTGCACATCCCGTATGTGTCTGTGACGAATAAACTTGACTTGACTTGCTGCATTTCAAGTTTGGCAGCTTTTCTGCCCTTGGCTAATTTCATTATCATTATGATTATGAAAAACATATGACTAGTTTAATTCACTCAAAGAGATACTAACTTCTCCATATGCTAGCAACACATTCATTATTCCATGTGATTCCTGTAATCTTAGTTTATCATTTTCCAGACCTCGGCTTTTGGTCATAATTCACATTCCTGACTCTACACATGAATCCTTCAAGGTAGCGAGAACGGCATAAATAATTCAATTCAAGTGGCTGACTATAGTTTAATGCCAACTTCCTAAATGTTTTGTTTCGTTTTGACAATTAAGTTTCATGTTCAATATTTGCATCTATTTCTATTGGATGGATAAATTTAGCGCTAAATCCGCTAAGATTCATAGTTCTCTTTTAATTTCATCCCAAACAATTGTGATTCTGTTCTGGTAGTATGTGTGTCACATATTTTCATTCTTATGTGTATACAGGCATTTGTACTGGTCTAGATTAATATTTGCTTGTCATTGTTTGTCCACTTACATACCCAGCTCAATTCATTTTGCAAATTCTTGGCTAGTGCTTCAGATGCCACTGTGTCTTTTTAGCTGGTACATTCTGCAAATTTGATCAGTTTGCTTTTGAATACAGGTCACTAAAAATAAAATTCCACTGTAAAGCCATGACAAACTCGTTGGAAGAGTTATGTTTGAGCAATGGAGGGGTGCAGGGTGTGCACATTATTGAACTCCACCCTTTCAAGCGGTCATCTTATCTGCTCCCAAGGATTTCTGAAAGTCACAGTACATCAAATCACAGTACATTATCGGATTATTCCCTCAATCAAAATTAATGAATTTATCAGAGTATCCTCTTCTGAATCATTGTTGACTATTTGAAGGGAATAACTTCCAGAGTTATGGGTAACCATATAACCATATATAACCATATAACAATTACAGCACGGAAACAGGCCCTCTCGGCCCTTCCAGTCCGTGCCGACCATTTGTTTTCCCCTAGTCCCATCTACCTGCACTCAGACCATACCCCTCCATTCCCTTCACGTCCATATACCTATCCACTTTACTCTTAAATGTTAAAATCGATCCTGCCTCCACCACTTCTGCTGGAAGCTCATTCCACACAGCCACCACCCTCTGAGTAAAGAAGTTCCCCCTCACGTTACCCCAAAACTTCTGTCCCTTAATTCTCATGTCATGCCCTCTTGTTTGAATCTTCCCTGCCCTCAATGGGAAAAACATATCCATGTCAACTCTGTCTATCCCTTTCATCATTTTAAAGACCTCAATCAAGTCCTCCCTTAACCTTCTGCAGTCCAAAGAATAAAGACCTAACTTGCTCAACCTTTCTCTGTAACAGAGTTGCTGGAACCCTGGCAACATTCTAGTAAACCTCCTCTGTACTCTCTCTATTTTGTTGACATCCTTCCTATAACTAGGCGACCGAAATTGTACACCATACTCCAGAATTGGTCTTACCAATGCCTTGTACAATTTTAACATTACTTCCCTACTCCTATATTCAATGCTCTGATTTATAAAGGCCAGCACACCAAAGGCTTTCTTTACCACCCTATCTACATGCGATTCCACCTTCAGGGAACTATGCACAGTTATTCCTAGATCCCTCTGTTCCACAGTATTCCTCAATTCCCTACCATTTACCATGTACTTCCTATTTTGATTTTGTCCTGCCAAGATGTAGCACTTCTCACTTAACAGCGTTAAACTCCATCTGCCATCTTTCAGCCCACTTTTCCAAATGGCCCAAATCTCTCTGTAGACTTTGAAAATCTACTTCATTATCCACAACACCACCTATCTTAGTATCATCTACATACTTACTTATCCAATTTTCCACCCCATCATCCAGATCATTGATGTACATGACAAACAACAGTGGACCCAACACAGATCCCTGAGGCACCCCACTGGTCACCGGCTTCCAACCTGACAAACAGCCATCCACCATTACTCTCTGACATCTCCCATTCAGCCTACTGTTGAATCCATCTTGCTACTCCGCCATTAACACCCAAAGATTGAACCTTCTTAACCAACCTTCCATAGGGAACCTTGTTAAAGGCCTTACTGAAATCCATATAGACAACATCCACTGCTTTACCCTCATCAATTTCCCTAGTTACCGCTTCAAAAAATTCAAGAAGGTTTGTCAAACATGACCTTCCAGGCACAAATCCATGTTGACTGTTCCTGATCAGACCCTGTTTATCCAGATGCTTATATATATTATCTCTAAGTATCCTTTCCATTAATTTACCCACCACTGACGTCAAACTAATAGGTCTATAATTGCTAGGTTTATTCTTTGAACCCTTTTTAAACAATGGAACAACATGCGCAGTACGCCAATCCTCCGGCACTATTCCCGTTTCTAGGTAGTACTGGGTAGAGTAGAATGAATTGGATATCTCTACCAGGCACAGGTACTTCAGGGCAAAGTTTTTCAAATTTACTTGAGCTTATTTTGTTTGATGAAGGAAGTAAATAAGTAAGTTTATTGGCCAAGTATTCATATACAAGGAATTTGCCTTGGTGCTCCGCCCACAAGTAACAAGATGACATACAGTGACAGTTGGAATGACTCAGAAAACACTAAACATTAATAATAATAAAACATTAATGAAAAAACACCATTGATCAAGCATGTGAACCAACAAAATACCAGATCAAAGGGAGGCTACAGATTTTTGGCTGTTGAGTAGAGCAACTACTCGTGGATAAAAACTGTTTTTATGTCTGGCTGTGGTTCCAAGAGTTTGTGGCCAGGGTGAGAAGGGTCAGAGATGATCTTGCCCGCTCGCTTCCTGGTCCTTGCAGTGGACAGTTCATCAATGGAGGGAAGGTTGCAGCCAATAATCTTTTCTGCTAATCGGACGATTCGCTGCAGCCTCCAGGTGTCGTGCTTGGTGGCCGAGCCAAACCAGACCTTGATGAAGAAGATAAGAACAGACTCTACGATGGCTGTGAAGAATTGGACCATCATTGTCTGTGGCAGATTGTGCTTCCTCAGCTGCCGCAGGAAGTATATCCTCTGCTGTGCCTTATTGACTGTGGAGTCGATGGCAGTCCCCCACTTAAGGTCCTTGGAGATGATGGTTCCCAGGAACTTGAAAGTCTCCACAAATGTGACTGTGGTGTTGTTGATGGTGAGGTGGGTGAGGGGAGGAGGAGCTCTCCTAAAATCTACAATCAATTCCACTGTCTTAAGCGCATTGAGCTCTAGGTTGTTGCTACAGCACCAGGACGCCTGCTGTGACACTTCCTGTCTGTAGGCAGATGCCTCCCCATCCTGAGATCAGTTCAATCAGGGTTGTGTCGTCCGCAAACTTGAGAAGCTTGATAGAGCCGTCTGTGGAGGTGCAGTCGTTAGCGTAGAGAGAGTAGAGGAGAGGAGAGTGTACGCAGCCGTATGGTGCTCCTATGCTGAGGGGTTGGGGGTCCGAGATGTACTTTCCCAGCCTCACATGCTGCTTCCTGTCTGTCAGGAAGTTGGCGATCCACTGACAGAGGGGAAACTCAGTAGTTTGGGGCTGTCTGTTTGAAGGAATGAATGACCACCAAAAGTACCATGTTTTGCTCACCCACAGTTTCTAGGCCCTTCGTAATTTTCAGATTGTCCTTTTGCTCACGTACTAAATGTAGTTTTAGACACCGTTAACAATGACAGTTCCAGCTCTGCCTACTTCCAAATCATTGAGGCCACATTTCTTGAAACTGTGGATGCAGTAGCTTAATTTAGTTTAGAGATACAGCATGGAAAGAGGCCCTTCGGCCCATCGGGTCTACACCTACTGCTGATCACCCATTCACACTAGTTCTCTGTTATCCTATTTTTTCATCCACACCTTACACACTGGGGGTAATTTACAGGGGGGAACTAACCAAACCCGCACATCTTTAGGATGTGGGAGGAAACTGGAGCACCCAGAGGAAACCCACGCGGTCTCAGTGACAATATGCAAACTCCACACAGACAACCACTGAGGTCAGGATCGAGAATGCAACATTCCACAAAATTCTAATGCTATATTTGAAGGTTTTAATTCATCTTCAAATGTTAATGTTTCATAATTTGATTGTAGCATTTTGCTCAAATGTATTTTCTGCTGTGAAAGTAAGGGCGGTACAATGGCGTAGAGGACAGCACAGTGGCATAGCGCCAGAGACCCAGGCTTGATCGTGACTAGGTGTGCTGCTTGCACACCGTTTACATGTTCTCCCAGTGACCAGCGCGTGTTTTCCCCAGGAGCTCCAGTTTCATCCCACACTCCAAAGTACAGGTTTGTAGGTTAATTGGCTTCGGTAAAAATTGTAAAATTGTCCTGCGCGTGTAGGATAGCGTTATTGTACGGGATGATCGCTGGTCGGGGCAGACCTCCGCACTCTATCTCTGAAGTTTAAAGTAAAGTTTTTCCGACAGTTTTTGCACATTATTTATCATCGATACCAAGCAGTCCCCACCAGTTCAATTAAGGCACAAGGACAAAAATAATAATGGAACCAAAATTAGTGCAGGATAGATTGTGAGTGGTTGAGTGTGCACAATTTGGACAGCCAGAAAAAAGATTGAAACAGCTAGTTGGAACATGGAGACATTATTTCAGAGTTAATAAAGACTGGTTTAGTGGTTTACTGAATATTTGGATTCATGTTTAGCCCTGACTGACCAACACATTCATTACTCTCACCCTGAATGGAAACATTTTAGAATTAGATGGCTTGGTATAATGTTTCTCCCAAGATACTAAAATTACGTCTTCATGGAAAGCATAAAAGTAACACTCTGTAGCGGCACCAGACATGGTGAATAAAGGTGAGACGTCAGGTCGGTTCAAACGGTTGTTTATTCATTGGTGACACGTTAGGTGGGTGCGCTAACTACATCACTGTGTTGCTGTAGCTGAGCGAGGTTGTTCACTCGGGCTCAGCTACCGGTTGACTCCTTAAGGTCTCGAGGACCTCAAGTACCAGGACACTCCCTCTAGCCCACGATGTCCCGTGCCAGCCCTCGTATCTCCTGACGAGGGCTCGAGCATAAGTGGCCCGTGTATAGGCTGACGCCACAGGACCCACCCCCCCAGGAGGAAGGAATAGCATGGTGGAGGGCGGTTCCTGCATGTGGGTCTGGGACACCCACGCATGGGTCGGGATGGAGCTCTCCACAGGCGCAGTGACGCTCAGCGTGGGCGATCCCGAGGTACCGAGGGGTGCGAAGAGACCGATGCAGAAGCCGCCAGACGGAAGAGACACGGTCGCATCTCCTCGACCAGCTAAGGGAGAGTGTCCTGAGAAATAAGGCCTCCAGCCACGATGAGGGGGAAAAAAACGAAATAAAATAAACAAACTAATTTATGAACCGGGCGTGAAAATGCAGTGAACACAAAATGAACAGTAAAAAGACAAATTACAGTACAATCAGTGTCCAAAGTTCAAATTGTCCAGTGTTCATTGTGCAGGATAGTGTTGCAGTGACAGCCTCCGGTCTGAATGAGGCGCTGTTGCCGGTGGTCAGGCTGCAGGGACTGCATCCGGCTGGAAGGTGGCACTTGGGCAGCAGCAGCTGGTGTAACCTCTCCGCTCCGGTGGTCGGCTCCGGGCAGGTCATGCGGAGGAGCTCGGCGGCCGTCACACAAGGCGGCCTGCCCTGTTGTCGGGAGCGGGAGAGCGGCGGCAGCCGCGGCTTCTCAGCTCCGGTGAGCAGCAACTCGTGGGGAAGACGCGGCATACCTCACTGCAGGCCCGGTTGGCGGCAGCGTAGTTCTGCAGGGCTGGGCAGCCAGCTGCAGACATCAGGTCTCCCGAGGCTGCGTGCTTTAGGAGAAAATCCAAATTTCAATTTGGACAATCAGGGGTCACCAATGTAGCGGCACCAGGTGTGCTGAATAAAGGTGAGACTAGTTCAAACGGTTGTTTATTCAGTGGTGACACGTTAGGTGGGTACGCTAACTATATTACTGAGCTTCTGTAGCTGATGAAGGTTGTTCACTCGGGCTCAGCTACCGGTTGACTCCTTAAGGTCTCGAGGTGAGATGACCTTAGGTACCAGGACACTCCCTCTAGCCCAAGACGTCCCATGCCCGCCCTCGTATCTCCTGACGAAGGTTCGAGCACAAGTGTCCCGTGTATAGGCCGACGCCACAATTCCTCCAAACCTCATCTATTGCATCCGCTGCTCTCGGTGTCAGTTGCTCTGCATCGGTGAGACCAAGCATAGGTTTGGCGATCGCTTCGTCCAACACCTCCGATCGGTTCGCAATAACCAACCTGATCTCCCGGTGGCTCAGCACTTCAACTCCCCCTCCCATTCCGAATCCGAGCTTTCTGGCCTGGGCTTCCTCCATGGCCAGAGTGAGGCCCACCGTAAATTGGAGGAGCAGCAGCACCTCATATTTTGCTTGGGTAGTTTACACCCCAGCGGTATGAACATTGACCTCCAATTTTGGGTAGTCCCTGCTTTCTCCTTCTTTCCCCTCCCCTTCCAAACTCTCCCACAGCCCACTGTCTCCGCCTTTTTCTTTCTTCTTCCCGCCCGCCCACCCCCACATCAGTCTGAAGGAGGGTCTCGACCCGAAACATCACCTATTTCCTTCGCTCCATAGATGCTGCCTCACCCGCTGAGTTCCTCCAGCATTTTTGCCTACCTTTGAGGTTTATGATGTTACTATTAAGAATATGGAAGAATATCACCTCCGAATCTATTCTTCTGCAGAAAAATTTAAAGTGACTAAATTTCTCTTCACAGCTAAAACAATCTATTCGGCGACGATCTGGCTACATTGTTCTGCGTTGTCTCAACTGCTGAGGCTTGTTATCGTACAGCAAACAAGCGAAAGGCAGGTTGCTGGAGGTACACAGGGGGTCAGGCAGCAGCTGTGGAGGAGGAGGAATAGCTGATGATTCAGGTCAAGACCCCGTATCAGGATTCAAACATATATAATACAAATGGATCAAAACTATAAATTTAAGACTGCACTCGTTTTAAAAAGGAAGTAGCTTAAGTAACTGTTTTAAATATTTTATTCCACCTTCTATAGAAAGATAAATCAATAGGGGTAATATGTCTGAATTTACAACTGACCTAAAGAAGACTTATGACCAGGATCAGGACAGATGGAAGTTATGGGATAGAGAGCAGAACGTCTAAAAAGCTAGTTACAAAACAAATAAACAACATGAAGTCAGCTAGCTCCTCCGAAAGAGATGGGAAGTGGTTTTCCACAGACAATCAGCTGTTGGCCACAGATGCGCAATTTACACAAATGATATGGGCACTCTGGAATTGGAAGCGTCGTGCAAAACTTGCAAACAACATCAAATTGGAAGGCTAAGTTAATATAGAGGAGGAATGAAACAAAATATATCAGATCAAATCAGATCAGTTTGCTATCATATACACCAGGGTGCAATGAAATTTCTTGTACACATAAACCTCATAGAGCAAACAATATCAGTACAAAAATGATAAACACAAGAGTAACTACAATGACGAGTGCAAAACAGCAGAATAGTGCAAGATTATATTACCATCTGAAGCAGTGCAAAAAAAAACACAATAACATGATATCCAAATAAGGTCAAGATAAGAGTAAGAGTACATTGCAAAATATCCGAGAAAGGTTATGAAAGAAGCAATTTGTTAAGGAGTTTGAAAGCTGTGGGGAGGAAGCTGCTCTTAAGTCTGGACATACAAGTTTTCACCTTCTTGCATATTCTCCCAGAAGGTAGAAGAAAGAAATGGGATTGTCCAGAGGTGGCAGGCATCCTTGATTATACTTCCATGAAGATGCAAATAAGCTTGCAGATTGGACATTTAAATTGATCGACAAACTTCAATACAAGCAAATCTGAAATAGTACATTTAGTAGGAGCAATAAGATGACCGCATGCTGTTTGGACAATAAAACTGATTAGGTCGAGGGAGCTAAAAGGACAAATATATGATTTACTAAAAGTGGTGATTGGTTAAAATAACCATGCACAAAAAAACTAAGAATGAAGATTAGTCTTAACATTGAGTCGCTCATGGCTTTACTTACTTTCCGATGATTCCACCCACTCAATACCGCTTGCAGCCATCAGAACAACTACTGCTCAGCTATTCCAGAACCACTACTACTGAAGCCCAGGACTTACTGAAATATTGAGACGGGTATATCTGCTAGTTCACAGTGGATTTCACACAGAAGCGATTGGGTTTCCGGTCTTGTCCCAGATTCAGCAGGATCATCTGCTCCCAGGAAGAGGTGTTCCAAAACAGGGTATCAGAGATGTCTCTCATTCTTTAGGAAATGAGAGTTCCCCTCTTCAACTATAGATGAGGCTCTCACCAGTGTCTCCTCCATATCCCATAGCTCCGCTCTCACTCCCCATCCCCCCCACTCGTAACAAGGACAGAGTCCCCCTTGTCCTCATCTTCCACCCTACTAACTGTCACATACAACAAATAATCCTCCGACATTTTCGCCACCTCCAACGGGATCCCACCACTGGCCACTTCTTCCCATCTCCTCCCCTTTCAGCTTTCTGCAGAGACCGCTCCCTCCGTAACTCCTTAGTCAATTTGTCCCTTCCCACCAAAACCACCCCCTCCCCTGGTACTTTCCCTTGCAACAGCAGGAAATACAATATTTGTCACGTTACTTCCCCCTCGACCATCCAAGGACCCAAGCAGTCTTTCCAGGTGAGGCAGAGGTTCACCTGCACCTCCTCCAACCTCATTTATTGCATCCGTTGTGCTCGGTGTCAACTGCTCTACATCGGTGAGACCAAGCGCAGGCTTGGCGATCGCTTCGCCCAACACCTCCGCACAGTTCGCATTAACCAACCTAATCTCCCGGTGGCTCAGCACTTTAACTCCCCCTCCCATTCCAAATCCAACCTTTCTGTCCTGGGCCTCCTCCATGGCCAGAGTGAGTCCCACTACAAATTGGTGGAGCAGCACCTCATATTTCGCTTGGGTAGTTTACACCCCAGCAGTATAAACATTGACTTCTCCAATTTCAGGTAGTCCTTGCTTTCGCCCTCCTTCCCCTCCCCTTCCCAGCTCTCCCACAGCCTACAGTCTCCACCTCTTCCTTTCTTCTTCCCGCCCACCCCACCCCCCGACATCAGTCTGACGAAGGGTCTCGACCCGAAACGTCACCTATTCCTTCGTTCCATAAATGTTGCTTCACCCGCTGAGTTTCTCCAGCATTTTTGTCTGCCAGCAAGATCTAAACCTCCATTGATTTCAATAAGATTCATAAAATACAGATTTACAAAATTTGTTTAGTTTAGAGAAACAGCACGGAAACAGGCTCTTTGACCCACTGAGTCCATGCCAACCAGCAATCCCTATACATTTACACTATTCTACAAATTCAAGGGACAATTGACAATTATACCAAGCCAATTAGCCTACAAGCCTGTACGTCTTTCAAGTGTGGGAGGAAACCAGAGTTCTCCAGAGAAAACGCACAGGGGGAATGTACAAACTCCCTACAGACAAGCACCCATAGACAGGATCGAACCTGGGTCTTTGGCGCTGTAAGGCAGTAACTCTACCATTGTAAAATAACAACACAACTCTATTATTTTGTCATTTTATGATGAATAATTTAATCTTTTATCTGCTTCACTTTTAAAAGTTTTACATTTTTATGAACTTCAGAGACATTAATAAACATTTAAAATCACTTACAAGACGACAAAATTCTGCCCTTTGTTTTCTAATAGATGCTATAGAGAGGTACTTTAGGAGCAAGGCAGGGTTTCTGCACTACCTGCCCATGGCCCAGTTATCAAACAGATGCCATTGCTAATTTACTGGATGCTTCTAGTCCAGGTCAATGTGATCATTGTGTGTAGGAGTAATGGGCGTAATCTAGCTGAAGTAGCACAAAAACTGGCTGTCGAAGAAATAAAATGGTGCAGGGGTTAACATTTTGGAGTAGATAGGAATGCTACCAAAGGTAAGATATAAATAAGTAAAAACAAAATATTTTCACTCATTTGTGAGTAACAGCCTCATAATGTGTATGTTGAAACAAGGCCATGCTCAACCCCACAGTTCTATACAAGAATTAATAAAAGAAGGCATTTCAAAAGAAGGTAGACAAAAATGCTGGAGAAACTCAGCGGGTGAGGCAGCATCTATGGAGGGAAGGAAATAGGCAACGTTTCGGGTCGAAACCCTTTTTCAGACTGAAGAAGGGTTTCAACCCGAAACGTTGCCTATTTCCTTTGCTCCATAGATGCTGCCTCACCCGCTCAGTTTCTCCAGCAGTTTTGTGTACCTTTGATTTTCCAGCATCTGCAGATCCTTAAACATTAAGTGCTTCAAAAGAAAATCGGTGTTAATCGGTGACCTAGACACAATATGGTGGAGTAACTCAGCAGGACAGGCAGCATCTCTGGAGAGAAAGAATGGGTGACGTTGCAGGTCGGTCTCGAGCCAAAACGTCACCCTTTCCTTCTCTCCAGAGTGTTTGAAGAAGGGTCTAGACATAAGGTCACCCATTCCTTCTTTCCAGAGATTCTGCCTGTCCCACTGAGTTACTCCAGCATTTTGCATCTATTCAATTTTAAGCCAGTTTAAGCCAGTTCTTTCCTACACTTAATGGCTGACTTGTTGGCTATCCAGGCCAATAAATAAGATACAAATTTACAAGTTTTACAAATCTAAATGACAAAGCTATTTATTCCATAAAACAGTTCATGTAAACAGGCTAAGTATAATACTGTGCACTTAGTAAGTACAAGTTAGCCCTAAAAGATACTAGGGGTGATTTAGTTGTTGCACTGTTTATACTTTAAACCACATTTAGCCTTTTTGTTTTACATGCAAACTTGAGCTATTATTAAAATCCAATGGGTTTTCCTTACAAAATATCAGTATCAACTTAGAATAGTATACCTCTTCCTAATCAATGACAACTACAGTGAAATCCACACCGGGGAATTTCTCCTCAACTCTTGACTAAAAGGTGATGCATTATGATATATTATATAGCAATGGAACAAAATGAGGGTCAGACTGAAAGAGAAATGTTTTTAAATTCCATGCTTCTTCCCATAGTGTACATTATCATATTTTAGAATCTATATAAATGTAGCAATGAGCCAGAATCAATTTACCCATTGTATATATATATGTGTAATAAAACAAATAAAGTCAAACAGATTTTAAAATAATTTTGGAACAAGCCCCAGTGAGAATTTTACTTGGAAATAATGGGAAAAAAAATAAAACAGCCTTACGCGCACTTTGCATTATCTGTACAAGGCCCTTTAAGTGTCACCTATAAAGGTAAGCTTTCAATCTGCCTTTCTGACCAAGATATCCTTTAAAGGGTGTAATTGTTTTGCTGACTTAAAGGATGCAATTATGTTAGCACTTTCATATTACAACAAAGCATGCACTGCATTATCATGTGAAGAGGTATAATGTGGGTTTCAGTCCCAATTAGATATCTGTATGCATTATAACCAAGCAATGCAAAACAATTTCAGTATGAAGTACCTCACTTTCATTAAACAAGAGCCGATATATAATTTCAAATTAAGTCAAAGACGAATTTCAAAAATACAATTGTTTCCAGGATCTTTGGAAATTTTTGAAGCAATTTTAATATTATATTAAAAAATGCATATATTCCAAATATATTCTCCAAATAGTGGATTGGCTTCTCACGGAGCTACGGCTTTCTATATATATATTTCAGTTGGAGATCAACAGAATTCCATTAACACTATGTTCGGGTACTAGTCACATTGATTATAAAGAGGTACATTACAGCCAGCATGAGCTGCAAATAACATGGGCTAAATCTTTGAAAAAGGTCCTTTCCAAATCTTCTGGTCATAGATTATATAATAATGTTAATGTACAGATTTTCATCTTTTTACTTGTTTCTTTCCAGTCCTTTCACAAATGTTCCTTTTGTTTTAATCCTTTACAATAAAAGGGAGGCATGTAAAAGTTATCATAGTTAGACATTTCTAATGTTACTTTCCATAAATGGTCTGTATTGCAAAGAAATATGTCTGAGCCTTATACAGCAAAACAAACAAAACAAAAACAGAGCAGCAAGACGGTGGTAATGAGTGTATTCCATTCCCTCAGAAAAAATGTGGGGAATGTGGCTGAAGTTTTTTTTTTTTTTTAATATTTTTTTTATTGTAGAAACAATATATACCAAGTACACTCTTATACGACATTGAGAGTTATATAATGTATAAAATTATAACATATTGATTATTGATTAGTACTATTTATGATAATTGTAGTATTATCCATTATACATTTCATTATTATTTATTTTATATAATTGGGAGTATATGTAGTATATTCCTAAAATAAGTAATACACTTAGATTTCTCAAATCATAGATATTCTTCTAATTACCAAATAGAAATCCCCGCTAATTTAACTACGTAGTACCCAATCTTAAACAAATTTTTTGATATTCATAATGTTATCAAAATATTAATAATGTTTGTATTATTGTTAATTTTATATTTCATAATTATTGTATAATTGAAAATACATAGTTTTATATAATTACAAGTTTAAGACATCTATAATCTTTTTCATACGAACAGAAATAAGTGTGTACGTATTAAAAATTTATATAATATGTTTCTATAATTTTTTCCTTAATTAAAGATAGAGAGATAGAGAAAAAGAATAGAAAATAGAAAAGAAAGTGTGAAAAGTTTGATGGAGATTGAAGTATTACTAAGTAATCCAATCTTGGAGATACATTCATGATTTGTTATGTGTATTTCTTCATCCATTCAGATATTCAGGCCTCAGTCAAGTCCCTGCGCCGAACCGTTGTGACCCTGTAGATATTTAATATAGGGAGACCATATCTCCTTGAAGAGATCTAACCTGTCCATGAGGACAAGTCTCAATCTCTCCAAGTGAAGTGTCTCCGTCATTTCTGTATTCCACATTTTAATTGTTGGGGATACAGGGCCTTTCCAAAATTTTAATATTAATTTTTTCCCAATTATTAAAGAGTAGTCGATAAAAGTTCTATGATTCCTTGTAATTATTTGTTCCGTTTCCGGTATTCCAAGTATGATTAACTTTGGGTCATAAATCATAGTAATATTAATAACTTTCGAGATTATTTTGAATATTTCATTCCAATATTCTAAAATCTTCGTACAATTAGTAAATGAGTGTGACAGAGTTGCTTCCATGATTTGACATTTATCACATATAGGTGATAGTTTTGGAAATATATTATGTAGTTTAGATTTAGAATAATGTAATCTATGTAAGATTTTAAACTGTATAAGTGCATGTTTAGCATTTAAAGAGCAATAATGTATATGTTGTAGGCTTTCTTCCCATATTTCTGGACTTATTATTTGACTTAGTTCATTTTCCCAGCGCTGTCTATGTATTTCCGATGATGGGATATCACTTTCCAACAAAATATTATAAATGTATGATATCATTTTTTCTGTATTTGGATGTTTATTCAAGCATTCATCTAAAATTTCACTCTTTCTATTTCTAAGTTCTTGTGTATTTGCAGAGATATAGTTTCTGATTTGTAAATATCTGAAATATTCATTATTATGAAGCCCGTAAGTTTGTTGTAATTCTTGAAATGAAAGAAAAGAATTATCCTTATAAAGATCCCCTATATTTAGAATTCCTTTATTTTTCCATTGTATAAAAGCTTTATCCATCATTGACGGTTTAAACGTAAAATTGTTGGCAATTGTAAGAGATAGCGGTATAAATTTTAGTTTTAGTGTTTTCTTTATTTGTTTCCAAATACGTATTCCACTTTCTATTATCAAATTTTCACTATAAATTTTCTTAGGTACATTAATATTAGCAAATATTATAGAGCTAATTTCAAATGGAAAACAGTCTTCTCTTTCCATTTTTAACCAATTTGGTTTATTATCTATTTCTCCTAACCAAAAATTCATATTTCTAATGTTAACTGCCCAATAATAGAACATAAAATTTGGTAAAGCTAAGCCCCCGTTTATTTTAGCTTTACATAAATGTTTTTTATTTATTCTATGATTTTTATAGTCCCAAATAAAGTTAGTGACTATTGAGTCTACTTTTTTAAAGAAATTTTTAGAGAGATATATCGGGATTGATTGAAATAAATATAATAATTGTGGGAGGAAAATCATTTTTATTGCGTTTATTTTACCTAACATTGAGATAGGTAAGCTTTTCCAATATAAGATATTTTTATTTAATTTATTCAATAATAACGGGAAATTAGATTTAAATAAAGAGTCAAATCTTTTTGTAACAAAAATACCAAGATATTTAATATTTTCATTTGTTATCTTGAAAGGAAATTGTTGTAATATCTGTAAATTATTCATGGTTATTGGCATAAGTTCACTTTTATTCCAATTGATACTATATCCTGAAATTAAACCAAATTCCGTTATTAGTTTTAACAAATTACAGATACTTATTTCCGGTTTAGTAATATAAAGTAATATATCGTCCGCATATAACGAGATTTTATTCTTAGTATCTTTAGTATCGTATCCATATATTTCTGGATGTAATCTTACCCTTTGAGCAAGGGGTTCGATTGCTAACGCAAACAGTAATGGTGATAAAGGACAGCCTTGTCTACAACCCTAAACATACAGCCAGAGCTACAATGGAATGGTTTAAATCAAAGCATATTCATGTGTTAGAATGGCCCTGTCATTAAGTCCAGACCTAAATCCAATTGAGAATCTCTGGCAAGACTTGAAAATTGCTGTTCATAGACGCTCTCCATCCAATCTGACTGATCTTGAGATATTTTGCAAAGAAGATTGGGCAAAAATTCCAGTCTCCAGATGTGCAAAGCTGGTAGAGACATACCCCAAAAGACTTGCAGCTGTAATTGCAGCAAAAGGTGGTTCTGCAAAGTATTGACTCAGAGGGGCTGAATACTCTTGCACGCCACATTTTTCAGTTTTTTATTTGTAAAAAAGTGACCACCGATGGTGATGATCCTTTGCATGCAATGACCGCTTGAAGTCTGCGATTCATGGACATCACCAGTTGCTGGGTGTCTCCTCTGGTGATGCTCTGCCAGGCCTGTATTGCAACCATCTTTAGCTTATGCTTGTTTCAGTTTTCTCTTCAGCATAAATGGTAAGGAATGCTGTGGAACAGAGGGATCTAGGAATAACTGTGCATAGTTCCCTGAAGGTGGAATCGCATGTAGATAGGGTCGTTGTCCTACTGGAAGGTGAACCTCCGCCCCAGTCTCAAGTCTTTTGCAGACTCTAACAGGTTTTCTTCCAAGATTGCCCTGTATTTGGCTCCATCCATCTTCCCAACAACTCTGACCAGCTTCCCTGTCCCTGCTGAAGAAAAGCATCCCACAGCATGATGCTGCCACCACCATGTTTCACAGTGGGGATGTTGTGTTCTGGGTGATGTGCAGTGTTAGTTTTCCGCCACACATAGCATTTTGCATTTAGGCCAAAAACTTTAATTTTGGTCTCATCAGACCAGAGCACCTGCCTCCACATGTTTGCTGTGTCCCCCACATGGCTTGTGGCAAACTGCAAACGGGACTTCTTATGGCTTTGTTTCAACAATGGCTTTCTTCTTGCCACTCTTTCATAAAGGCCCGATTTGTGGAGTGCACAACTAATAGTTGTCCTGTGGACAGATTCTCCCACCCGAGCTGTGGATCTCTGCAGCTCCTCCAGAGTTACCATGGGCCTCTTGGCTGCTTCTCTGATCAATGCTCTCCTTGCCCTGGCCTGTCAGTTAAAGTGGACGGCCATGTCTTGGTAGGTTTGCAGTTGTGCCATACTCTTTCCATTTTCGGATGATGGATAGAACAGTGCTCCGTGAGATGTTCAAAGCTTGGGATATTTTTTTTATAACCTAACCCTCCTTTAAACTTCTCCACAACTTTATCCCTGACCAGTCTGGTGTGTTCCTTGGGCTTCATGATGCTGTTTGTTCACTAATGTTCTCTAACAAACCTCTGAGGCCTTCACAGAACAGCTGTATTTATACTGAGATTAGATTACACACATGTGGACTCTATTTACTAATTAGGTGATTTATGAAGGCAATTGGTTGCACTGGATTTTATTTAGGGGTATCAGAGTAAAGGGGGCTGAATACTTTTGCACGCCACACTTTTCAGATTTTTATTTGTAAAAAATATTTGAAAACCATGTATCATTTTCCTTCCACTTCACAATTATGCGCCACTTTGTGTTGGTCTATCACATAAAATCCCAATAAAATACATTTACGTTTGTGGTTGTAACATGACAAAATGTGGAAAAGTTCAAGGGGTATGAAAACTTTTGCAACCCACTGCAAGTGAGGCAGTACCTTCAGCAGCCATACATCCCCAGGCCATAACAACCCCCACCACCATGTTTCACAGATGAGATGGTATGCTTTGGATCTTCAGCATTTCTTTCTCTCCTCCGTACTTTGCTCTTGCCATCACTGATACAAGTTAATCTTCGTCTCATCTGTCCACAAGACCTTTTTCCTGAACTGTGGTTGCTTTTAAGTACTTCTTGGCAAACTGTAACCTGGCCATCCTATTTTTGCGACTAACCAGTGGTTTGCATCTTGCAGTGTAGCCTCTGTGTTTCTGTTCATTAAGTCTTCTGCGGACAGTGGACATCCACACCCGACGCCTGAGGAGTGTTTCTAATCTGTCGGCGACAGGTGTTTGGGGATTTTTCTTTATTATAGAGAGTATTCTTCTGTCTTCAGCTGTGGAGGTCTTCCTTGGCCTGCCAGTCCCTTTGCGATTAGTAAGCTCACCAGTGCTCTTTCTTCTTAATGGTGTTCCAAACAGTTGATTTTGGTAAGCCTAAGGTTTGGCTGATGTCTCCAACAGTTTTATTCTTGTTTCTCACTCATAATGGCTTATTTGACCTTCATTGGCATAACTTTGGTCCTCATGTTGATAAACAGCAGTAATAATCTCCAAAGGTGATGGAAAGACTAGGTGCTGAGAGCTCTCTTATACCTGCATTAAGGAGGCATTTAAACACACCTGAGCAATTACAAACACCTGTGAAGCCATGTGTCCCAAACATTATGGTGCCCTGAAATGGGGGGACTATGTATAAACACAGCTGTAATTTCTACATGGTGAAACCAAAATGTATAAAAATACCTTTTAATAAAATCTGACAATGTGCACTTTAACCACATGTGATTTTTTTCTAGTACACATCTCAAATTGTGGAAGCAAATAAATAAATGATGGGTCATGGTCTCAAACATTATGGAGGGCACTGTATCTACATCATGTTTCTTTGTTTGTATTGTGTGTTGCTAAGTAGCAGGGCTGTGTGAAATGCTTTCTCTTTCCCATCTCTAACACAGGATTTCCTGCCGATGCAGCATTGTAACAGACGCTGTGGTCCACTGAGTCCACACGGACAATCAACCAGTCACTGATCTGACTGAAACATACAAGATTTTAAGGGGGCACAACGAGGTTAACATTGAATTGTGTAGGAAGGAATTGCAGACGCTGGTTATGCACCGAAGATAGACACAAAATGTTGGAGCAAGTTAGCGGGACAAGCAGCATCTCTGGAAAGAAGGAATAAGTGAAGTTTCGGGTCGAGACCCTCCTGTCTCAAGAAGGGTCTCAACCCAAACCCATTCCTTCTCCCCAGAAATGCTGCCTGTCTCACTGAGTTACTCCAGCAATTTGCGTCTATCTTCGTGGTAATTGAGATGTTTATACTGGTGAGTCTTGAATAAGGAGGCATAGTTACAAGATAAGGGGACAGTCACTTGATGCAGAGGTGTATAAGAATTTCTCACACTTGTGAATCCTTTTATACACAAGAGGCGTCACTTCCAGATCCTAACACCTGCTTTTTAAATCTCCCATGCTATTCCTCCTAGCTGCTCTCTCACTGCAGAAACTGATCTGGCCTCAGACCAACAACTGATTTTTAAATCTCCCCAATGATAGATGCTTTATAAACGACATAACATTCGGCAAATTCTACACATCAGCTCGTCAGATTTCTTTAAACTGATACACTGGTATCCCACCTTGAATGTTGGATATATTCCCAGGAATGACAGCATCACAATGGCCAGCGACCACTTTTCAGCCTGCTGTCTTGGAGAAATCTCTGGCTGGACAGAAATGTGCAGCCAAGCAAGCAGACCTTCAGAGAACAGTCCAAGACTCTACCGACATTTTTTGCAATATTTTAAAATCAGAAACCAATGGCACTCAAATGCCAGGAAAACAATATACTTAACATTTTCAGGCAGTCTTTAACACGCTACATTGGAAAACGATTATGGTACTGCTTGCACATAATAGGCAATTCTATCAACAGGGTGGCCCTGAAATGATGTGTCAATTTATAAGCCACACACCTTTACTATATTTGTGTAATAAAAACATATAGCATTACTGGAGTCTCGTAGTGTGCCTTTATTTTTTTTAATTATAAAAGGACCAAACATGAAATAGATCTACCAGTCGAAGATTCTCAGAAATTACACCACTACTCCTGAGCTCAATTGCTTTCATGAACTCGTAGAGTTGACGGCCTTCAAGAATAAACCATGAATGAGATCCTCGCACATTTCTTTCCTACAACAACGTTTATAGATCTTATTGTTGACTGCATACATCTTTCTTTGACTTCTATCTATTTCTGCTTTCTGAGCCTCTACCTTTCACAGAAATGTCTCAATTACTTCATCAATATTTTTGTATTTCATATGTTCTATAAACATTCACATACAAAGCAGTGAGACAACACAGAAGAAAAACACTGCACTAAAATGGATTCCTTTGTACCAGCCCCTGCCTCACTGTGATGGATTTTGCCTGGCACTCAGCACTGTAAAAAGAACTTAGCAGTGAAAAATTATTATTGCATGTCTCTCAGGACCCAACATCTAAATTTGTTCGCCCACAAATCGTCTCGATTGTCTGAAAATGATGGAGCAGTGCAAATTTATGATCATCCTGTATTCACGTACCGTATTATTTAAGCATTACATCCCATCTAGAAGCATTACAAAAATGACATCAAATACAACACTTTAAAAGTTGGCTGTAAAACACTTTGGGACACCTTGTCATCGTGAGAGGGATCCTATAAGAACAAATACAAAATACTGCAGATTCTGGAAATCCAACAACAGAAAGTACTGAAAAAAATCAACATCTGTGTTGGGAGAAAATTAACATTTCAGGTTGATGATCTTTCATCAGAAACTATACATCAGTGACCACATAAGAAAGATTCCTTTTCCTTCTTTACAATGTTACTAACTATTGAGTCCCTTGCCTTGAAAAATAAACAGAAAATATAAAAGCTGATCTGATGCATAGAAGTGTTAAAGAAGGAACTGCAGATGCTGGAGAATCGAGGGTACACAAAAGGCTGTAGAAACTCAGCGGGTGCAGCAGCATCTAAGGAGCGAAGGAGATGGGCGACGTATCGGGTCGCGACCCTTCTTCAGAAGGGTCTCGACCCGAAACGTCGCCCATCTCCTTCGCTCCTTAGATGCTGCTGCACCCGCTGAGTTTCTCCAGCCTTTTGTGTACCCCTGATGCATAGAAGTGGTGGCTACACGTGAAAATTGATAAACTCTCATTTTACTAGTGACATGATAAACAATAAATTAGTTAACAGGTAGCATGTTTCATTGACACACTTCAAACTTGGAACCTTTAAGCCAAGATACCAGAACCTACATTTATTAGCTTGGTTTAATGTAATTTAGATACAGCGTGGAAACAGGCCCTTCGGCCCACCAAGTCAACACCAACCATCGATCACCCATACACTAGTTGTATGTCCTACATACGAGGGGCGATTTACAGAAGCCAATTAACCTTCTAACCTGCACGTCCTTGGAATGTGGGAGGAAACCGAAGCACCTGAAGAAAACCCACACAGTCACAGGGAGAACATGCAAACTCCACACAGACAACACCAGAGGTCAGAATCAGGCCTGCTTGATGTCCCAGTTGCTAACAATTCTAACTTCCCTTCCCATTTCCATATTGATCTTTCTGTCCTGGGCCTCCTCCGTTGCGAGAGTGAGGCCACACACAAACCGGATGAACATCGCATATTTCACTTCGGTAGCTTATTATCCAATGGGAATGAACACTGAAATCGCCAAATTTAAGTAACATTCACACTTTCCCTCCCCTCTCTTTCATGAGCCGCTCGCAGAGTGTACCCATTACTCCCATTATGCAACCCCTTTTTCCATTCTCTACCTCCCCTTCCACCTATATCCTTCCATCTGGCTTTGCATCCCCTTCTTTAACTTTAAATTGCACCCTTTTTTCCCTTTCATATTTAGCTTGTGTTCACCCAGCAGCTAATCAAAACCCGTCACCTGTATACACCAATCTTTTGTCAGGCTTTGAGCAACCCCCACCTCTTTTCCTGTTTTCTCCTCTCTACTTATCAGTCAGTCTGAAGAAGGGCCTCGACCCAAAACATCACCTATCCATGTCCTCCACAGATACTTCCCTGACCCACTGAGTTACTCAATCACTTTGTGTTTTACTTAAGGAAGATAATGAATTAGAGTTTAGTATGTTACACACCTTGCTGTTCATGCTGCACTGGAAGTAGTTGTTAATGAGACACCAAGATGACAAAACTCCATGGGGATCTTCTCAAGCCATTAGTTCTGTAGTACTTAGTTAAAAAGTGGTAATGTCACAATACAAAAAAAAACTCTGCTTAGATCCACAAATTATATAGAAAGCATGTTCACTAATTTAATAGAAACGAGGAACTGCAGATGGTTTATTTTTTATTTTTAAGTACAAAGTGCCGGGGAACTCAAAAGATGAGGCAGTATCGCTGGAGAACATGGACAGGTGACGTTTCAAGTCAGGACCTTTCTTCAGACCTTCATTAGTGTAATGCTGCTTATGGTCCCAATGTGTTTAAAAACACTTCACCCAAACAATTTTGAAAGTTACAATGAGGCAAATCAGCAAACCTATTTGGGCACGAGCCAGAAAAGATAACCTGGTACTTGGAGACAAAGTTTCTCCTGTATTGACATAGATTCCAAAATCCGCCAGCCCCAACTGAATAAAAATTAAAATCTTATTTGTATCCTGCTGGCTATCTGTGAAAATTGCAGTCTGATCACTGGGTGAAGGCAAGAAAAAAAATCCTAATCGTGGTTTTGTCTCATCCACACCAAGGATCTCCAGAATATTACATTAGAAAAGAAAACTATATTTCAGTAATTTTAGTAATGCATCTTCCAACATTTACAAAAACATCATTCACCCAAATGACCAACAAGAACAAATCTTACAGAATGATACCTACTTTTTCCTTGGGAAAAAACATGATTAATTTTAGATTATCATTTCCCAGTGATAGAAATTCTATAGATACTTCATCAGAAAAGGAATTGCACTCAGGAAAATGAATTACTTCCCAGAATAAATGGAAAATACACAGGGTGGTCAAGAAGGTATTTGGCACATTAGTCTTCATCAGTCAGAGTACTGAGCATAGAAGTTGGGAGGTCATGTCGCTGTTATACAAGACATTTGTCGAGGCCACAATTAGACTATTGTGTTCAGTTTTCGTTACCATGTTGTAGAAAAGATGTTGGCAAGCTGGAAAAGGTGCAGAGAAGTTTTACCAGGATGTTGCCAGGAATCGAGGGCTGAGCAATAGGAATAGGTTGAGCGTGCTAGGACTTTATTACTTCGAGTGCAGGCGGATGAGGTACAATCTTATAGAGGTTTACAAAATCATGAGAGGAATAAATCAGGTTATGCACAGAGATTTTTGCCCAGAGTAGGCGAATCGAGAACCAGAGGACATTGGTTAATGGGGTGATGAGAGGGGGGGGGGGGGGAGAAAGATTTAATGGGAGCCTGATAGGTAAATGATTTTACACAAAGGTGGATGTATGAAACAAGCTGCTGGAGGAGGTAGTTGAGGCAGGTACTATCACAACATTTAAGAAACATTTGGGCAGGTACATGGATATGACAGGTTTAGAGGGATATGGGCCAAACGCAGGCAGGTGGGACTAGTGTAGATGGGACATATTGGTCGTTGTGGGAAAGTTGGGCTGAAAGGCCTGTTTCCACACTGTATGACTATGACCAGTAATTTTGAAATAGATCAATATGGATGCTTTCAAGACTTTTCTCTTATCATGAACCTCTATATTACACATTTTATAACAAATAATCTGCATATATCCAACAAGGGTGCATTTAAAAAGAACCTCTGTTGTTTTGCATTTAAAAAGAACAAATCAAAAGTCAAAACAAACATAATGATTTGCCCTAGGTATGAACATGCATGCCTGTTATCTCTATTAAAAATAAAATCGCAACATTCAGAAACGAACAATTCTTGACATTGTGAAATAAAGAAACCTGGATAATTTCCCATATACTACAGGACACTCAACATATACTCAAGTTGTAATTAAATGACTCTTAACAGCATTGCAGCCTTTACTAAGCTCATAAATATTCTGCCTAATCAGGGTACCGAGCTGATCTCATTGCCCAAATTCAACTTCACATCTTTGCTTTCACAGGGAAAGACCCCATTCTAAACAAAGAAACCAAAAAATAATCCCATATTCATCGTCTGTCCTGCAATACCATCTTTAAACAATATTAATACTCATATTTACTGACAACAAAACAATGAAATTTATACTTGCAGTGGCATAACCGTCCTGCAAGCACAATACACATAAATATATAATAAATACAAATAAAAATAAAATAAAACCCCAGTACAAGTGCAAAAAAGCCCATAGTCTTTAGTGCAACCAAATACAGTCCATAGTTCATAGTTTAGCTTAGTGTTGTATTGCCTTATGGTTGTTGGGAAGAAGCTATTCTTGAATCTGGTGATCATGCTTTTAAGATTCCTTTTCCTTATTCCCAATGGTAGGAGTGAAATCTGTCAGTGGCCAGGCTAATGGTAGGGTTGTGTCTTTGATGATACTGGCTTCCTTTTTGAGGCAGTGCCTCCTATAGATCCTTTTGATGGTGGGTAGGTCAGTACCCGTGATGGATTGGACAGTGACCACCACGTTTTGTAATCTCGTTTGTTCCTGAGCGTTTGAGTTGTCGAATCAGGCTGTGATGTATCCAGTCAATATGTTCTCCACCATGCACCTGTGAAAGTTGATCTAACAAATCTCCTCTATCTTCTAAGTTGAGCTTCCTTTATGAGCTTTTGTTATGACTGTATCTAAGCGTTGGCCCCAGGACAAATCTTCAGAGATATGCACGTCCAAGAAATTGAAATTATTGACGCTCTCCACCGTCACCCATTAATGAAGATAGGATCGTGGATCCTCGACTTTCACCTTCTAAATTCAATAATCATCTTCTCGGTACTGCTGATGTTGAGAGCAAGATTTTTTGTCTGGCACCATTCATGCACATTTTCAATCAACCTCTTCTACCGTGACTCATCATTGCCCATTATTCATCTAACATTGGTGTAATCATTGGTGAATTTAAAAACTGCGTGTACAACATAGAAACAACTAGCTTCTTGAAATGACCTCTCATTTGTGAAGGATGTATCCCCGATCTTATAATCTCCCTTGATCCAGCGCACACACACACACACACTTGTTTTAGTCTGCATTTTCTATGTTGCTGTAACACTGCATTCTGCACTGTTTATTTTCTCTTTTGCACAATTTCTATACTGTTGTACTCATGTATGGAAAGATCTGCCTGGATTGCAGGCAAAATAAAGTTTTTCACTGTAGCTTGGTACACGCGACTTACTTCTGAAAGAGCCCAGGAAGGTTAGAGAGATGCCCCTATACAGACAGGGTCATTCTTACTCATAGTATTAAAATAATACATCGCTTGATAACATATCTCATTTGCTATCACTTTAGTGCAAACTTGATCCTGGCCCATTGAGCAAGTTTACTGCAAGTGTCTTTTTACCATCGCAATTGAAATATGCATTGGTAAAAGTAGCATGAAATGAGAGGATTAACGCTGCCTGAAATGTGATACCAAAAATGTCAGGCTTAAGTGATCTAGCCTAGAGATATTTACGGTAACAAATAAAGGGGAACATATGCAAACAGCTTAAATTTTGGGACATGGATACTTTTCAGTTCACTTTTATGAACATTGGTGAATATCTGGCATAATTATTTTGTGCCCACCAACAGAGGTTCCACAAAATGCAATTCATGTCTTGTTAATCAATTAACGAGCAATCCTGCAATTTTATGCTCGTCTTTCAGCAACTTCTGCTGAAGGAAAATTTGAAATGTTGTCTTTGAAATGTAGTCAAATTCGTTGCTTAAAGACTATTAATTGGCTGTGGTCAAGGTTGAAGAAAAATAAAGCAACACTGGTTGATAAAACACAGAACATTATGGGCCCTTTGGCTCATAATGTTTGTGCCAAACATGATGGATGCCAAGTTAAACTGATCTGATCTGCCTGTACATGATCTATAACCCTCTATTCCCTGCACCTCCATGTGTCCATCTAAAAGCCTCTTAAAAGCCACTATCATATCTACCTCCAACACCACCCAAGGCAATGTGCTCCTGGTCCCCAGTATGCTCTGTGTAGAAAAACCTGCCCTGCATTTCTCCAATAAAATGTCCCCACTCACCTTATATCTATGCCCTCTAGTGTTGGACCCCAGGAAAAATGTTCTGTATCTAATCTATCTGTGCCTCTCATAATTTGAGAAAGTAAACCCTCGTCATATTGGACCATGGGGTAGAATAGTGCCGATTGTCCTCTATAACTAAGGCATTATAATTGTATGCAGATGGAATAAAGAACTGCAGATGTTGGTTAATACACAGAAGGGCACAAAATGCTGGAGTAACTCAGGTCAGGCAGCATCTCTATAGAATATGGATAAATGTATCAGGATCCTTCTTCAGACTGATTAAATCTGCTGAATTACTCCAGGACTTTGTGTTGTTTCATCTTAAAATTAGGCACTGATCGCCACTGGTCGCATCTGCGAGCTCTTCTTCACCGGTTGTCGCGACTGTTGTTGCAGCTCACGTTGTAACCCTTGGCCAGCAGCACTTTCTTCAGGCTGCTGCCAATGACAAGACGCACTGGATCACCATGGTGCTCCCTCCCATCTCGCCTTTTCTATATTTACTTCCAAGATGGAATAGGTCAGTGATTCTGGGGTAAGAGGAGGTGGCACCTGTGGGGAGCGGGGAAAAGAGGCCGAGTGGACAGAGCGACAGAGAAGGAGGCGGCGAGTGAGCGGTGGAGCGAACAAAGCGAACGAAGAGCAGCAGCAGGTATGCGGGGAGGGAGCCCCACGGTGAATGAGCGTGTCCTGTTTGTGTCAGTGGCCTGAAGCAAGCACTGTCCCCAGGGACTACAACGTGAACTGCAACAGCCGAGTCAACCGGACCGTGCAGCTGATCCACTTTGCGTGCCGGGGGCGTTGTCGGATACCAGGACTGTAAACAGAGGAGAGGTGATGCGAACTTTGGGATTGAAATCCATTATAAAGGGCTACGTTAAAACAAAGGTTTACTGTACTTTGAGGGTTTACTGTAAATTAGGGTTTACTATACTTCGATCAAGTCTCTCCTCAACATCTGACGTTCCAGAGACGCCTAAAAATGTACTCGAAAATAATGCTCAGGGCCTCCCTGTGTTATGACAGGTTACATTGCAGAGAGTTCTTTGTAACCCAACAGGTTACTATTTGGAAATGCAGCTGCAAACATAGTTTTCACATGGAAGAAGATATCTGCAGAGGTGGGTTATTCTAGAGAAATGGACAACCATTTGCAAATCTTGTTTAATTATATAGTTTGTGACAGCCTCCCTCCACTGGATACCCTGCTCTGATACCCATCACCTATAGATAGACCAGGGGAGACTAAACACCAGCATAATTGAGCTGAGGCCACAGCAAAATAACTGAACCTCATCCTTATAAATCCAAGCAGCCCAGCCAGAAGGGAGAAGGAATGGAAACTCAGGAATAGAGAGAAAGCCACCCTACCAACTGCCTTTCCCCATTGCAGGTTTGGAAGAAGCCCGAGCCATTGGGACAAACCCGAGACCACCACTCTTTGCGGTCAAGACTAAGCTGCTGGCAGGCACGTGACGTGAGTAATTACTCAGGGTAGGCACTCAGCGGATTTTTAAAAATTAAACCGCGCATGCGCATTCTCTCCGCAAAAATAAAAAATAAAAATGAAAGTAGTAACAATTCAATTTGCCCAAGGCTTCCTAGTCTCCTTTATTCTGAATTACTGAATGGGTGGATGGTGAAGATTGATGGCAGGTGGAGAGATGATGGGAAAAACAGGAGTACAGGGAAAAGTTGTGGGAAAAACAGGAGTACAGGGAAAAGTTGAATCAGTTGTCATCTTATTGAAAAGACAACACTTGTTCAAGGGACCAATTGGGGGGAGAGTTCCTTTCACAGCATGTGGAGAGTCTGTGCCAGGGGTAAAGTTGCGGGGAGATCAGGAGTGTTGAGGAGGAGGAGGAGGGGGTCGGGGATAATGGCAGTAACTCACTCACCGCTACCGCAGCTCTCCGGGCGCGAAGCCACGCATTGTAGCCGGGGATAGAAGCAGCTCAGGGAGCTGCGAGCGGCCGCCGGAACCCGACAGCGAAACTGGCCGCCACTTCAGCTCCTTCTGCCAGCCCGCTCACTTCTGGCAGTGCTCTCCGTCTGAACACCTCTCAGCCGCTTCCTGAAAATCCTTAAATTCCCACAGCAGAGTAACCTCAATCGCGCTGTCGGAATTTAAGGACACGAGTGAGGCCAGCGAGCGGCAGGAGAGAGGTTTGGCACGCCTCCGTGTAAGGAGCGTCGCAAGTCCCATGCTCCCGACCCCTCCTTCACAACATTCGTGCCCTCCCTGCAACTTTACCCCGGGCCAGACTCCCCAAACACTGTGAAAGGAGCTCTCCCCCCACCCCCACACATACGGTATTTAAAAACATCACCAACAAATGTACTTACCACATCATTGGTACACGAGCTCCATTCTTCTCTGCCTGTTTCCTAAGATACATTTAAAATAATGCCAATACATATTTGAAAACCCCGCCAAGAAACCAGCGCTGCGCATGCGCAGTAGGCTGCTGCACATGCGCAGTAGGCTGCTGCACATGCGCAGTGTTGCAAAGGCAGAATTTCTGCTGCCTTCAGCTCGCTTGTCATTGACGGCTTGAAGCAGCGCTGACGGCACGTGGGCTGCACCGACCTTCACATGTTACAAGCGCTGCGGATGAAAGGCACGGAGAATTATGCCTACCTAAGAGATCGATCTCTTATATAGGCATAATTCTCCCATGCCTTTATTATTTATATTTAGTCATTACTATGTTATAATTTTAGTCAGGGTAGGCAGTGCCTACCTTGTCTACCCTGACGGCACATGCCTGGCTGCTGGGATAGGTCATAGACAGCCAGCGTCTCCTCTGAGGTCACGTCTGAGTGGCCGGGGCAAGACTGAGACCGACAGAGCCTCCTCCTGAAGCCCAAGGCTAAGTTGCCAGAACAAGCCTGAGACTGCCAGCACCTCCTCTCGAGGCAAGGGTGAATTGCAGCGACAAGCTTGAGATCGCTGTGCCTCCTCCTTCAAGACCAGTACTGAGCTGCTGGTCAAGCCCCTATTGCAACGTTCCCTCAGTGACAACAAGGGGCCGCACTCCCATGGGGACTGGACCTTTTGGTCACTATAAATAAACCATATCATGCAAGTTCACACTATTGCAAGTGTCAGTATATTCATTGTCATTCCTCCATGCCACAAACTGATATTAACAAATGTATCCACTGGACTCCCAAACATTCAGTTGCACAGTGGTAAAGCTGCTCTCACACCGCCAGAGACCAGGGTTCTATCCTGACGACGCGTGGTTTGTGTGTGAGGTTTGCACGTTCTCCCTGTCACCATGTGGTCTTTCCCCTCTCTCTTTTGTAAAGCTTTACACTGTACCTCAGTACACGTGACACTAAACTGAAAAGTCAGGTGTTTGGAAACTGGGAAAGGCAAGTTTTAAGTTGTGAGAATCTCCAAGCTGCGGTAAAGTCCCTGACACCATGTCAAGCTGCAGCCTCACCTTTCTGCCACAAGCTGATCTTCCACTGTGGGTGTTGCTGACGATAGTCAGCTTCTCCCTGTCTTCCTCTTTTTCATTTGGAGATTCCTGTAAATATTCAGCCAGTTGCTTTGCTCACCTATTGCAGAGCTGTGTAGCAAGCAGTAGACTATAATGAAATAGGTGAATATTGGAGGGTGTCCCCAGAGACGTATGGACATCAAAATCTTTTTTCTGAAATGATCAATAACAGTATTTTTGAATAGCCTTGCAGCATTGAGCTTTTCATTATTAGCAGAAAAATACCCTGTAGTCAGAAACCATAGAGGAAATATCCTTCAATATCAATCCACCATGTTAGTATGGTGTCTGAAAGAAGCAGCTCTGAGAATACTTGGCATTAACTTTAAATGAAGCTCCTCTCAAGGTCAGCTAAAATCCTGAACATTCACTAAAATCCCTGATGTTTCATAAAAAACTTCAAAGCAGTATATTGGCGTGGCCAATCTTGGCGTGAATCACGAGAAAGCCAACTAACAAATTCACGTATCCGGTCAATAACATTTGATGCTGCACCATAAATGATCCTGGAGGTCTAAGTGCATCCTTTAGATTTCCCCCCCCCCCCCCACCTACACCCCCACCCCTACCCCTGCCCCTTGCACAACAGGTGTTAGTCCTTCAAAGGTCTCTAATGCATTGAGAAACACGATTTCCTCTTTCGCAAAACCATAATAAAATTTCCTGTTTACCCTTCAATTTTATATTTATGCCATGAAGCACCCTTGTAAATAGTTTCCAAATTTTCCCACCTTAGAGAGAAAGCTAACATTGCAATTTCCTGTTTTTGCCTCATTTTTTGAATAAATAAGTAATAACCGAGGACTAGATAGGATAGGCAATCAGAGTGTCGTTCCCAGAGTAGAAACGTCAGAATAGAGAGGTGAGAGGGGCAAAGTTTACATGAAATTTAATCGAATTGGAGTTAAAAGGAAAGAGAGTATTGGAAAAGTTAAGAAATACACCAGAATTAATGGGGCAGAAAGCTCAGGAAGGGAGAGGAGAGTATGGCCAAGTGAAATAGGAATCGATGTGAAAGGTGAGGTGATAATGGATTAAAAGTATTATATACAGTGGCTTGCAAAAGTATTCATGCCCCTTGAACTTTTCCACATTTTGTCACATTACAACCACAAACGTAAATGTATTTTATTGGGATTTTATGTGATAGACCAACACAAATTGGTGCATAATTGGGAAGTGGAAGGAAAATAATACATGGTTTCCAAATTTTATTACAAAATAAAAAAACTGAAAAGTGTGGCGTGCAAAAGTATTCAGCCCCCCTGAGTCAATACTTTGTAGAACCACCTTTCGCTGCAATGACAGCTGTAAGTCTTTTGGGGTATGTCTCTACCAGCTTTGCACATCAAGAGACTGAAATTTTTGCCCATTCTTCTTTGCAAAATAGCTCAAGCTCAGTCGGAGTTTCAAGTCTTGCCAGATATTCTCAATTGGATTCAGGTCTGGACCTTGACTGGGCCATTCTAACATGAATATGCTTTGATCTAAACCATTCCATTGTAGCTCTGGCTGTATGTTTAGGGTCGTTGTCCTGCTGGAAGGTGAACCTCCACCCCAGTCTCAAGTCTTTTGCAGACTCTAACAGGTTTTCTTCCAAGATTGCCCTGTGTTTGGCTCCATCCAGCTTCCCATCAACTCTGACCAGCTTCCCTGTCCCTGCTGAAGAAAAGCATCCCCACAGCATGATGCTGTCACCACCATGTTTCACAGTGGGGATGGTGTGTTTAGGGTGATGTGCAGTGTTAGTTTTCCACCACACATAGCGTTTTGCATTTATGCCAAACAATGGCTTTCTTCTTGCCACTTCCATAAAGCCCGATTTGTGGAGTGCACGACTAATAGTTGTCCTGTGGACAGAATCTCCCACCTGAGTTGTGGATCTCTGCAGCTCCTCCAGAGTTACCATGGGCCTCTTGGCTGCTTCTCTGATCAATGCTCTCCTTGCCCGTCCTGTCAGTTTAGGTGGTCGGCCATGTCTTGGTAGGTTTGCAGTTGTGCCATACTCTTTCCATTTTCGGATGATGGATTGAACAGTGCTCCGTGAGATGTTCAAAGCTTGGAATTTTTTTTATAACCTAACCCTGCTTTAAACTTCTCCACAACTTTATCCCTGACCTGTCTGGTGTGTTCCTTGGGCTTCATGATGCCCAAGAAACATTGTTTGTTCACTAATTTTCTCTAACGAACCTCTGAGGCCTTCACAGAACAGCTGTATTTATACTGAGATTAGATTACACACAAGTGGACTCTATTTACTAATTAGGTGACTTCTGAAGGCAATTGGTTGCACTGGGTTTTATTTAGGGGTATCAGAGTAAAGGGGGCTGAATACTTTTGCATGCCACACTTTTCAGTATTTTATTTGTAAAAAGATTTGAAAACCATGTATCATTTTCCTTCCACTTCACAATTATGCGCCACTTTGTGTTGGTCTATCACACAAAATCCTAATAAAATACATTTACGTTTGTTGTTGTAATGTGACAAAATGTGGAAAAGTTCAAGGGGTATGAATACTTTTGTAAGCCACTGTATGAATGCACGAAGTATAAGAAATAAAGTGGATGAGCTTGAGGCTCAGTTATAAATTGGCAAGTATGATGTTGTGGGAATTACAGAGACATGGCTGCAAGAGGACCAGGGCTGGGAACTGAATATTCAGGGGTATACGTCCTATCAAAAAGACAGACAGGTGGGCAGAGGGGGTGGGCTAGCTCTATTGGTCAGGAATGAAATACAGTCCCTTGTGAGGGGTGACATAGAATCAGGAGATGTAGAGTCAGTATGCGTAGAACTAAGGAACTGTAAGAGTAAAAAGATCCTAATGGAGTTATCTGCAGGCCCCCAAACAGTAGCCTGGGTATGGGGTGCAAGTTGAATCAAGAGTTAAAATTGGCATGTCGTAAAGGTAATGCTACGTTGTTATGGGAGATTTCAACATGCAGGCAGACTGGGAAAATCAGGTTGGGATTGGACCCCAAGAAAGGGAGTTTGTGGAGCACCTCCAAGATGGATTCTTAGAGCAGCTTGTACTGGAGCCTTCCAGGGAGAAGACCATTCTGGATTTAGTGTTGTGTAATGAACCAGATTTGATAAGGGAACTCGAGGTAAAGGAGCCAATAGGATGTAGTGACCATAATATGATATGTTATAATCTACAATTTGAGAGGGAAAAGGGAAAATCGAGTGTCAGTATTACAGCTGAGCAAAGGGAACTATGGACCTATGAGGGAGGTGTTGGCCAAAGTTAATTGGAAAGGGACCCTAGCAGGGATGACAGTGGAACAACAATGGCAGGTATTTCTGGGAATAATACAGAAGGTGCAGGATGAGTTCATTCAAAAGAGGAAGAAAGATTCTAAGAGGAATAAGAGGCGACCGTGGCTGACAAGGGAAGTCAAGGACAGTATAAAAATTAAAAGAGAAGTATAACATAGCAAAGATGAACGGGAAGCCAGAGGATTGGGAAACATTTAAAGATCAACAGAAGATAACTAAAAAGGTAATAGGAAGAAAACATGAGGTATGAAGGTCAGCTAGCCAAGAATATAAAGGAGATAGCAAAAGCTTATTTAGGTATGTGAAGAGGAAAAAGTTAGTTAAGACCAAAATTGGACCCTTGAAGACATAAACAGATTAACTTATAATGGGGAACAAGAAAATGGCAGACGAGTTGAGCAGATACTTTGGTTCTGTCTTCACTCAGGAAGACACAAACACTGTCCAAGATGTACTGGTGGCCAGAGAACCTAGGGTGATGGAGGAACTGAAGCAAATTCACATTAGGCAGGAAATGGTGTTGGGTTGACTGATGGGACTGAAGGCTGATAAATCCCCAGGGCCTGATGGTCTGCATCCCAGGATAGTTAAGGAAGAGTCTCTAGAAATTGTGGGCGCATTGGTGTTCATTTTCCAATGTTCCATAGATTCAGGATCAGTTCCTGTGGATTATTCCACTTTTTAAGAAAGGCGAGAGAAAGAAAACAGATCAGATGATCTATATCGGTGAGACCAAGCGGAGGCTTGGCGATTGCTTCGCCGAACACCTCCGCTCGGTCCGCAATAACCAACCCGACCTCCCGGTGGCTCAGCACTTCAACTCCCCCTCCCATTCCACATCCGACCTCTCGGTCCTGGGCCTCCTCCACGGCCAGAGTGAGCAACACCGCAAGCTGGAGGAACAGCACCTCATATTCCGCTTGGGGAGTCTGCATCCTTTGGGTTTGCATATTGAATTTTCTCAATTCTGTTAACCCTTGCTGTCTCCTCCCCTTCCCACCTCTCCCTCAGCCCTCGGGCCCTGGCATTCCCTCTATCTCTATCTCCCTCCCCCACCCCAGTCGCACCAGCTTCTCATTTTCACACCACAAACAGCTTACAATGGCTTGTTCCCTTTATCACCGATACTTTTTTGCATATCTTTCACTCATTGTTCCTTATCTCTCCACATCACCGTCTATATCTCTCGTTTCCCTGATCCCTGACCAGTCTGAAGAAGGGTCTCGACCCGAAACGTCGCCTATCTCCTTCGCTCCTTAGATGCTGCTGCACCTGCTGAGTTTCTCCAGCTTTGTGTACCCCAGAGAATTATACACGTTAGCCTGACATCAGTGATGGGAAAGATGCTGGATTTACTGTGATCGTGGCTGATCATCCACAATCAGTAGCTCATTCCTGCCTTCTCCCCATATCTCTTGACCCTCTATCTTTAAGAGCTCTATCTAACTCTCTTGAAAACATCCAGTGAATTAGCCTCCACTGCCTTCGGAGGCAGAGAATTCCACAGATTCACAACTCTCTGGGTGAAAAGGTTTTTCCTCATCTCTGTTCTAAATGGCCTACCCCTTATTCTTAAACTGTGACCCCTGGTTCTGGACTCTCCCAACATCGGGAACATGCTTCCTGCCTCCAGCATGCCCAATCCCTTAATAATCTTATATGCTTCAATAAGATACCCTCTCATCCTTCTAATTTCCAGTGTATACAATCCCAGTCGCTCTATTCTATCAACAAATGACAGTCCTGCCATCCCGGGAATTAACCTCATGACCCTACGCTGCACACCCTCAATGGCAAGAATGTCCTTCCACAAATTTGGAGAGCAAAACTGCACACAATATTCCAGGTGTGGTCTCATCAGGACCCTATATAACTACAGAAGGACCTCATTGCTCCTGTACTCATCTCCTCTTGTTCTGAAGGCCAACATGCCATTAGCTTTCTTCACTGCCTGCATGCTTACTTTCAGTGACTGATGAACAACTACCTCCAGATCTCGTTGTACATCCCCTTTTCCTAACTTGACACCATTCAGATAATAATCTGCCTTCCTGCTCTTGCCACTAAGTGGATAACCTCACATTTGGCCACATTAAACTGCATCTGCCATGCATCTGCCCACTCACCCAACCTGTCCAAGTCACGCTGCATCCTCCTCACAGTTCACGCTGCCACCCAGCTTTCTGCAAATCTGCTAATGTTACTTTTAATCCCTTCATCTAAATCATTAATGTATATTGTAAATAGCGGCTGTCCCAGCACCGAGCCTTACGGTACCTCACTAGTCATTGCCTGCCATTCTGAAATGGACCCATTAACCCCCTCCTCTTTGTTTCCTGTCTGCCAACCAATTTTCTATACATGTCAGTCCCTACCCCAATACCATGTACTCGAATGTTGCCCACTAATCTCCTATGTGGGACCTTATCAAATGTTTTCTGAAAGTCCAGGTACACTACATCCATTGGCTCTTCCTTGTCCATTTTCCTAGTTACATCCTCAAAAAATTCCAGAAGATTAGTCAAGCATGATTTTCCCTTTGTAAATCCATGCTCACTCGGACCAATCGTGTTACTGCTATCCAAATGCACCACTATTTCATCTTTTATAATTGACTCCAGCATCTTCCCCACCACCAATGTCAGGCTAACTAGTCTATAATTACAGGCATATGAGATTAATTTTCAAAGAATCCCGTTCCTGTACTATGCCATGTTCTATGCAATTGCCATTTTCCAAACAATGCAATGTTCCCCTGCTGCAGTTTGGAAACCGAAAATCATGCATCAATTATCTCACTTGCCACTCCTTTTAAGACCATTGGTTGAAATCAATTGGAACCCAACGACATGCTAACCTGCAGCTCAACTGTTAGTTTAATACCACTTTCCTGGTGATTGTAACTTTCCCCATGTTCCTCACTTCCAATTGCCAATTTATCGGAGATATTATTTGTATCCTCCACAGAGATGATTGCTGCTGAATATATATAATGATCTGCCATCTCCTTTTCCCCCCCGTATTACCAATTCCTCAGACTTGCCTTCTTTATAAAATGTTCACTTTGAAAATTCTTTTATTTTTCTAACTGTGGGAACTCACCATTTATTTTTTCTATTCTGTTGGCACTTACACAATCAATGTTTAAGTTTGCTAATAGCCTTTTAGTTAATCACAAATGGTGGACAGTCCCCTTTATTTCTTATGGAACTGTATGTACTTTGAAAGCTCCTCTTAATTGTTCATCCTTGTATCATAATTGACCAATCACTTACCCAACTCGCATTCCAAAAATTAAGCACAAATGTTTAGGCTGATACTTCAGTGCAAGTCTGAGAAATTACAGTACTGTTGGGACAGTTGTCTTTCCAACACCATGCAAAAACATGACCACAAATGCATTCTAACGTGGACACAAATGACCCCATGATATCATTTTGAATGAGTGCATAATAATGATTTCTGGTATCCATCCAAATATTAACCCTCAGTCAATGATCACTAAAACATAACAGTTGCTTTTATTCATAGAACATTTCTCTAAGTACTTTACATATAATGAAGTACTTTTTGTAGTCTTGAGGCCTTTTTGCACTTAATATGAATCAAGTGCATTGAATTCATGAAACACCTCTGAAATGAAATGATGAATAGATAAAACATTCTAATACAAATTCTGACCTCAAATATCAAACCTTGTGTGATTTATCCAAAGCATCACATTTCAGAACACTATTCTGACAGACTATATCTGACAACCTGCCAAGGGGACACATCTATTGAAAGGCAAGACATATTTTTTTGAAAAAGTTTCAATGGTTCGACTGTAATGAGAATTGCCATCTCTCGTCAAAATACATTGAGTAACAATGTATTTAAATGCCAAGAAGCTTTGAACATTTTAACTGCAATGCTAGTTAAATAAATCAAATCTGCATTCTGTACAACACAACAAGAATCAGAAATGAAAGAATTTGAAAAGAGCAATCGATGATATCATCATGTCATAAAGTGTTCTGTTAAAGCAGAATTGGCATACATCATATCTTTGAAAACCAATACCATAATCTAGATGTAAATGTAAAGAAATGTGACAAAACAGCTGCTATTCATGAATAGGCAGCCCAGCAGCATATTAATCTTATTTTCAAGTACTCTGAGGTGGCTAAAGTTGTGGTGTTTGTACCATCCCCTTGTTTTAAATAAAGGTCTACAATTGTTTATCTCACGCCCCGAGAACACGGATTTTAAATTTATTTTGCCATCTTCAGCGAATCCCATTCTTTTATGGGATTCGTGGAAAAGGTGTTCACTGTATAAAGAAAAAAAGTTGATATCAATTCAACCATATTTTAAAAAGATAGAAAGCTGATTTCGGTTTGCTCTAAAGAAAATAAAATCAGACACAATATTTTGATTTTGTTGTGGCTTGAACGTTAAAGTAGACTACAATCAGCTTATTTTTTGTTAATTTAGATATTTCTAAATGTTAAAGCTGTCAAAGTTTCATTAGATTGCATGGATAATTTAGTATTCATTGAAATTCTATGATGGACACAAAAAGCTGGAGTAACTCAGCGAGTCAGATAGTATCTCTGGAGAAACGGAATAGGTGACCCTTCTTCAGACTATTCCTGTCGTACATTCCCTTAAAGGCCAGTCCTACTTTCACGACCTAATTCACAACCTTTTCTACTCATGGACATTTTTCATCATGCTAGAAAAAACGCCCCGACCTACTTGATGCAACAAGCACCTACGACTAGCATCACCACCTCCTACGACCTCGTGACAACCATGCCGCGAGGACTAGTCAAGGGCAAACTCGGCAGAGGTCGTGAAAAGGGACAGTGCCTTTACATACTCTCATTGCATTTTTAAATGAGTTATGATAATGTTTAAAATGCACAAGTATTTCTTAGTTTATTTTGTCAATACAGAAATCAAAAGATTACTATAATACAATGCTACAAACATGAAATTGTCTTTGCGTAAACATTACCAGGTTTTAATAAAATGCTAATTTCTTTATTATATGCAAAAACAAAAATGAGTTAAGATAATTAAAATCATTTTACTTGACTAATTTTAATCTGAAAACACTGCATTCATATCTTTACATTTATTACAAAAAAGAGTCCTGCAGTCTTAAGGGCGT
This sequence comes from Okamejei kenojei, assembly GCA_035221665.1. Lineage (NCBI taxonomy): Eukaryota > Metazoa > Chordata > Chondrichthyes > Rajiformes > Rajidae > Okamejei > Okamejei kenojei. Next base: position 16,347,517 of record CM069133.1, read on the forward strand.
GTCCCACGGCGGGGACCTAATTTGCGAGTTTAGAAAAGTTTGGCCTAGATTCATACTCGCAGCATGGTCGACACATGGTCCTAGGAGGTTTATGTAACTCTCCTTCATGCTCGAGAGCAGTACCCGCATGCCCGAGGCCTCAGTTTGGTCGAGGTGTTTTTTTAAGCATGCTGAAAATTGTCCACGAGTAAAAAAAGGTAGGCATGGAAAAAAAAAATATATATATTTTCTTTACTCGTAGGTTTAGTCGAAGAAGGTCGTAGTAGGTCGGCATGTTATTCGTAGGTAATCGAAGGTAGTCGAAAATAATCGAAGGAGGTCGAAGGTAGTCGTAGATAGCGTTAGTATACTTCAAGGTGGTCGTCTTCACTCTCCACTATTCGGTGTCCAATTATCCTGAAGCGAATCAAAGCTAGTCTTCAACATAGTCGAAGGAGGTCGAAGGCGTTCGAAGGAGGTCTTCTACATATTCGTAGGAGGTTCTCTACATAGTCGAAGGAGGTCGTAGGAGTTGTTCTACTTCAGCGATACAACACGACCATTACACTTTTTTAAATTCTCCTAAACTCGCAAATTAAGTCCCCGCAGTAGAACAGGCCCTTAACAATACAAAAAAGCCTACGTTCAATGCAAGAACTGGATTTTGAGAAATTCAGTTTCCTAAATCTAGTCCTGATCTTATCATTTTGGATCTTTTTTATTTTACTGCTCTTTATCCTCAAAATATAACATTTTACATTTCTTTGCAGTGAATGAATGCAGAATTGACAATGTTGCTTCCAGTTTAGTTTTTAATGTGTTAATACTAAGCTTTTCACGAGTGATAGGTAGGGTACACTAATTACATGCTACATAATCTAGTGATCAGTCTTCTTGGGCCAAAGAGCTTCTTACTCACACAGAAAAGTGGCTCCTAGAAAATATGCATGAAATAGAATTATAGTTCATTATAATTGATTGAAACAGTAGATTGAAAGTTCAGCAATTTGCAAGTCAGGTCTGCGGCTTTGAAAATGTTAATTTCAGTTTAGAAAATGGCAACTAATATTAGTTTTTCAACAATGCTTTACAAAAAGGAAAATAGGATATCGATTAAATACACAGACCAAAATACTAATTGAACTCAAATTAATCATGACCTAATATTTAATCACGAGTGAAAAATTAAATAAATAAGAAAAATGGGCATTACAATCTTTCAAGTATTTGCAAAAGCCATCGTGCTTTATGTAAATAAATCCCAATTAAAATTACTTTCAGAATATAACAGATTAAAAATGTTACATGGCCTCAATATAAATAACTTACTAGGAATAGATACATAGATCCTCCATAATAAAGCCCAAAAGAAAACGACGGAAGTTCAGCATATCTCCAATGATAAAGCATCTGCATTTCTTTGTTTCTACGTGATCAAGGACCATTTTCACTCCGATCATACCCTCAGGATTCAAGAACAGCTTCAGCCTCGTTATCATACGACTGAACGGTCCTCCCAGTACCTTGGGGTATATCCCCGATCTCCCAACATTGCAAAGCAGACCATACGCTTTATTTTTGCTGCACTTTCTCTGTAACTGTAACGCTACTAGTCGGGAGCACTATTCAGCACTCGGAATTTTTTCTATTTGCACTAGCGATTATGGCTTGTGCATCACTTGATTTTATTTGTGTATGGTATAATTTAACTGGATGGCATACAAACAAATTTTTTCAATGTATCTCAGTACACATGACAACAATAAATCAATACCAATAAGGTTAAACTTTAGCTCTGTTTATCTTGCCACAGATACAAGCAACCTACAGAGTATTTCCTACATTTTATATAAATTCACAGTACAGTTTTAACCAAAATCTTGAAATTACATTCAATACATTTTTTTAATTAAAAAAAAAAAATCATACAGTATAGAGCCGTCAGCATGCGCAGCGGTGGAGATTTTTACCTGGAGCTACTGACCTTTACCCAACTCATCTCCCTTTTCACCTCATATTGTTCTTTAAGTATTTAAGTACCAATGCAGTAAATTTAATCATGAGGTGTTCCACACCAGGACATCATAGACGAGGCCCTCACTCGTGTCTCCTCGGTACCCCGCAGCTCCGCCCTTGCTCCCCCCAGTCGCAACAGACAGAGTCTCCTTACTCCTTACCTTTCACCTCATCAGCTGTCACATACAACACATAATCCTCTGAAATTCTCACCACCTCCAACGGGATCCCAACACTAGTCACATCATCCCATTTCCACCACTTTCCGCCTTCTGCAGAGATCATTCCCTCCGCAACTCCCTGGTTAACTCATCCCTTCCCACCCAAACCACCTACCTTCCCCTGCAACCGGAGAAGATGCTACACCTGTCCCTATACCTCCTCCGTCGACTCTGTCCAGGGGCCCCGAGAGTCCTTTCAGATTAGGCAGAAGTTCACTTGCACCTCCTTCAACCTCATCTACTGTATCCGTTGTTCAAGATGTGGACTTATATATGGGCGAGACCAAATGTAGACTGGACGATCGTTTCGCTGCATACCTTCGCTCAGTCCGCCTGAACCTACCTGATCTCTAGGCTCTTAAACACTTTAAATTTCCCCTTCCCATTCCCACACTGACCTTTCTGTCCGAGGTCTTCTCGATTGTCAGAGTGAGGCTAAACACAATTGGTGGAATAGCATCTCATATTTAGCTTGGGCAGCTTTTGGTCCATTAATTATTCTAACTTCAAGTAACCCCAGCATTTCCTCTCTCTCTCAATCCCTCTCCTATCCAAGTCGCAACAGCTTCTCATTTTCACCAAACAAACAGTTAACAATGTCCTGTTTCCTTTATCTTCTTTTCTTTATTGCATATCTTTCATTCATTGTTCTTTTTCTCTGTACATCATCGTCTATATCTCTCATTTCCCTTATCCCCAACGAGTCTGAAGAAGGGTCTCAACTCGAAATGTCACCCATTCCTTCTCTCTAGTTATGTTGCCTGTCTCACCGAGTTACTCCAGCTTTTTGTGTCCATCTTAAATTTAAAGTTTGTTGCAATCATCAAGGCCCAAAAACCAGATGTCACCTGACAGTCCTTTCTACTACCATCAACTCGCCACAAGCAATGGAGTGCAAGTTTAGATTCCTAGAGTGATACAGAATGGAAATAAGTCCTTCGGCCCAACTCGGTCAATCCACCCAAAATGCTTATCTATGCTAACCCCATTTGATCTTAGATCATATCCCTCTAATCCTTTTCAATGCATGTATCCGTCCAATTACCTTTTAACTGTTGTTGTAATTGTAATTGGTTCTACCATCTCCTCTGGAAGCTTGATATATGCACCGTGTAATAAGGTTGCCCCTGGGAACGCTTTAAAACTTTCCTCTCCCACCTTTAACATATGCCTTTTAGTTTTACATCTTCACCCTGGGAAAAAGACTATCTCCACTATTCACGAGTCGTAGAATCATAGTCATAGAGCAGGATAACAGGCCCCTCGGCCCAACTTATTCATGACCCTTATCTATATTACTAAAACCCTTTGTTTGTGCCGGCAATGTGTCACTCTGCTCTGCTTTTTCCTATCTTCTTCCAAACCAGCCTTCCCATTTTCATATATTCTACTCGCATTTTTCCCGTCGAAGTGATAAACATCTTCCGACCAGTATTTCTGAAGTTATTCATGATTTAAAGTTTCAAAAAAAGCCAAAACTACTTTCTCAGAGAGCGTCCAGTGATGATGTCACAATGCCTCTCACAGTGCACCAATCACAATGGGCTCTCAAGCTGTCCAGGCCCTGGCGCTGCTCTACGACCTGGGTAGGTCCTGGGGCAGGGAATGGGGGAGGAGGATAAGGGAAATGAAGAGGAGGGAGATGGGGTTCAGTCGCTACCCCCCCCTCCCCCCACCCTCTCCCTCACTTCCCCTCCCTCCCCCCCCCCCCTCCCTCCCCCTCATCCTCTCTACCTCCCTCTCCGCCACACCTCTCCCTCTCACTTAGTCCCAGCCTATCTGATCCCTCCTTATAACTCAAGCCTTCTAGTCTGGGCAACATTTCCGTGAATCATTTTCGTGCCCACTAGCTTCATCACATCCTTCCTATTGTTTGGTGGAGAGAGCTCCACAAAATACTCCAAATTATGTATTATGAGACCCTTGAAATAGTAACAGCACACCAGCCAGTACACTGCCGCATTCCTATTGTTGTATAGCAGCAGCACAAGCCTTCTTCTCTGTGTCATCTCAGCGCTTGTGCTCTGCAAGTCCAATTCTTTCCATTGTGTGATGCTGTGCAGCACATTACAGCCCTTGTGCAAATCATTGCTGTGCATTAGAATAAACTGTATATCTGATGAGGCACTTCCAATCTCATCATCAGCCTGACAGTGGCATTCTGCCACATATACTTTTGTTTAGTGTGGAGATACAGCATGGAAATAGCCCTTTCGGCCCACCGAGTTCACCACGACTGTCAATCACCCGTACACTAGTTCGATTTTATACAACTTTTGCATCCTACACATGAGGGGCAATTTATAGAAGCCAATTTACCTACAAATCTGCACTTCGTTGGAATATGGGAGGAGAATGCAGCACCCGGAGAAAACCCACACAGTCACTGGGAGAACGTACAAACTCCACACAGACAGCACCTGTAGTCAGGATCGAATCAAGGTCTCCAGCGCTGCGAGGCAGCAGCTCTTGGGCTGTGCCACTGTGCTGCAATTATGTGGTTTTGTAGGTAGATACACAAGAGATTGCAGATGCTGCAATAGAAAGGCCTTTTAGTTTAGTGAATTGACATATATACCAAGGTACAGTGAAAAACTTTTTTTGGTGCATACTATTTAGTCAGCGGAAAGACTATACAGGATTACGATACGATAGAACTTTATTTATCCCAGGAGGGAAATTGATCTGCCAACAATCATAAAACACAAAATACATGAAATTAAAGTGACGAGTGGAAAGGATTGTGGATGTGCAAAGATTGGGGAGGGGGGAGGGGGGAGTCAGTCTCAGTATACCCCATGACAGAAGGGGGAAGAGTTGCACAATTTGATAGAAACAGGGAAGAAGAATTTCCAGTGGCGTTCTGCACTGCATTTTGGTGAAAACAGTCTGTTGCTCAGGTTGACCAGTGTATCATGGAGTGAGTGAGCTGTATTGTCCAGGATGCTCCACAGTTCGAGGAGCATCCTCCACTCGACAACCAGCTCCCATGAATCGTGATGAGTTTGTTGGTCCTATTGTTGATCCAGCCTTCCTGATGAGTTTGTTGATCCTATTGGCATCTGCGGCCTTCGCCTTGCTGCCCCACCATACAGCAGCGAAGAAGGGCACTGGCTACCACCGATTGGTAGAACATCTGCAACATCTCACTGCAGACGTTGAAGGAGCGGAGCCTTCACAAAAACAGCCGGCTCTGTCCCTTCTTGTACAGGGAGGAGGAAGGGAGAGTGTCCGGAGTGAGACTAATTCTTGATTGTGTTGGAGGCCTTGCCAAGACAGTGTGAAATGTAGATGGAATCAATGGAAGGGAGGTTGGTTTGCGTGATGGTTTGGGAAGTGTCCTTAATTCTCTGCAATATCTTGCCGTCTTGGATGGAACAGTTCCCACAACATGCTGTTATATCCCAATAAAATGCTTTCTATGGCGCATCTGTAGAAGTTGGTGAGAATTGTTGGGATCATGCCAACTTTCCTAGGCCAAACTTAGACTTCTTAATACCCGAATAGAAAGTTGAGATAGTTCACCTATAGTACCTCTTCCGATGACTGTCAGAATCTGAACATATCATAGGCATTAGTCTGGAAGAATTCCATGGCAGAAGTTGAAGCACCGGTGATTTGACTGGTTAACTGCAGCAAACGTCCAACCGCAAAAGGTCCTGTTCCAGCAGACTGCACAAGTCTGCTTCTGTGATACAAGAGAGGTCAAGAAACATGTGTCGCCAGAGGTAGACGCAGATCAGCCTGCTGCTATTCAAATTATTGTTGACATCGTTCATTCTTGAGTTACAACAATTTACATAGCATAAGCAATGTTGGTCTGAGTGTGGAAAAATGCAAAATCATCTTCAAAGTTTGGAAACAACCTCCAAAGTTTACCAAATTAGTTGCAACGCTCAGAGCTGGTTCTAATGAATTGTAAACAACATATTTTACAAAGTCAATCAAGATGGCAGCAATGAGACTGTTGTATTTAAAGGCAACATTTCTCCTCAATATTTCAGCTTCTTCTAATGTGATTTCATTGGAGTGTTCCAAATGCGCAGAAAGATACGGAAACTTTTAACTTGTGTTGAAATTGCTCGCACTGCATTACTAACAATTTGAAATTACTTCTACTTCTCCCAAGGTTTCTCTCTTAAAATCTGAACGACACATAAAAGTTGGCTCACTGGAGACATCTTCCAAATGCACTCACTTTCAGCACATTTAATACTAGCCTCCATGCTGATGATTACTTGTGAAGAGTACTTGTTTTTTTATTAAGTCAATGGTGCAATTCACTTTCAAAATATGTGCGAGATGTTAAACATCAAGATTTTGTAATTTGCTTAAATATTTTCAATTTAATTTAACCTCATGAAAAAATGCAAAGATGCACCAATGGAATGGTTCAGTTACACTTTGAGGTTATGGGAGAGAAAACACCTCACCATGTTAATACTGGCCAAATTAAAGACACCATAAAATGGAGGATCCCTGGACTTAACAGAATTGCTTAACCCTTGTCAGCTGAAATTTACAGGCATGGGATGGCACCAGCCATCCCATGCCTGTAAATACCATCTAGGCTCAGACTGGTATGCATGTGGTGAGGGATCCAGGTGTTCTCCTTGCGTCTCCTAAATTGATAAAATGTATAGCAGTTTTGAAAACAGACCTCAAATGCATCATTTGGATTAGATCGTTGCAAGGGCATTGTAAATAGTATAAATAATGTTGCGAGACGGTCATCCTATTAACGATGATTAGTTGAACTGTTGAGCCTTGAAAAAACTGTTTGAATCCCAGGGCACATGTTGCATTGTTCATTTTTGTTTGCTTCCTTCTAGAAGCTTCTTCCAAATACAATGCATTCAGGATTGTATTATTGGGTTGGGGAACTGTCAATTATGTACTGTTATAATTTATATGCTTGATTGGTTTATAAAGAGACCATCCCCATGTGGTTTGGCCCCTCTTTTCCCCTCTCCACCAAGCCTTCCCTCACCTCTCCCTCTCTCCCCTTTCACTCCCTCCATAACTCCTCTCCCCTCCTCCTATCCGACTATCACCCACTACTCACCCCCCATCCCCTCCACTATCCCTCCTCACCTCGCCCACTGCCCTCTACTCCCGACCTCCCCCACTCCATTCCCCTTCCTCCCCCACTCTCCCTCCTCACCTCCCCCGCTTCCTCCCTACCGCTTCCGCTCCCTTAATCCCCCACACTCTCCCTGCTCACCTCCCCAGGATCTTTCCCTTCCTCCTCCCCTCCCTCACCTTTCCCTCACCCTCAGTCACTCCCCTCCCTCCATAACTCCTCTCCCCTCCGTCTATCCCCCACCTCCCCCTATCGCCCCCCCACTATCCCTCAACTCCCCACCCCACCCCCCTCTTCTCCCTCTCTTCCCCTTCCTCCCTCACCAGACATGAGACAGGTAAAAACTGAAAAAAGATGAACAGATAGATTTCTCTGCGGATTTTGAAATTCGGCGAGGCCTCACTGCCACGGTCTCAATGCCTCCTGGATCACTGCATAGAACCCCAGCAGGGACCTCGCGGGTAGGATCGCGAGGGTCATACGAAGCGGCCGATGGTGCCCACGGAGGCCGTGAAGTGGAATCGGCCGCTCGGCACCACGAAAGCACCTGCAGACGCAGTTCCACCCGGCGGAACGTTAGTGATGCTCACTCTGCTCCTTTCTGCTTTATATTCTCCTCACCGGGTGAGGGGGGCACCGCCCGTGACTGACAGCAGATCCAGCCAATCAGTGCGGCGATGTTGCAGGAAGAGGCGTCTGACAGGAGAGGAGACTAATCTGCATGACGGCGACTGACAGGAGAGACCAATCTGCGCGTGTGCGGTTTTAAAGATTTTTAAACCTTAATAACTTAAAATATACCATCGAACGTAACAAAACTTCTTTGCCCTTGTAGCACAGGAGAATGGTGATAAGGTGGCGAAAAATCATTGCACTATCGTGTACCGTTTTTGTGCAAATAGAAAAAAAAGCGCAAAACCGGAACAGCACAGGATCAGAGTTTTAGTTATGTATAGATCAACCACGTGTGGCCAATTTTCTCTTAAGTATGAAGATGGACATAAAAAAGTAATCTGGCAGTCTACAGGACATTTATGCAAGTCCTGCTGTAAGAAATGGATTTTACCATATCCCACTGATGAAACATTAAATATTATTCCAAAAGTAACATTTCACAGTTGCAAAATCTGAAATAAACTTCAACAACAGATGCTGCCTGACATGCTGTGATCTTCCAGTATTTTAAGCTTTATTTACAAGTAGAACATAGAGTAGTAGTACAGCACACTTAGGCCCACAATGACTGTGCCAAACATGATGCCAAGTTAACCTCATCTCCCCTGCCTGCACGTGATTCATATCCCTCAATTCAAGCACATCCACATGCCTCTCAGAAGTCACTATCATATCTGACTCCACTACCACCCCCTGGCAGCATGTTCCAGCACCCACCACTCTCTTGCCCACACATCTCCTTTAAATTTTCCCCTTCTTAGCTGAAAGCCATACCCTCTATGCATTTGCATGTAAACTGTTTATCCGACCTCTGCCTCCCACAATTGCATATCAGGTCTCCCCTCAGCTTCCAACATTTCACAGGAAAGAATTAAAGTTGTCCAACCTCTGCTTGTAGATAATACCCTCCAATCCTGTCAGCATTCTGGTAAACCTCTCCTGCGCCCTCTCCAAAGCCTCCACATCCTTCCTAATAATACGGAGACCAGAGCTGCACACAATGCTCCAGCCTAAGCAAAGTCCTATAATGCTGCAACATGACTTCCTGACTCTTATACTCTATGCCCCAACTGAGGTAGGTAAGCATTCTTTACCACTCTGTCTACTTCTATTGTCACTTTTAGGGAGGTATAGAATTGGACCTCAAGATCTCTCTGTTCATCAGTACTGTCAAGGGTCTTGGCAATAATTGCCTAGTGAACTCCAATTGCCTTTTCGCCACCCATTTCTGTAATTATTATAAATCCCAATGTATACTTTGACAGCTTTCCTCGCTGTCTGCAACTCCTCCACTTTTTCCTCTGCAAACTTACGAACCATCTACATTAATGTCCTAGTCATTTCCGATCTACGTTAATTATATCTATCACCGATTCCTGTGGAACTCCACTGATCACAGACCTCCAGCTTTAATAACATCCTTCCACTGCAACTGTCTGATTTCTACGAATAAGCCAGTTCTGAATCTAATCGAACAAGTTGTCTGGATCAGCCGACCATGAACTTTATCAAATGTCTTCCTAAAATCCATGTAGACACTGCCCCATCCTCAACAATCACCTTTGTCACCTCAAAAATCTTGATCAACTTAGTAACACACATGTTGCTTACAAAGTCATACAAAGTCCCTAATTAACCCATACTCTTCCAAATTGAAGTAAATTAGACAATAGATGCAGGAGTAGGCCATTCAGCCCTTCGAGCCAGCACCGCCATTCAATGTGATCATGGCTGATCATCCCCAATCAGTAGCCCGTTCCTGCCTTCTCCCCATATCCCGACCGCTATTTTTAAGAGCCCCATCTAGCTCTCTCTTGAAAGCATCCAGAGAACCTGCCTCCACTGCCCTCTGAGGAAGAGAATTCCAGACTCACCACTCTCTGTGAGAAAAAGTGTTTCCTCGTCTCCATTCTAAATGGCTTACTCCTTATTCTTAAACTGTGGCCCCTGGTTCTGGACTCCCCCAACATCGGGAACATGTTCCCTGCCTCTAACATGTCCAAGCCCTTAACAATCTTATATGTTTCAATGAGATTCCCTCTCATCCTTCTAAACTCCAGAGTGTACAAGCCCAGCTGCTCCATTCTCTCAGCATATGACAGTCCCGCCATCCCGGGAATTAACCTAGTAAACCTACGCTGCACTCCCTCAATAGGAAGAATGGCCTTCCTCAAATTAGGGGACCAAAACTGCACACAATACTCCCGGCGTGTTCTCACTAGGGCTGTGTACAACTGCAGAAGGATCTCTTTGCTCCTATATTCGATTCCTCTTGTTATAAAGGCCAACATGGCATTCGCTTTCTTCACTGCCTGCTGTACCTGCATGCTTAGTTTCATAGACTTATGTACAAGGACACCCAGATCCCGTTGTATTTCCCCTTTTCCCAACTTGACGCTATTTGGGAAATTGACGCCATTTGGGATTTTCTTGGTTACATCTTCAAAAAATTCCAGAAGATTAGTCAAGCATGATTTCCCCTTCGTAAATCCATGTTGACTCTGACCGATCCCGTTACTGCTATCCAAATGTTCGGCTATCTCATCTTTTATAATTGACCCCAGCATCTTCCCCACCACCGATGTCAGGCTAACTGGTCTATAATTGCGTTTTCCCTCTCCCGCCTTTCTTAAAAGGTGGGATAACATTAGCTACCCTCCAATCCACAGAAACTGATCCCGAGTCTACAGAACATTGGAAAATTATCACCAATGCATCCACGATTTCAAGAGCCACTTCCTTAAGTACCCTGAGATGCAGACCATCAGTCCCTGGGGATTTATCAGCCTTCAGACCCATCAGTCTATCCAACACCATTTCCTGCCTAAGGTGGATTTCGTTCAGTTCTTCTGTCACCCCAAATTCTCTGGCCACTACTATATCAGGAAGATTGTTTGTGTCCTCCTTAGTGAAGACAGATTCACCTCTGTACTTGTATCTGCCATTTTCTTGTTCCCCATAATAAATTCAACTTTCTCGGTCTTCAAGGGTCCAACTTTGGTCTTAACTAATTTTTTCCTCTTCACATACCGAAAGAAGCTTTTACTATCTGTTTTATATTCTTGGTTAGCTAACCTTCGTACCTCATCTTTTCTCCCCGTATTGTCTTTTTGGTTATCTTCTTTAAACATTACCCAATCCTCTTGCTTCCAATTCTATTTCCAATAGCTTCTCTGTTACTGATGCAAGGCTCACCATCCTATAATTCCCTAGATTATCTCCACATCCATTCTTAAACAAAGGAACAACATTGGCTGCTCTCCAAAAACTCACCTGTGGCAAGAGAAGTTGCAAATATCTTCGTCAAGCCCCCTCTTGTTTATTTTAATAACCTGACATTAGATCCCATCGTGTCTTGGGGATTCATCCACCTTCTTATTCCTCAAGGGCCCGAATCCCACTTGCTTCTTGATCTCAAATTGCCACTGCATATTAGTATTCTTCATACTAATCGTACAATATCACTGTATGTGATTCTCTCACTCTCCACCATTTCTTTCTTCTTTGTGAATATAAATGCAAAGTACTCGTTTCGAACCTTGCCTACGTCCTCCAACTTGAAGTACAAATTCCATGCTTTCATCTTCTTAAGCCTCGCATATGCTTCCTTTTAGGTTTTATAACCTCATCCAAGGTTCCCTTCTTGGCATACTTATTCCTCTTCCTTACTGGAATGATGGTCCTGGACTTTGATCAATTGACCTTTAAACGACTCCCACATGCCCGATTCCAACTTACCAACAACAACTGCTCCCATTTACACTCCCTCCCTTCCATCTAATAACGTTGTGATCTGTCCTACTCCAATTTTGTACCTTCACCAAAGTCCAGACTGATCCCAATTCAAAACCATCTTAAAACTTATGGATCAACACAAAAAGCTGGAGTAACTCAGCAGGTCAGGCAGCATCGCCGGAGAAAAGGAATAGGCGACATGTGTTTTTCCCCAAAATGCCCTTTCACTGGAGCACCAGTCACCATTACGTTAGAGAAACAGCACAATCCACCAAGTCCACGCCGACTAACAATCTTCCCAGACACAAGCATTATCCCACACACTTGGGGCAGTTTGCAATTTTTACCAAAGCAAATTAATCTACATATTGGTACATCTTTGGTGTGTGGCAGGCAACCCGGAGAAAACCCACATGGGCACAGGGCGAACGTACAAACTCCTCAAAGATAGCACCCATAGGCAAGCTCGTTTCCCAATACTAAGCCCAACATAGACAAAGTGCTGGAGTTACTCAGCAGGTCAGGCAGCATCTCTCTTTGGCATAAACCAGCTTCTGCAGTTCCTTCTTTCTATTGTGTATGTTCCCTTTTCAAGTTGGATTGGAAGTTAGTCACCTGTTATTATAACAACTATGTTGCTTTGAAATCTATTAGTAATCCATCTACATGTCAGTTTCTCGATCTCCCGCTGGCTATTGTGAGACAGAGTACAATTCCACGGGAGTGATTGTACCTTTCTTATTTTATTTCCTCCAATATATCCTCTCTGAGTGCTGTTGTGACATTTTCCCTGATTAATGGAGCAACTTCTCCACCTCTTTAACTTCCCACTTTATCACATCCGAAACATCAAATCCCTAGAACTTGAACTCCGAGTCATGTCCCACTCACAACCAGGTCTCTGTAATGGCCACAACATCATAGTCCCAATCACTGGTCCAGGCTCCAAGTCTATCTGCTTAACCACGACACTCCTTACATTGAGATAAACACATTTCAACCCATCAGTTTCATGATGTTCCTTAAAATCTCCCTGCCAGTACTTCCATTGAGACTTATCGTTCCTAACCTCAACCACCCCAACAATCCTTCGATTTGCTGTACGCTGGTTCCCACGGCCCCACTCCCCCAACTCTTTCACTCTAGTTTAAACCCTCCTGAGTGAACCAGCGAATTTCCCTGCAAGAATATTGGTCTCATTCTAGTTCAGATGCAACCCATCCCTCTTGTACAGGTCACCTCTAATCCTAGAGGTTGCTTCTTAATTTTTTGCGTAACTCCCTTGCAATAAGGCTGCTATCTGTTTTTTCCCCAATTTAGTACATTCCCCCAAAGTCCAGACATCTTTATTGATAACTATCTTAACATTTAAGGAGTTGTGATAATTGCACCCAAAATGCTTTTCCACTGAAACAATGGTCACCGGGCTATGCTTGTTTCCCAATACAAGGTCCAGTATGGTCCCTCCTCGAGTTAGACTATCCACATAAATGTTAAACAGTTATTGGCCAGAGTAGAGCTCTACACATCTCTATTATACTAAAACTCTTCCCTTTGTTCTTAACATTCTAAATGTCTCTGTGAGCCAGGGTTGTGTTGGCTTTCTTTTAATCTCCTTAATTTGTACCTTCTTCCAAATGCTTGGCCACAGCCTTCCAATTTTCATACATGCTACTCACATTTTCTCCGCTAACAGGATACATATCTTCCCGTCGCATTTCAACCTATATTTTTCAAGTTACTAACCTTTTAAAAACAGCTTCAAAATATTAAAGTTTTCAAAGTTCTAGTTTTGAAGAAAAAAAATTACGACTGACGTTACACTCAACTCCCAAGTCACGACGGGACACTCAAGCTCCCCAATATTTAAAAAATGCAAGTTCTAAAATTCAACTTCACCATTGCAAGAGTTGCTTTTTTTTTAATATATATATATAAATACTTCGCTATTGCATTGAATTCCCCCCCTCCCCCACCCCGCTCAGCTCAGACCCGCTAATACTAGCTCCATCAGCTCCGCTCGAAGAGGTGAGGAAGGGATTGGGGGAGTAGAGAGGAAATAAAATCCTTGGGAGTCCGACAGCACCCTAACCCGCTCAGCTCGGCCTCGCTGGGACACGTTCAGCCCCTCACACTCAGCTCGGCCCCGTTGGGACTCATTCGGCTCCACTGGGATCCGCTCGGTTCCGCTGGGACCCGCTAAGACCAGCTCCATCGGTTCCGCTCAAAGAGGTCAGGAAGAGATTGGAGGAGGAGAGGAAAAAAATCTTGGGGTGTTGAGCAGGCAGTGTGGTGGGGATTGAGGGAGAGGAAGGGGTAGGGATAGTTGTTCAAAAGTCCACATTCCCTCTCACACCTACTCCCTTTCTACCTTCCCTCCCCCTCCCTCTCTACCCTCCCTCCCCACCTCCTTCTCTACCCTCCCTCCCCGACTCTACCTCCCTCTCTCCGTCCCTCTCCCTCTCTCTGTCCCTCCCCCTCTCTGTCCCTCCCCCTCTCTACCACCACTCTCTCTCTAGGGAGTGATGAGTATTGGGACCTATGGGTGAGTGGTAGAGCATTGCATTTGAGGTCCAGCCCTCCCCTGTGACGCCGCATTATAATATTTATATACCGGGGGGGGGGGGGGGGGGAATTTAGTCTGTGTGTGTCTGTGTATGTGTCTGTGTGTGACGCCGCAGGCCGCCCCCACAAGCGCGCATTGCGTGGATGGGACCCAATGGTCTAGTATGCAATAAAAATGCATAATTATCCTTTTAGCTGATATATTGATACTTGCCTTCAGTGTATCATTAAAGAAGAGTCAAGGCTAAGGGATAATGGTGGAAATAGTGAGCTGGTGATGCAGTCATCTGGAAGAAGTTGTGGTTCCCCGCAGAGAAATACAGGGTAAAGGGCTGATCTGCAGACAATTTCTGAAGCGAGACCAGCTCAAGCAGGTTCTTTTTACAAATTACTGAACTAGGTCTCACTTTTGTAAAGAAATCTTGCACCACATGTACACACTGTGCTCAGGTAAAGTCCAGGCAAGGGTTATATGCAATAGGAAGCTACATCTCTACCCCAGGCACCTTCATACATTTGGAAGTAGGACCCAAAAATGTATTCAAAAATTTAGTTTTTTACTGCACAATGTATATTATTCTGTTCAGCAACCTCTTTTCAAATGTAACTTCATAGGGTACTGCACAAACACAATGTCCTGCATAATTAAATTTCTTGGTCCTAGTCTCCAAAAAAAACTGCAGGTTGATTAAATCTTCTCAATGCTCTGGGCGTTTAGATTAATGCTTAATGCAACTTCAAGTTCAGTGGCATTGATTTTACCAACAATCATTGGTGCGACAAGCGTAAGAAGGCACACCAACACCTCTACTTCCTTCGGAGACTGAGGAAATTCAGCATGTCTCCAATGGCACAATAAAAACCATATTGACAGATTGCATCAAAGCTTGGTTTGGAAACAGCTCTTCTCAAGACTGCAAGAAAAATGCAATGAGCTGTAGATGTAGCCCAATCCATCACACAGACCAAACTCATCACCATTGACTCCATCTACATCACTTTTCCTTAGAAAAGCAGCCAATATAATCAAAGGCTCATCCCACCCTGGTTATTCCTTTTTCTCCTGCTCCAGTTAGGCAAAAAGTAAATAAGCTTGAAAACATGCACCACCAAACTCAGAAACAGTTCCATAGTACAGAGTGCAGAATATAGTTCTCAGCATTGTTACACATTAGTTTCACTAACAGTTCCATCGCATGTTATCAGACTTCTGAACAACCCTTCCACAAGCTTGGGTACTGTCCAATTCACCTCTACACCATCGTGGACATTGGACTTTGTTTGTGAAACTGATGTATAACAATGCTGAGAACTATATTCTGCGCTCTGAACGATGCAGTTTGCACTATCTATTGTACTCTGGTTTAACACTGTATTTATGTATAGTATCATCTGATCTCGTTGGATAGCATGCAAAACAAAGCTTTTAACTGTACCTTAGTACACGTGACAAAAATAAACCTAAACCTAATGTTTTTTTCAATTGGGATATGGAAACATCTTCTGCAATTTGTGGCATATAGATGTGCAAGGATTAGTTCAATTAATTTTTTCCCTCCTGCTGCTTCACTTACCATTTGTTGCTAACTCTGTCTGGTAGCATGGTCCTTCAGGATTTAAGAATCTATATGTTTGTGCATAAATCACAGAAAGATAGCAGGCAGATGCAGCAGGTAATTAGGGCAAATAGCATATTTTCCTTAATTACAAGTGGGTTGACGTTTAGAAATAGTAACGCTTTGTAACAAGTGCACAGAGTACTGATGAGGCCGGATCTGATGTACTGTGCAGAGCTTTGGACCCCTAAGGAAAGAAATGGTTGCACTGGAGGTGGTTCAAAATAGATTAGCCAGTCTAATACCTGGCGTGAGAGGATTCTCTGATCAAGTGAGGGTAAACAAATTGGGTCCACATTCTTTAAAGTTCAGAAAAATGCTGATCTTATTGAAACATTAAAAGGTAATAAGGGGAATGACAGGGTAAATATCAAAATGTTCTCATGAGTGGGGAGTCTCAAATGAGGGGACATAGTTTCAAGATAAAGGTTTGCTCATTTCAAACAGAAGTACATTGACATTTCTTCTCACAAGTATTTTTACCCAGTGTTGTGGAGTTAGCTTACTTTTTTGGGAAAAAATAAATAAATCAGGTAATTGAGGGGGTGGCGGATCAGGTTTACAGCAGTTGAGGCTTGGGGTAGATCAGACATGGTCATACTGAATGAAGATACAGGTTTAAGGGGCCAGATAGACACCCCCTGCTTTCTTTTCCGTGTATTTGGTTAGACGCACTTCTATTCGGCCATTTTTTTTGATGATTGCTACAATCCTCCCACCCAGAGATCTTTCTATGCCTTGTTCAAAGTGGATACAAACGTGAAAGGGAATAAAAGTGGGAGAAGGATTTTATGAATTACTAGACCAAGTGGGACCCATTGGGTCAATTACACTGGAGGCCTGGTCCCCCAACGCAACCTGTTCCCCAAGCAATATTCCATCACTCACCCATAGTCCCCCGCGGGAGACATGCTCATTTTGCCTTATGCACCCTCACTCATTTTTAAACTAAAAAAAATGCATTTGCACTTTCTAGCTAGCAGAACTCAGTGTACTGTGACTTTTAAAAAAAAATGCATTTGCACTTGCTAGGGCTAGCAGCTCAGTGTACTTGGATAGCAACACTGTTGCAAGCAGGGCTACAATCCCATTGTGACGTCACAGCTATAAGCACAGGGAAAAAGCAGGGGTTTTTTCCAAACCTCTTCAAAATTTTGAACATTTTGATTAATAATGGGAAATAATGCATTAATTTTTCATAAAAGGCGATTTTTGTCTTCACGGGATAAATCTCTACCGGAATATGTACATTTTTTACCATTAGAGCGTCATTTTTTTGAGATGTGATCGCACACGAACAAATAAACGCACATCAAAGTTTTAGTTATACTAGACCAAGTGGGACCCGTTGGGTCCCGTCCCCTCAATGCGCAGCTACGGGGGGGGGGGGGGGGCTGGCTGCAACGGCACACACACACACACTAACCACCGCCGCCATGTTCTAGAACTTCAAGATGCCCAGCAGAGCGCACAGCACGACACAAGCTGCAGTTTAAAAACGCTAAGTGACTAATTTAAAGAAGCAAAAGTCAAGAAGCCAAGAAGTACAGAAGACAGATCAGGGGTGACATCACTCGCAGAGGCAGGCAGTCAGATCCATTGTGACGTCATCAGCGAAACCATCTCGTTTATTTTTAATTTGAGATTTGTGAGCATTTTCATAAATACCCCGAGAAATAATGCATGAAATTTTCAGATAAGGCGATCACACACACACACTTAGAAACATAGAAACATAGAAATTAGGTGCAGGAGTAGGCCATTCAGCCCTTCGAGCCTGCACCGCCATTCAATATGATCATGGCTGATCATCCAACTCAGTATCCCGTACCTGCCTTCTCTCCATACCCTCTGATCCCCTTAGCCACAAGGGCCACATCCAACTCACTCTTAAATATAGCCAATGAACTGGCCTCAACTACCCTCTGTGGCAGAGAGTTCCAGAGACTCACCACTCTCTGTGTGAAAAAAGTCTTTCTCATCTCGGTCTTAAAGGATTTCCCCCTTATCCTTAAGCTGTGACCCCTTGTCCTGGACTTCCCCAACATCGGGAACAATCTTCCTGCATCTAGCCTGTCCAACCCCTTAAGAATTTTGTAAGTTTCTATAAGATCCCCTCTCAATCTCCTAAATTCCAGAGAGTATAAACCGAGTCTATCCAGTCTTTCTTCATAAGACAGTCCTGACATCCCAGGAATCAGTCTGGTGAACCTTCTCTGCACTCCCTCTATGGCAATAATGTCCTTCCTCAGATTTGGAGACCAAAACTGTACGCAATACTCCAGGTGTGGTCTCACCAAGACCCTGTACAACTGAAGTAGAACCTCCCTGCTCCTGTACTCAAATCCTTTTGCTATGAAAGCTAACATACCATTCGCTTTTTTCACTGCCTGCTGCACCTGCATGCCTACTTTCAATGACTGGTGTACCATGACACCCAGGTCTCGCTGCATCTCCCCTTTTCCTAATCGGCCACCATTTAAATAATAGTCTGCTTTCCTGTTTTTGCCACCAAAGTGGATAACCTCACATTTTTCCACATTATACTGCATCTGCCAAACATTTGCCCACTCACCCAGCCTATCCAAGTCACCTTGCAGTCTCCTAGCATCCTCCTCACAGCTAACACTGCCCCCCAGCTTAGTGTCATCCGCAAACTTGGAGATATTGCCTTCAATTCCCTCATCCAGATCATTAATATATATTGTAAATAGCTGGGGTCCCAGCACTGAGCCCTGCGGTACCCCACTAGTCACTGCCTGCCATTGTGAAAAGGACCCACTTAAAGGACAAGGATAAGGATTTTGGGTATTAGGGCAGTGCAGTATCACAGCTGGCATGGAGTGTCAGTGTCAGTAATTGAAACTAACTCTAATGAGGTTCAATCCCCAATCTCCACATCTGAATATGGAGTTTGTTTCTCTGCTTCCCCTTCTCGATGCTAGTTGCTAAATTGACTGACTAATGTAAATTGCCACGAGTATGTAGGGGAGTGGTAGAGTTTGAAGTGAATGGAAATTTAGTAATAATGGATTATGGGGGGGGGGGGGAGGGAGGAAGTGGGGAATGGGTTTGTTCTACAAATTGGCATAGACTTGGGCTTAGCCAAAATGCCATACATCTCTCGTAGGGTTATATGGTACCATAGGCCATTTTTGTACATTTATGGCATGGTTCCATATACTGGACATGGCTGAATAACATGCCTTTAATTGATCCTGCAATAAAAAGTCAGCATGATTGACAATCTGAACAATCTTAAACTGAAAATCTAAAAAGCAGCTTTCCAGAATTACTACTCGATTTTTACTTTAAACTTTAAAATATGTAAATATTTATAATTTCCAGAGCAGAAATTTAATCACTTTACCTGACTAATGTGGATTTTCATATTAGTAATCCATTTCCAACCTAAAGGTATGACTGACCACCTGCATCTCACGCAACTCAGCATTTATGTCTGCAAATGTATGGGAAGACAGTTAGAATGCTATTCATTCATAATGCCCCAAGCCAAAACTAATGTTGTTGACACCCCATGTCTGCATGTTTATATTCAACACGGGTCACCAGACTGTAATCAAAAGCATAAACTCTCTCTGACTTTCCATTCACTAACTGAAAGCACTGCGGCTAATTGTGATGTTCTAAAAGCTGCCCTGGTGAGATCAGCTAATGCAGAACAAAACAAACAATAAACTTAAGGAATCTGAGCTCCAATATCCATTACAAGCCCATGAACTCCCACAGCTATCTCAACCACACTCCCTACCCACAACCTCTGCTTGTAAGGATTCCATTCCATATTTCCCCTCCTTTCTATAAGATTTTGAGGCAAGCCACTCCATGCTCGTGCTACGGCAATATCTTCCTTCCTCCTTAACCATGGCTTTCCCTCTACTACGGTTGCCAATGTTCTCAAAAATGTTTCCTGGATTTCCTGCACTACTGCTCTCAACCATTCTTCTAATCATAGCAAAGACCAGATTGCCTTGTTACCTTTAAACCACCGTCAAAGCTCATCCTCCATAATTTCTGTGAATTTCAATAAGATTCCACCAGCAACACATCTTCCCCTCCCATGCAGCATTTCAAAATAAATTCCATCAGCAACAAATCTTCCTCTCCCTTCCCAGCATTTCATCCTCCAATGAATTCCCAGTTTTTATTATCTCCATCAACCAATCAGCTTATTATGGTGCAGGTACATGTTCTCTGAGAATGGCAGCACTGATAGACAAGAAGATAAAGAAAGTATTTGGCAGGTTTGCCTTTATTACTTTGGACAATCAGTACAGTTCAGTTTATCACGTGTACCGAGGTACAGTGAAAAGCTTTTGTTGCGTGCTAACCAGTCAGCGGAGAGATGATTACAATCGAGGCATTTAGAAACATACAAAAATAGGCGCAGGAGTAGCCCATTCAGCCTTTCGAATCAGCACAGTCATTCAATATGATCATGGCTGATCATCTAAAATCAGTACCCTGTTCCTGCTTTTTCCCCCCCATATCCCTCGATTCCCTTAGCCCTAAAAGCTAAATCTAACTCTCTTAGAAAACATCCAGTGAATTGGCCTTCACTGCCTTCTGTGGCAGAGAATTCCCCAGATTCACAACTCACTGGGTGAAGAAGTTTTTCCTCATCTCAGTCCTAAATGGCCTATCCCTTATTCTTAAACTGTGACCCCTGGTTCTTGACTCCCCCAACTTCAGGAACATTTTTTCTGCATCTCGCCAGTCCAACCCTTTAAGAATGTTCTATGTTTCGATAAGATATCCTCTCATCCTTATAAATTCCAGTGAATACAAGCCCAGTCGACCCATTCTTTCATCATATGTCAGTCCCACCATCCCGGGTATTAACTTGGTGAACCTACGCTGCACTCCCTCAACAGCAATAATGCCCTTCCTCAAATAAGGAGACCAAAATTGCACACAATACTCCAGGTGCAGTCTCACAAAGGCCAACATGCCATTAGCTTTCTTCACTGCCTGCTGTACTTGCATGCTTACTTTCAGTGACTGATGTACAGGCACACCCAGGTCTTGGTGCACCTCCCCTTTTCCTAATCTGTCTTCCTGTTCTTGCCACCAAAGTGGATAACCTCACATTTATCCATATTATACGGCATCTACCATGCATCAGCCCACTCACCCAACCTATCCAAGTCACACTGCAGCCTCATAGCATCCTCATCACTGCTCACATTGCCACCCAGCTTTGTGTCATCCGCAAACTTGGAGATGTCACATTTAATTCCCTCGTCCAAATCATTAATATATATTGCAAATAACTGGGGTCCCAGCACCGAGCCTTGCAGCACCCCACTAGTCACTTCCTGCCATTCTGAAAAGGACTCGTTAATTCCTACTCTTTGCTTCATGTCTGTCAACCAGTTCTCTATCCATGTCAAGATCCTAGCCCCAATACCATGTGCTCTAATTTTGCACACTATTCTCGTGTGGGACCTTGGCAAAGGCTTTTTGAAAGTCCAGATCCTCTCTCTCTCTCTCCTCTCTCTCTCTCTCTCTCTCTCTCTCTCTGAGTTGGACTAATGTGGATTCCCTTCAGTTCCTCCCTCTCACTAGATCTCAGTCCCCTAGTATTTCTTGGAGTTTGTTTGTGTCTTCCTTAATGAAGACAGAACCAAAGTACTTGTTTAACAGTTCTGCCATTTCCTTGTTTCCCCATCATATATTCACCTGTCGCTGATTGTAAACAATCTACATTTGTCTTTACAATGTATATATACATGATACAGGGATTAGGATGTCATGTTGCAACTGTACAAGTTGTTCAGGGGCATTTTGTGCAATTCAGGTCACCCAGCTGCAGGAAAATGTCATTAAAACATAGAATAATAGACACAAAATACTGGGGTAATTCAATGGGTTAGGCAGCATCCGTGGAGAAAATGAATTGATGACATTTCGGGTCTAGACCTTTCATCAGACTGCACACGAATGGGCCTCGGTCCACAATGTTTGTGCCAAACATGTTGCCAAGATAATCTGATCAAGTTGGAATTCTTTTAGAAAAGGAATTCAAGGATGTTAATGGGACTTGAGGCATTGTGTTATAAGGAGAAATAAGGTGCACAAAAAGACAAATGCTACAGGAACTCAGCAGGTCAGGTAACATCCTCTGAGAACGTGGAAGGAACACAACCCAAGGCATTGCCTGTCCATGTTCTCTGACTTGCTGAGTTACACTAGCACTTTGCGAATTTGAGTTATAGGAAGAGGCTGGGACCTTTTTCCTGGAGCGGAGGAGGTTAAGGGGTGACGTTATAGAGGCTCATGAGGGTGCAGATAAGAATCTTTTGCAAGGTTAGGAACATAAGTTTAAGGACAGAGAGGAAAGATTTAAAATTGACTCTAGGGGCAGGTTTTTCAACAGAGGGCAATGGGTATGTGGAATAAACTGCCAAGGGAAGTTGCAGAGGTGGGTACAATTACCACGTTTATAAGTTCTCCTTTATTGCAAAAGGAGTTGTGCAAATGATTGGTAACATCTTGCTCCAATTATATAAAGCTGTGATGACATCATAGATAGATTACTTTATGAGGTCTGCTCTCACAACCCAAGGAAAAATACCTGCAAAAGAGGGAGTATAGTAATAGAAGCCTCAAAGTGCTGGGGTCAGGCAGCATCTCTGCCCTGCATTGTGTTGTTTTTTTCTAAACCAGCATTTTCAGTTCCTTGTGTCCTGTACAGCAAAAGGTTCACCAGACTGATTACTGAACGACAGGATTGTCATTTTAGGAGAGATTAAGCAATCTTCTTACATATTTATGTTCTTGAGGTAATCGTATTGAAACATACACAAATTCCTCAGAGGGAAGATGGTGAAGTGATGGTTTGGTATGTGGGGGCATCTTGAAATGGAATAACTGTCCTGAACGAAGAGATCACTATTCAGGACTGAAATTAAGACCCCCCCCCCCCCCCCCAAATAATAACAGAAGGTAACGAAATTTCAGAATTCATTATGCATGGGGGGTTCTAGAGGCTCTGTCATTGAATATAATCTAAACACAGACGGTTTGATAGATTTTTACAATATTAAGGTAATCAGGCAGAAAGCAAAACCAAGGTTAAAAAATAAAAGAAATAAAAATCACTGGATTATGGAGAAGGCACGAGGAATCAAATTGTTTCTTTCTGTCACTAATTCTTGATGAAAGGAGGGCTAGTATATTTCACCCATTATTTAAACCACAAATCTGATTTTATTTTCTAAGTAAGTTTATTCAAAACTGTGTTTTGTAAAGGAAAATAATTAAGAAATCTTACTCTGGTACTGAAGGTTAATATAAAATATTAGCTTTCTATTAGGAAACTAAAAAGATCAACCCACATTCGGTGCAAGCTCATTTGCAACAGACCCTGCAGTTTTATTAAACAAACATTTAATATAAGGAAATTCAAAACAATAACAAAAAAAATCAAGAGATGATGGAAATAAAACAACATTCTGGAAATGCTCAGCAGGTCAGGCAAAAATTGTGGAGAAAAAGAGCACTAATATTTTCAGTCCATGATCTTCCATCAGGAATAGGACTTCTGTTTCCATAACCATTATTGCATTTCTGATGGAAATCCCTTTCTCCCCATCCAGAACAAGGATAAGAGTGCATCTCATCTCCACCCAACCAGCCTCAGATCGAAAGTAATTTTCCCGTCACAGCTCCCTAGTTTACTCCAACATCTATTTCCACCAACATCTACTCCACATCTCACGACATCATCTCATGTCAATGCAGAATATATAACATCTGCTCCTTTTTCTCGTCTAATCATTGAGAGACCCCAAAATGTCTTACATGTGAATGCATGATTCACTTGCACTTCTTCCAATTTACTCTACTCAAAGAACATCCAGTAGGTTTTTATTTTTACACAGAGGGTAGAGGGTTCCTGGAACATGCTGCCAGGGGTGGTGGTTGAAGCAGATACATTAGTGGCATTTAATGTATGCAGGGAATGAAAGGAGCTGGATAATGTACAGGTAGAAAAGTAATGGTCTCAGCCTCATGTTCAACACAGATATTGTGGGCTGAAGAGCCTGTTCTTGTGGTGTATTGTTCCAGGTTCCATCATAAAGAAGTCTCCTTAAAAAGATGCACCTCATATTTTGCTTGGGCAGTCTGCACCCCAACGGTATGAACATTGACTTCTCTAATTTCAGATAGTCCCTACTTTCTCCTCCCCTTCTCAACTCTCCCTCAGTCCACTGGCTCCTGCTCTTCCTTTCTTCTCCCCCCCCCCCCCCCCCCACAGGAGGGTTTCGACCCGAAACGTTGCCTATTTCCTACGCTCCATAGATGCTGCCTCACCCGCTGAGTTTCTCCAGCATTTTTGTCTACCGTAGGTTTAGAGGCCTCTTTGCAGAACATCTCTGTTCCATCCCGAGGGTGCCTCTGAGCTTCAAATTGCAGGTCACTTTCTTTATCCACGCACTCTGACCTTTCTAGTTTTGGCATCGTATCCACTGTTCATATATCAACCTGATGAACAACATTTCATCTTTCAACTGACATGGTACACCCCTCAGGATTCAACCCCAATATCAACAATTTCAGATAACCAGTCCTTCCAATTTGTGTCTGGCCTGCTGAGTATGTTCAGATCATCAGCAAATGTAGAGTTAAGTATCTCACAATTCCAGCATTTTTTTCCCCTCTCCTCTCCATTTTTGTTCATCTCCTACTATTTGTGTCTCCTACAGAGAGATCAACTGCAATGATAAGCCTTCATTATCCTCTCAAATGAAACTTTCACCAATTGTCTTATTGAGTCTCTGCCCTATAAAGGTATTCCAATTGCTCGCTCAATACATCCATCTTTTACTTTTTTCCAGTTCTAAGGAATAGTCATCCACCCAAAACATTAAATCTGTTCCTATCTCCACAGATACTGTTTGATCCAATGTATATTTCTAAAACTGAGTGTTTATTTTTGAACATCACTACACTGCAGGAGAGCAGGGAGTTTAATTGCGCAACACCTTTATTTTAAAAGCGTGATTTATGCTAAATGGCATGCGTATGCTTCAGCATGTATGCCACGTTGGCGTTCCTTTAGTGACGATGAACCACAGAAGATTCAATCGTCTATGAAAGATTCTCTCTCAGACTCCTGGTGACTATTGACTCCATATGATGCAATCATCAGATTTTCTATGCTTCTCAAAGATCCATCCACATGGGAATTAGACACAGATGTGACTACTGCCATGGGGCAAAGCCCGATTGTTGATGGATTCTGGAGAACTACATCATTTCTAGAAGTAGCCTAGAGAAAAGAAAGCATTTTTGACGAGACTCAGCAGTCAGGAAAATCCGATAATAGTGCAATACTCATGAAAGGGGGAAAAAAAAGTTGGCAAAAATTGGCTTCACTTGTATCTAGACAAGTAATAAGAGGTCCCCAAGCAATTTCCTGAACAGAATCATTGCATGGGCAACTTAGGCAACAATAATTCCAAGATCAAAACAATGGAACATAATTCATTTGTCCTCATTTTAATGTAGTACAGTAATCGACAAATTCCAAAATTGTCATTTTCACAAAAGAGAAAACAGCAATATAAAATGACTCTCACATTATAATGTTACCGCCAGTGCAGCCATAACTGTCTCCAGGGGCAAAGGAACTGATTCTCCTACATAAGATTAATGCTTGGGTAGCTGAAGGATGCATTATGATTGCCAGATTTAACATATCTGAAAACAAATGCTGTCTCATATTCTTCAGGACATGTACCTCACATTATGATTTTATATCCTGGTTATTTTTTCACAGCAAAACATTAAACACACAGGAATCTTCCAATAAAAGTGAAAAATATTGTTGACTTTTGGCTCCATCTTGTCATTTTCATTTAATTCTCGGGCAATTGTTTTTTTCGACTGCAGTCGCCAAATTCTTTATTCTACAAATGAAATAATGATTATTCTAAACTAGGTAAAAAATGTAACTGCAAAGTGGATTAACAATTACATCTGAGTTCAACATCAGAACTAGTTATCTACATATCTGCTAGAATTTGAATTATCAGCAGAAAGAAAGAGTATAGGAATAAGTCTAAGCAGTAAAATCTAGTTTATTAAGACTTGAACTCTCCAGTGCCCCCAAACCAGAATATATGCATACAACTAATCTGGTATGTCAGTAAAAAAAAAAAAAAATGTTACCTGATACAGTAATAGATAACTATTCATGTCACAATGCCTATGCCAGTTTGCAAATAATATTCTCAATGGCATTGCAAATGAACTAGATTTATCTCCTGGTCACTTATTATCACTATTCTGAAGAGACAATTCTAACAACAATGAAAAAACATACTGTAATATTTGAGTAAACTCTCCAAGTACCAACAAATCAATTAATTTAGAGTGAAATATACAAGTATAAAGAATCCTTAAACAATGGTATAGTAACAATATCTTCTACTTTGGAAAAATATTTTCAAAACGATTTCAGAATATCGCACAAAATATACACCAAATACATTTATTTTGAGTCATAAACTTTCTCTCAATTGCTTCAAAGGGGGATTTGCAAATCAATTCTCATACTTGCCTGATATGGTAGGTTATTTAAAACTTACAGCAAGGTATACAATGGCATCTTGGTTTACACATATCAAAATCACAATTTGCATAGTAATTTTAAACACACCCAAAACGTTAAAGGCAAGTTTAAAAAAAAGATTTCTCGTTTAACATTCTGTTTATTTTGCTCCCGAACTTTGCAAAGGGACTTCACAAAAAATTAGACAAAAGTAAACACTGAACCAGAGGAGGTATTGGAATTAACTATCCAAAGTTTGATCAAAGAGATGTATTTTAAGGAGAGTAATAAAGGATGAGATATTTAAAATAATTTTTGGAGGTGTTTCAGTGTGTGCAGAAGAGGGAACAGAAAATGTTGCTTCCAGTGATATAAATATAAAGGTAAAAATCTTAAGGAGATGGAGCAGTGTTCACCATTGCAAGTCAGTAAATACAAAGTCTTATGGAGGAATAAGTGATAAAGAGCAAATAATTCAATGACAAAGTTAATGGAAGATGGCTAACAAGAGAGGCATTGGTGCAACAAAGGGCACAGATTAGGTTTTCAGTGATTTGCTAAGAATGAAGGTGTGACGTTATGGAGGTAGAGGGAATTATGAATTAATTCATAAATATTTAGACTTCAGTCACAACACAAACACAGAATAAGCAACAAATTTACTGTATTACAATACAATCACTTGTCTCCACTGATCTCAGATAGGCCTACAGAACCATTCAAAAAATGTCACACTCACTTCCTATAAGCATCGTAAATGGAAACAAGAGGGGGAAAATTGTCATAATTTACCGCAGTGATTCAACTCTATTAGATAGAGAAACATTAATGGGCTGAAAGACTGATAAAACCAATTATGTTTTTTGGAGACAGAAAATATTTCTAGTCTCCCTTCGAAGTCTCATCTCAAGAAGAACATAAATGTAGAATAAATCAACAAATCGGCAGTTCAATAAAGTAATTTGTTCTCCACATATATTAGTTCAGCCAACAAAAGCATCCAAAAATGTAATTCTCCATATATTTGTTGAAAGGAAACCAGAACAAAGATAATCAATCAGTGGCAATTTTTGGGATCATTCAATTTGAAAATCAATGGAAATGCATTTTTATACTAAGTTTCATTTTACATTATAAAAAGAGTAACTAAGCAGGTCAGGCAACATCTCTGGAGAACATGGATAGGTGTTGGGTGAGACTGGATTCTTCAGTCTGAAGAAGGATCTTGACCCGAAATATCTCCTACACATGTTCTCCAGAGTTACTGCAGAGTTATCCAAGCTCGTTGTGCCTTTATTTTGTAGTTCCTTGGTTCTCCCTTTTAACATACATTGTGAACAACATAATTAAGATCAGTATCATTAGGATAAGTATAATCCAATAAATTATGTTTTCTTTTCTAAATTGAGTTCAACCACTTTCTATTCTTCGAATATCCTAGCAGGAGATAATAAAGTAGCATTTTGTACTGAACGGACAGAGTTCATGAAATAATGGCATATTTCCCAGATTACCCAAGATCATTCTGCATATTTTCACATTTAACAAAAAGAGAGTGGGACCTTGTTTCAAACTCTTACAAAGATTCCTCCGCTACAATAGCCAATTGTGCAAGATGCTTCCTTTCTTGCGACCTTTTAAATTGCCATCGAGCCTGGTCAAACCTATCCAACGATGTAGAATTTTAGTAACACAGTAACTGTGTTATATACATTACAGATTAATTAGAACATACAACAGATATACCCAAATCACTTTGTGTTCATTTTACTGCAAGTCTTCCACACCAAATCACGTTGCACATTTAAATGGTGAACTCTTTACATCAATTACAGAAATACTAATGTTTTAAAAATGACAAAATCCAAAATGTTATTCATAGCCCATGGTAATCTCAAAGACTGGTTTCTATGGAGGTTAGAATAACTCAGAAAACATTTTTTTTTAAATCCCCAACTCACAGATTTGGGATTAAAAAGTATATTCTCTGATGAATGGATGAAAACCAAACACATTTGCAAAAAATAAAAATTAAAAAAAGCGCACTAGCAGTTATTTTAATGGGTGTTTTTATTTTAAATTGTTTAATCGCTATATTAAAATAGTTCAAGAGGAAGGCCAGACTTTCATGTTAAGGGTTGTCCATTTATTGGTCAACTGTGCTTTCTCTGCCTCTGTAAAGAATTCAGTTATAGTATCACTGGGGTAGAACTGTTAAATATTACGAACACAATTACTACTCATGGAAATTATAGCAATATATGCAGCATCACAAGCTTTTAACTACTCAAGTATTGCTCGTGAAAATTAATAAAACTACAGACGCTCAAATTCCAAAATAGAAACAGAAAATCCTGAAAATCATGCAGCATCTGTAGGATAGGAACACAATTAATCTTTCCTGGAAGTAACCTTTCATGAGAGCTCAGCTTTGTGAAAGATCATCAATATAAAATGTTAATTGTTTCTCTCTCCACAGATCATCCCCGAAAAATATTTTCAGCATTTTCTGTTTCACATCTAGTAATGTTTTACTGGACCCACGATTCAAATCAAAGAAGTGTAGAATATGTTATTTGTTAATGACTGTGTTAATAAATATCATGAAATCAGACCAAGCAAATTCCACACTTCTGTAAGTATCACATGTACACCTAATAATTTAGTCAAATGATAGATTTGATTGGTAAACCTGATGAACAATAACCTCCTATATTAATTCCACTGGACTGGAATTTTAGTCCAGCATGAATCTGCCAGTAAAAAAGTCTGCATTAAACTTCTTCCAATCAGCACTCCTGATCAAACTTATGATCAAGATTACTTCTTGTACCACTATCTTTCAAGAGGATTAATTCAATAAATTAAATGCCAAGTACCTTGAGAGTAGCCTTTAGTGCGCAGATACAAACTGCAGTGAACAATTTAATTTATAAAAATGCCTTTCTAAAGTAGAAGCATTCTAAGTTTCCTATTTTGTTAAGTTTCCTAGTTTCCAAATTTGAAAGGAAAGTTGTTTGCGGAAAGCTTATTTCAGATTGCAACTATATGCAGAGTTTCATTTCATAAAATTATAATTTTAGCTCTGAAGTTCTGATACACAACATCAATGAAATACGATTTAGAGTGACAGGTTTAAAGACATTAAGTGGTGTAGGTGCTTGTAATCCACTCTCCATGAGAGTCAACTGGTGGTCATAATTAGGCTGCAGGTTATGCATTCACGATGACAGTGCTCCAAAATACAACACGCTATTTGCGGAATTGCAGCATCATCTCTGTAACTGGCAGTCAGACTTGCAAATCAAATATCCACCGAACCTTTGCTGACAAATGCAAATTAATTTCAAGTTAAGGATTTTGCTCCCTTGCCCTCTTCATTATCTATCAAACATTATTTCTTCAGTTCTGCTGTTAAAACTGATGTTGAATTGATCTTTTAGCCATCTTTATAAAGTGTATACCAGGTAAATATGTATTATGAAAGTATCAAAGTAAAATTTGCCCCATCTTTTCTTCACGTGAGTTACAGGCCAAGTTTATGAATGAGGTATGATCATTGTTAGAAACCACATTATATCAGATTTCGGGCACAGATCTGAAGACGATTGCAGAAATACAATATAAATTAACATAGTTACATTTTTGTTAAAATTTTAATAAATATCAATAATAATAATAATAATAATCAACATCAACAGTGCATGTATTTATAAACAATGAGTCTTGTGGAACCAGATTTCCAAAACATATATTTCATTTTCGATCAATCATAAACAAACAAATATTGGAATTGTAATGACCAAAACTGTTCATAATAATTATGTACATTTTCATTTGGAAAGGTTCACTTGAGAAACTTAGATGTAGTCAATGTACTTTTGCAATTACTGACATTGGCATCATTTTATATTTATAGATTGTTTTATTCTTTGCTACGTTTTAAAAGCGGGCAAATAAGGTGCAGGCAACACAAACAGTCCCAAATAAGAGCAATATTTATTTTCAAAGTGTTTTTTTAACAAGCAGCATGCCCACTACTACAAATGTAGATACTCCTGTGCAAATAAACAACAAAAGCAAGACAAACTCACGTGCCCTTATTTTCAAAGAAGTAATCATCTTAAGTACGTAGGTAATAAATTATACTATCACTTTTTGCAGAGTTGTATTGTTCTTAATTAAAAGTACAGCTACCTTAAGACACGTTTATAGCACCAACACAATACGATAACATTATAGATCTGTTCTTGCTTCCAACAGCTACTAATATACAACTAAATGCAATTTGAATGAGTTGAATAACTTGAATGAGTTGAATAAGCAAATGGCTATTATTTATTTTAATTAAAAAAGTTACAGCTGGCAGATTACATTCCCTTGTTTTCTTCTTCTATGGTTATTCCTAACGCAGCATGGTGTAACATGGCACTAGGGGAGACTCCATGCAACTTGGCTGCTCCCTCGCTCAGAATCCTAGTATTGTTTGCCAATTAATACAGAAGCATTTATAAAATTCTTAAATTTATGATTAAAATGCAAGGCAAACTCCGATTCTAAATATTACGATCCGCCCTTTAGCTTAGCCTTAGCAGAAATATATCTTAGGTCTACCGATAGCAAACAAGCAAAATTATGTAAAATAAAAAGTGCAACATTGAGTGTTTGTTTTATTACTCGTCGCAACAACAACATGACTTTTACAGTTCTCTGAATAGCATCTTGTAAAAAGCGAGCAAGTAGACAGCAGTAACTACTGTTTGGATGCAAACTCGGAACGGTAATATTTATGAAAAACATATAAACTTATACATTTCCCAAACTTTCCTTCCAAAGTAGTTATTAACCACTATTGCTTGTACGGTGTGCATTCTCGATGTGTATTCCAGGACTGTAACTAGTATATCGTTTTGGTACAGGATATAATCTCGGCATGAAACGTATAGCTTACAGCTATTCTCTCATACCAATTTTGGCCTCTATTTTGCTTTGTCCTTTCCAGCTCCTTTTAATATTTCTGGGCTAAGTTCATCCTACACCTCAGTAAAGTAGCTCTTCTCCCTGAGTCCCACCAAAAATAAAGTGCAATAGCTCTGCGCGCAGAGTGCCACAACACGAGAACAAGCCCCCAAGAAACCGGTGCAACTTAGTTTACTGCTTTTCTCCTCTCAATCGATTACACTTTCAGCAATCGTCACAGCACTTCGATGACCCCCTAAACTGCAGCCCGGTGCACCCAGCGTGCCAGTGTCAAGAGAACAGCGGCTAGTTCTTGTCCTGAGTCCACTGGGTGTCAGGAATTAACTTAAATGTTGTCACACAAACCACACAGTCTGGAGTTTGACATCTCACTATACCATTGCGGACCCGCCGGAGTTGAATCCGGGGTCGGTTTCCCCGTAAAAGCTGAGGCAAACTTACTTTTCCCTGGCTTGGCTGTCAGAAGGTACAGTGTTACTCTTGCCTTTGGCGTACATGCTTGAAGAGCTGGATTGTCACGCACCTGTCAAGCCATCAGGGTCCCGGGAACAACCCCGTCACCATGGCGACACGGCCACGGCCCCGCGCCATTGGCCGGCCGCGCGGCCGAGACCGCCCCTTCTCCATGGCAACCGGCTGACGGACGGGCGCGATTGGCTGGCTGAGTGGCTGCCGCTCGCTGGGGGGATTTGAAACCGTTGGAGTTCGGATTTTTTTGAAAAAAACGGCCGGGCTGTTCTGGTGAGTGGATCCAACTCCCCCCCCTCCCCTCGGGCGCGGCGCAAAACCAGGCCTGGATTCAGCACACAACTCACAGAGACACAGAGATCCAGTCCGAGTCAACTCATACCACACGTAGTAGACACAGGGACATAGTCTGAGACAACTCACACCACGCATAAATAGTACACACAGGGACATAGTCTGAGACAACCCACACCACGCATAAATAGTACACACAGTGACATAGTCTGAGACAACCCACACCACGCATAAATAGTACACACAGGGACATAGTCTGAGACAACCCACACCACGCATAAATAGTACACACAGGGACATAGTCTGAGACAACCCACACCACGCATAGTAGACACAGGGACATAGTCTGAGACAACCCACACCACGCATAAATAGTACACACAGGGACATAGTCTGAGACAACCCACACCACGCATAGTAGACACAGGGACATAGTCTGAGACAACCCACACCACGTATAAATAGTACACACAGGGACATAGTCTGAGACAACTCACACCACGCATAAATAGTACACACAGGGACATAGTCTCAGACAACTCACACGACGCATAAATAGTAGACACAGGGACATAGTCTGAGACAACCCACACCACACATAAATAGTACACACAGGGACATAGTCTGAGACAACTCACACTACGCGTAAATAGTAGACACAGTGACATAGTCTGAGACATAGACATAGTCTGAGACAACTCACACTACGCATAAATAGTAGACACAGTGACATAGTCTGAGACATAGACATAGTCTGAGACAACTCACACTACGCATAAATAGTAGACACAGGGACATAGTCTGAGACAACTCACACTACGCATAAATAGTAGACACAGTGACATAGTCTGAGACACAGTGACATAGTCTGAGACAACTCACACTACGCATAGTAGACACAGTGACATATGCTGAGAACACTCACACCACGCGTAAATAGTAGACACAGTGACATAGTCTGAGACAACCCACACTACGCATAAATAGTAGACACAGTGACATAGTCTGAGACATAGACATAGTCTGAGACATAGACATAGCCCTCGCTCAGAGGACGTCAGGAAAGGCTTGGGAGAACAGATGAGTTTTTAGACTAGACTTAAAGGAGTCGATGGAGGGGGCAGTTCTGATGGGGAGGGGGATGCTGTTCCACAGTCTAGGAGCTGCGACCGCAAAGGCGCGGTCGCCCCTGAGCTTATGCCTGGACCGCGCGGGACGTTCAGCAACCCCAAGTCGGCCGATCTGTGGGACCTGGAGGTGGTGTAGTGGGTGAGAAGACTTTTAATGTAGGTGGGTGCAAGCCCGTTGAGGGCTTTGTAGACAAAGAGGAGGGTCTTGAAATTTATTCGGAACCGCACAGGGAGCCAGTGGAGAGAGGCCAGGATCGGGGTGATGTGGTCCCTTTTTCGGGTGCCCGTCAGGAGTCTCGCTGCGGCGTTTTGGACCAGTTGCAGGCGGGACAGGGTAGATTGGCTGATGCCAGTGTAAAGGGAGTTGCAGTAATCTAGGCGGGAGGAGATAAATGTATGGATGATCTTTTCGAGGTCATCAAACTGGAGGAATTGTTTTATTTTACCTATCATCCGAAGCTGAAAGAAGCTAGCTTTTACCACGGCATTGACTTGTTTGTCAAATTTCAGCGCTGAGTCAAATATCACGCCAAGGTTTTTGACGTGAGGTTTGAGTAGTGGGGTAAGGCTTCCAAGGCTGCCTGCTTTCATTTTGATTGAGTACGAGGGGCCGAGAAGGATGACCTCAGACTTACTCTCGTTTAGTTGGAGGAAGTTCTGGGCCATCCAGCACTTTATATCCTCGAGGCAGCGGGTAATGTTAAGCAGATTTGATTGTTTTTTGGGCTTCAGGGGGAGATAGAGTTGTGTATCGTCTGCGTAGCAATGGAAGACAACTCACAACACCCACAGTAGATACAGTGACATAGTCTGAGACATAGACATAGTCCAAGTCAACTCACACCACACATGGACACACACAAAAAGAGTCTAGTCTGAAGAAGGGTCTCGACCTGAAATGTCACCCATTCTTTCTCTCCAGAGATGCTGCCTGCATGCCTGGCCCGTTGAGTTACTCCAGCTATCTTCGACATAAAAAGAAAAACAGACACAAAATGCTGGAGTAAATTAGTGGGATTGGCAGTATCTCTGGAGAGAAGGAATGCATTCTTTCCAGAGATGCTGCCTGCCTCCCGCTGTTACGCCAGCATGTTGTCCCCATCTTCAGTTTAAACAAACATCTACAGTTCCTTCCTACACATTGAGTTAGATATGAGTTAGGGATAGACAATAGGCAATAGGTGCAGGAATAGGCCTTTCAGCCCTTTTAGCCAGCACCGCCATTCACTGTGATCATGGCTGATCATCCACAATCAGTACCCCCCCCGTTCCTGCCTTCTCCCCATATCCCTTGACTCCGCTATCTATAAGAGGTCTATCTAACTCTCTCTTGAAAGCATCCAGAGAATTGGCCTCCACTGCCTTCTGAGGCAGAGAATTCCACAGATTCACAACTCTCTGGGTGAAAAGATTTTTCCTCATCTTCGTTCTAAATGGCACACCCCTTATTCTTAAACTGTGTTCCCTGGTTCTGGACTCCCCAACATCGGGAACATATTTCCTGCCTCTAGCGTGTCCAAACCCTTAATAATCTTCTATGTTTCAATAAGATCCCCTCTCATCCTTCTAAATTTCAGTGTATACAAGCCCAGTCGCTCCATTCTATCAATATATGACAAGTCCCGCCATCCCGGGAATTAACCTCGTGAACCTACACTGCACTCCCTCAATAACAAGAATGTCCTTCCTCAAATTTGGAGACCAAAACTGCACACAATACTCCAGGTGTGGTCTTACCAGAGCCCTGTGCAACTGCAGAAGGACCTCTTTGCTCCTATACTCAACTCCTCTTGTTATGAAGGCCAACATGGCATTAGCTTTCTTCACCTGTACCTGCATGCTTACTTTCAGTGACTGATGTACAAGGACACCCAGATCTCGTTGTACTTCCCCTTTTCCTAACTGGACAACATTCAGATAATAATCTGCCTCCCTGTTCTTGCCACCAAAGTGGATAACCTCACATTTATCCACATTAAATCACATCTGCCATGCATCAGCCCACTTACCCAACCTGTCCAAGTCACCCAGCATCCTCATAGCATCCTCCTCACAGTTCACACTGCCACCCAGCTTTGTGTCATCTGCAAATTTGCTAATGTTACTTCTAAATCATTAATGTACATTGTACACAAAAAACTGGAGTCAACTGCTGGAAACATTGGATAGAAAACTCATTATGTGGTTCTATTGTGTAGGGATGAACTGCAGATGCTGATTTACACCGAAGATAGACACAAAATGCTGCAGTAGATGGCGCCCAACACAGGCGACTATTTGTGTTCTAGACACAGAAGCAGATTTACAAACTCGCATTACAATCGCTCCACACTCTTAAACCTTGCACTAAACAGCACGCAACAAAAAGCTTTTCACTGTACCTCGGTACATGTGCCAATAAACTAAACTAAACTAAACATGGACTGAAAATCAAATGATAAACAATAAACTAAACTGAAACTAACTCAGCGGGTCAGGCAGCATATCTGGAGAAAAGAAATAGGTAACATTTCAGGTCAAAGACCCTCAGACCCTTACTGAAACCCCCTTTCCATTGACGCCATTTATACCTCATGCTGCCTCAACAAGGCCATCAGCATAATCATAAATTTATGTTCCACGAGCATAATTAGGCCATTTGGCCCATCAATCTACTCCACCATTCAATCATGGCTGATCTATCTTCCCCTCTCAACACCATTCTCCTGCCTTCTCCCCATAAACCCTGACAACCGTACTAATCAAGAAACTGTTAAAGTCTGCCTTAAAAATATATTATTGACTTGGCCTCCACAGCCTTCTGTGGCAATGAATTCCACAGATTCACCACTCAAGGACAAGTCACACCCCAGTCACTCCCTCTTCTTCCCTCTCCCATCAGGTAAAAAATATAAAAATATGAAAACACACACCTCCAGATTCAGAGACAGTTTCTTCCCAGCTGTTATCAGACAACTGAACCATTCAACCAACAACTAGAGAGCACTCTGAACTACAGTCTACCTAATTGGAGACCTTTGGACTATTTTTGATCGGACTTTACTGTCTTAACCTTGCATTAAAAGTTATTCCCTGTGAATAGCTCGATTGTAATCATGTATTCTCTTTCCGCTGACTGGTTAGCATGCAACAAAAGTTTTTCAATGTACTTCGGTACGCGTGACAACTAAACTATACTAAACATGGACTGAAATCAAACGACCAAACTGCAGATGCTGGAAATCTGAAATAAAAATAGAAACTGCTGAAACGATCAGCAAATGGGTACGTGTAGGCACAAAGTACTGTAGATGCTGGTCTACGTCCAATAAATGCAAAGTGCTGGAGTAACAGCAGGTCAGGCAGCATCTGTGGAGAAAAAAGGATGGGTGTGAAGTTCGGGTCGGGACCCTACTTCAGACAGATCAGGTAACATCTGTGGAAAAAGTGAGAATGTTTCAAGTTCAAAGAAACGGCCTGTTTTTACTTTCCATGCAGGTTGACTCAATGTGGGCAGAGAGTCTGAACAAAATATTACCATGATTATAATTATTCATCTTGCCTTTCAACCATTATAAGACATTAATCATGAAGTGCATGGCATTAGATCATCTGTCAGCCCAACCAAATTGATCATTTACTGGATCTCTTGGTACTTACTAAAACTATCCGGCCTGGATGTGTTCATCTCACTTGTTGATTGGAGTACATGGTCACCTTACTGAAGTAATACTCTTTTCCCAAGTGGATTTCCACAAATTTCAGTTAAATCCATAAATTTAGACATCACAAAATTATCCTATTTTTATTTATTATTTTTGGAAGTCTTTTTTTACAGCACATTCTGCACTGAAAAAAAATATTAGAATAGTTATATGAGTGAAATTTGCATATTGCTTTGCAGGATGTGGAGGCTTGGAAGAGGTGTTGACGAGGTTAACCAGAAATGCTGTTTGTTTAGAAGGTAGAAGATACAGGCAGAGGTTGGAAAAACTGGGATTGTTTTCTTTTGAGCATTGTAAGTTGAGGGGTGATCTGAAAGTAGTGTATAAAACAATGAGAGACAGAGATAGGGGAGAAAGTCAGAACTTTTTCCGAGGTTGGAAATCTCAAAGACTAGAGGCCATATTTTTTAGGTGAGACGGGGAAAGATTAAAGCAGATGAGTGGGGCAAGATTTTAAACAGAGTGTGGTGGGTGTGTAGAATGCATTTCCTGGGGTGGCATTAGATCAGGTATGACTGCGGTGTTTAAGAGGCTTTTTGATAGATACAAAGATATGTAGGGAATGGAGGGTTATGGATCATATTCAGCCCAGAGGGAATTAACTTGGCATTTTGTGTGGCCTGGACATTGTAGCCAAAGGGCCTGTTCCTGTGCTGTACAGTTCTATGTTTATGAGAACCTAAATGACATTTTTTTGAGGAGGAAGTTAGAATATGACAGATATCTACATTTTATTTAGTCACCATGGTATTGAACCAAATTTCACCTAACAGAGTTTTAAACACTGAAGAATATTCTAGAATCATACAGTTGTACAATGCAGAAACACCCCATTTTTCCTAACATGTCCATTTCTGAACCGGTTTTGCCCACCTACATTAATACCATTTTACTGCATTAGGTCTATACTTTTCTGTGTCTTACTTTTTAAAGTGCCAGTATAAATGTCTCTTAAACACTATGCTCGTTTAGTTTAGTTTAGAGATACAGTGAGGAAACAGGCCCTCGGGCCCACCGAGTCCACACCAACCAACAATCACCCATAAACCTGTTCTATCCTACATACGAAGGACAATTTACAAAAGCCAATTAACTACAAACCTCAATGCCTTTGGTGTGTGGCAGGAAACGGGAGCATCCAAAGAAACTCACATAATCTCAGGGAGTATGTACAAACTCCATGTAGGCAGCACCCCTAGTCAGGATTGAACCCGGGTCTCTGGCGCTGTAACGTAGCAACCCTACTGCTGTGCCACTGCATATCTACTTCCACCACTCTCTGTGTAAACAAAAATGTTCCCTTCAAGTGCCCTTTAAAATTCCTTCTTCTCATCTTAAATCTATGGCTTCTTGTTTTTCATACCCCAAACATGAGAAAAACAATCTAACTATTTATCTCTGCCTCTCATCATTTTATATACCTTTATAAGGTCACCACTCAGCCTCCTTCACACCAAGGAAATAAAAGATCATATCTAATCTCTCCCCACAACTAAAGTCCCCCAATTCAGGCAAAATCCTGGTGAATCTCCTGTGCTCTTTCCAGGACTATCCTTCACACACTGTGGCAAACATAACTGCACACAATACTCCAGATCCAATCTAAACAGCCTTTTGTAAAATTGCAAACTCTTATATTCTATGCACTTACCTATGAAGGCAAACCATGCATATGCCTTCTTGACAACTTATCCATGCAAGTTGCCACTTTTAGAGAACCCTCTGATAATCAACATTCCTTAGTTCCCTGAGTTATTGTATGTGCCCTACTATTATTTCACTGACCAAATACATCCTCTTGCAGTTGTCAGGATTAAGTTCCATCTGCCAATGCTCTGCCCAATGTAGCATTATCCTCTGTACCCTTGGCCACCCTTCTTCACTATCCAAAACTGGCAATGTTCATGTCCTCTGCAGATTTACTAATCATGCCTCCTACATTTACATCAAGTCATTAATGTATATCACAGACAGCAAGTGTCCGTGCACCGATCCTGGTGGCACACCGTTGGCCACAGCATTCCATTCAGAAAATCATTCTCTCACCACTATTCTATCACTCAGCCAATTTTGGATCCAATTATGTAAAATGGAACTGCGGATGCTGGTTTAAACTGAAGATAGACACAAAATGCTGGAGTAACTCAGCGGGACAGGCAGCATCTCTGGAGAGAAGGAATGGTTGACGTTTCGAGTCGAGACCAATTAGCCAGCCTCACATGCAGGACCATGTCAAGTGTTTTATTAAAGTCCATGTCGAGAATGTCAACTACCCAGCCCTAACCAATGTTCTTTGTTATATCCTGAAAAATGTCAAATTAAAGAGACACAAAACCACACTGATGATCCCTGATCTGTAAAAATGGCTATCAGGGACATTGCTATAGCTTCCTTTGCTTCCCTTACCAATCATCCCTTATGCCTCGTGTTTTGAGAGTTAGATTCCGATAATCAGGAAATCAATCATACAAGCGGTAGAATAGTTAGAATAGCTCTATTTTCAATCTATACCCTTCCCTCTTGCTACATACAACAGTAAACAATATGGATTGATTAGAAATAGTTCATTCCATTTTTAGAAATTTCATAGCTGCTCATTAGTCGATTCAATGGAAGACATTCTATCAAAATTATTCACCGTTCATTCTTTTAGAATGTAACAAATCTAGTGATGGTGTTTAATAAAAGACCAAGTGTAGATTAGCTTGTCAAAACAGCATAAATTGCCTTCAAATTATCAGAATTAAATTTCAGAATTTAATTTGTCAGGATTTCCAAAACCTTAGCATCAATATAGTGTCAACCTGGGCTTCATTCTAATGCTAGCATTGAGGAAATGTTGGAAAGAAATTTAAAAGTTGACATAGTTGAATTGCTAATTCTAGTTAGGCACAGTGTATCTTGCCATTCTCGATGTTAATCAATTTCCCTTGCTTAAATTTAGATTTGAACTTCCCAGGTCCAAAAAACATCAAAATTGCTCACAATTATTGTTAATGATACTGCTTATGGAAAGGAGGTTTGGCATTAATGCCAGGAGAAATCTTTGAATAATATCATGGGGTATTGCAAGTCTACCTGAACAAGGAACCTACATTTTCTGTTTAAATGTTCTTTTATGATAACATTGCATTTCAACAGTATTGGGTAAAAGTTAAGATTCATGTTTGGATTTGAAGGTAAAATATGCTGTTTTAGCATTTTTGAAAATGAACTGTGGAAAAATTAAGAAATTAATCGATGAGGGTAAACTGTTAGGTATAACTTTTATAAGGATTGCATTCTTTGCTCTACATTTCCAATTTAGGTATTACATTTGCAATTAATATTTGCTTCACTAACTGGTCAATGAACTTCATACAATATCTCAAAATGTATGCACAACAGATTAACACTGTATCAGGTTCTTCATTAGCAACCAAATGGGATTAAAAAAATCATTCAATTCTGTTTAGCAGCTCATAAATATAACAGTACTGCCATAAACACTTGGATAGCAGAAGAACTTAAGAAATAGCAGGAGTGGGCTACTTGACCTATTTCATAAGATAATACAGTAGCATAACATCAATATTCCAGGTAGCAGGGTAACCTGGACAATTATTTAAATAACACAAACTAAGCTCTCAATCACTTTTGTGACTAAGAACAAAACACATTCCATAAACTAGAACTTCCAGTCTAGACATTTACTTACAAGGGCAGCAGACAATCGGGTGCACAGGCAGCCTTCCTAATATTGTGATCATTAAAGTTAATAATCTGGTCAGTAAGTAGTGAAGCTTTGAATTGGGCACATTGACTTTGACACCCAATAACTCAATCTGCTCTTCCATCAAAAAGACTTAAAAAAAGGTCCGGAACAGACGTTCTAATTCATAAAAATTTAGCCCAATGCGAATTTGTTCCACATTTTTATTGCTTTGCAGCTGTCAAGCACATTCATTATTTCAAAGTTGTTCCTGTTTTGATATACAAAGGCCTGAGGGAGGCTATGACTCGTGTGTAGAAATTTCCTTTCCCTATATTTAAGTCAAAGCAGGAACATGATATTCTATTGTTACATGCCAATAAATAGTGGATGCACACCAGATGGATCAATACCCTTTTAGAAAATGAAAGTACCAATGTTGCTCACAAAAACACACAAGGATTCTGTTCTAGGAGGATAATGCTGCTTTAAATCAGTAAATCCTGAAAGGTAGGTGGCTGATGTAAAATATTGGTATTGGTAACATATTATGGACCAGTTGAAAACTCCATTTGGTACATGTGCTCTTGGAGAACAGGTTTATGAGAGTGAAAAAGTACTCGTACAACAAAATAACTTCTGCAAGGACACCCTTTAATTGACTGAAAATGTCTGTCTTAGTTCAATACTCACAGCAAAACCAACAAATGTATGTTATGTCCAAATCTTTTGTTGTTGGTGTTAATGTTGAAGATTAAGAGGCTGAATCCGCAACAGTACCAATTGAATCTGGAAGAAAAAAAATTGGTGAGAACCTAGTGGATAACCAAAGAAGTTTAAGATATCAAACTTAAAGAATAAGCAATAATGCAATGATGGATGGCAAATCAGAATATTGGATAGAATGTAAAAGTAGCAAAGGCAGACTGAAAGATTAATAAGAAAAAAAAAATAGTTTGTCTGGAGTGCTGGAGTAACTCAGTGGGTCAGGCAGCATCTCTGGAGAACATGGATTGGTGATGTTTCAGGTTTGAATCTATCTGACTATTCAGAAATCTCAGTGGTTTCGCATCTCTCTCATCAAATGCTGATTCTCTCACTCATTAGACCAGGGACCAGGTTCATTCATTTTCTCTTGGACACTGGGTTCCTCATTTTTGCTCCCTGGGACCCTGGGTCTCTCAATCTCGTCCTACATTTCGCAAATTGGGTTCCCAACTCCCATATTTCCACTGTAAAAAAAGTATTTCTTGGACAAATAGAATGACTGGAATTCTTTATTGGCATGAACACGATTGATTATTTATCATATTGAACGTGCTATTTTGTCTCTTTGTCACTCCATTGCATTGGGAAGCACGGTGCCGGGTGGTAAATAAAGTGTTAATTAATTCAGTGATCATTGATTTCTGCAGCTTGCCTTTTTGTGCAAGGGTATATTTCATTGTGAAAGGAGGTATATGAAATAAGCAAGGTACATCTGATTTTTTTTTAAATAGGATCCAGTGAGTTTGTTATTACATTCATTTCACTTCCTTATTTTGCTGTCAGATTTTATAACCAATCCCACCTCCAATCTAATGGCCATGGGCAGTAAACATCACTGACATGGCATTTCAAAATAATCCAAAGTTGCTTTCAGATAAAGATATCAAGAGATTTTGGAATACGTTTCAAGTGGTAACTTGCAATGTTTGACATGTCAAGGGTTTGCATGCAATTTAATTCCGTAACTGGACGAACTAGACTAGACACGGGAGGCCTGGTCCCCCAACGCAACCCATTCCCCAACGCAATATTCCACCACTCTCCCGTTCCCCCAACGCAACCCGTTCCCCCAATGCAATATTCCACCACTCACCGGGTTCCCGTTGTAACGTCCCCTCACCCCGCTCCTCCCCTCACCTCCCCCCCCCCACTCCGCCTCATGCCCTCCCCCCCCCCCCCCACACACTCACTCAATCCCCCCTCAATCCTCCCCATCCACACTTAGCTGCTCTCCAGTGGCGCAGCCATTCCCACCCATTGGGTTCTTATTGTGACGTAGAACACGCAGGTATGACGGGCACGGCAAGTGGAAAATGGATTTATTAAAGCTTAAAATGTGATAACTCTTAAAATATAACAACAATTTAAACGTTAAAGATGAGATTTATTCAGTCCATTCTTTCTTGTTGCGTCTCTTTTGCGTTCTGCAGCCAGTAACTCAATCTGCTTCAGGCGGGGGCTGTTGGGGGCCGGTGGGGAGGAGGAGCGCTGCCGTGACCTACCACTTCCGTGGCCTATAGCTGTTGTGGCGGGTGGAGGGGGAGGGGGCGGATGGGGTCTGTTGTTAGGGGGAGGAGGGTGTGTGGGAGGGGTTGTGTGGGTGGGGGGTGTGTGTGGGGGAGGGGGGTTGTGGAGGTGGGGTGTGTGTGGGAGAGGGTATGTGTGTGTGGGGGAAGGGGTGTGTGTGGGGTAGGGGGTTATGGGGGAGGGAGGGGGGTGTGGGGCAGGGGGTGTGTGTGGGGGAGGGAGGATGTGGGAGGGGGAGAGGTGGGGTGGGGAGGGGTGTGTGTGGGGAGTGGGGGGTGTGAAAGAGTATGTGTGGGGGAGGGGGTGTGTGTGTAGGGGGAAGAGAGGGCAGGCTGCGAGCATTGTTGAGCTGGAAAGGGGGTGTGTGGGTGTGGGAGGGGTGAGTGGGTGGGGGGGTTTGTGGTGTGGGGGTGGGAGGGGTTATGGGGAGGGGGGATGTGGATGGGGGTGTGTGGGCGGTGGGTTGTGTGGGCGGGGAGGGGTGTGGGTGGGGGTATGGGTGTATGTGGGTGGGGGAAGGGGGTGTGTGCGCAGGGGAGGTGGGTATATGGGTGGGGGGTTTATGTGGGGCTGGGAGGGGTGTGGGGCGGGGAGGGGAAGAGCTCGAAGAAAAGACAGGGGTTGTGGGGGGTTTCACGGGGGGGGGGGGGAAGCAGGAGCCAGCGAGAAGGACCAGAGGGCTGGAGATGACTCACAGCAGTTGCTGTTCGCTGGTTGCTGGTGGCTAGTCCTTCTCATCCGCTGGGATCAGATTATCCGCATTTTGTTTGGTTTGCCGACATTTCCCGCACCGGGCCGGGCCTTTTTCAGTCACTCTGCCGACCATCCTCAGCTCCAGTAAAGATGCGATGGCGCAGGAAGGGGCGGACCATCCCGCAGAGTGACAGGAGAAAAGACCAATCCACGCGGCGCTGAATGGCAGGAGAGGAGATCGATCTGCGCACACGTGTGGTTTTTAATATTTTTAAACCTCGTTAACGTTTACATTAAATTTTCTGAACAAAACTTGAACGAAATTGCAGCGGAGAACGGTGAGTATGCAGGCGAAAAATGGTAGCGCTGTCGTGCAAATAGAATGACCGCGCAATGGGAAGATAACAAGATCAGAGCTTTAGTTATGTATAGATAGATATGTGAGGAGTGAACTCTTAAGGAACTTCTGGCATTGCTGTTATTTGTGGCAGTTCTAAGCACTGCAATCTATGGGGAGGAAGACAAAGAGGATGGGCAAAGGAA
This sequence comes from Okamejei kenojei, assembly GCA_035221665.1. NCBI lineage: Eukaryota > Metazoa > Chordata > Chondrichthyes > Rajiformes > Rajidae > Okamejei > Okamejei kenojei. The sequence continues at coordinate 16,391,787 of CM069133.1, forward strand.
GCAGCAAGTAAATTTACAGCTGGAGGTTGAATATGTACAAGGAAGAAACAGTAGAATCCTTTTATTTCCAACAGAGTTAACAGTTCCAGAACTATATTCCTGTATTCTCTTAGGAACATGATATAATGAGGTGTTAATCTTCCTGAGTCGTGTCACATCCTGCATACACACCTGCAGTAAACTGCTGCAGCTGTTCCAACCAGGTCTGCTGAAGTCACATTATCATCATTTTTCCAGAGCAAACATATTCATAATTTTTCATGTTAACAACAAGAGAGGCAGAACAACTTCCAATAATTGGCATAAATTTCTGTATTTTCTTAGATTTATAGTACCCATTTTGTTTAAACAATAGACAATAGGTGCAGGAGTAGGCCATTCGGCCCTTCGAGCCAGCACTGCCATTCAATGTGATCATGGGTGATCACATTGTAGATTCTCTTTCACACCAACCAAACATTTGAACAAATCAAGACACAAAGTGCTAGAGTAACTAACTGGATCAGGCAGCTTCTCTGGAGAACATGAATAGATGACATTTCAGGTCATGACTCAAAAGGTCACCTATTCATGTTCTCTAGAGATGCTGCCTGACCTGCTGAGTGTCCTTCAGCACTTTGTGTCTTTTTTTGTAAACCAGAATTTGCAATTCCTTGTGACTCCATCTTAACAAATCATCTGGAATGTCTCCCTATTAATGTCCAAATAGCCCAAACTCAATGTATATAACCCGATCTCTAAATAATGACCAAAATCGATGGGCTGAATGGCCACATTCTTCTCCTATCTTATGAACATGAAATAGTATGTCATGTCTAATAGAATATCTGAATTAGTGTCAGCTCTGCAGTTTTATTAATATTTTAGTAATATTTAATTAATTAAAATACAACCTTCCAATGGTTCTGCCATGTGTCTGTGGTGCTTAAATGCAAGTTATTGTCCACAAGTTGCCATTTAGGAATTCATTTGCTTGGCTGTATGGTATTAATATAAATACTTCCATGAATGAAAATAACTTTTTCTCAGTAAATCTTGAAAGGTGTGGCAATTTTTCAATGGCAAGGAACAAAATTTCAAGTTGTCCATATCATGGTGAATGTTGAATAATTGTGTCGAATAATCTTCCTCCGCATCACGAACAACGCAGAAACTACATTTGCAGTAGTATTGAACATGATGAGGCAAATAAATGCTTTTAACAAAAGAGATGGCACGGAAGCAGGAGGCTTCAACAGTCGCCTGCAGCCATATCTGTTTTGTAGTAAGTCATTAAAGAGGATTTCAATTGAACAATTGGTACTCTCCTGCAATTAACAGTCGTGTTTAACATATGTCCCAATCCTTCTACCTAGTACAGCATCTGCTAAATACCAAGATCAATATTCACATCAGCTGACATTATAAGCTCACCAGCCACTGCTACAAGATATTTTCTGCATTGTATCAAATGAAAAGAAAAAAACAACAAAAAACGTCCCCAAGACTAACAGTGAGAGAATGTGTAAATATATTAACAGAATGACAGTGGAGATGAGTAAGTCCAATGAAAACCAATACAGCTCGCATTGTAATAATTAAAGTGGAAGTGGCCAAAGACGATGGAAGTAATTTTAATCCTCATAGGAGGTGAGAATGAAACTGAATATTGTAGTATTGTCAGGTTCTCACTTCTAATCTCATACTGGAAGGAAGGTAATTGATGAATAAGATAAAGATGGTTGAATTAAAATGCTGTCCTGGAGAATCCCTACAACAAAATGAAGAATGAACCCCATCATGAATGAGCCCCAATAATCCAATGATTGTAGCCCACTGGAAAGTTTGCCTTTGACATCCATTCATTTCAGTTATAAATAGAGCCAGGATATTTAGGCACTAAAAAACTTTGAAATAGTCAGGCAAAAAGGCATAATAAAATTACAAAAAAGGCACAAAAAAAGGCATTTATTGACAAAAAAAGGCATTTCCACCACCAAAATATGGTTAAAAATAATAATATAAAGGTATACTACATTAAATGACCAAAGTGACCAGAAGGGCCTGTTCCTGTGTTGCATTGTTCTATATAACCTATATAGAACAACAATGCAACACAGGAACAGGCCCTTCTGCAGACAATGGCAGTGCTAAACATGATGCCATGCTAAATTAATCTCATCTGCCTGCACATGGTCCCTACCTCTCCATTCTCCACATATGCATGTGCCTAGCGAAAATGCTCTTAAAGACCACTATTGTATCTGATTCCATTACCACCTATAGCAGCGCGATCCAGGCACCCACCACCCTCTGTGTTGAAAAACTTGCTCTGCACATCTATAAACTAAAAGTCTCATCTTGACCACTTCTTGTCTGCACTGTATATTGATTTTAGAAAAAAGCTACCCTATCTCGCTATGATTTTTGGCCATCTTACTCACAGTCCTCCACCGCTGAGGCAGCCCCGAGGATTTTTCTGATCGATGAAAAAATAAAAAGTTATGAGCGTTTAAAAAATCTTGAGATAAGCTGACTGGTCCTCTCGCCTGTCAATCATCACAATGAAGGTAACGCCCCTTCCGTGGGGGATGTGAGTCAGTCACTCTGGAAGATCGCGAGGGAGAGTCCACAGCTGTGATTCTAAGCTGTGAATCAACTGAACTGTAAGAATGCAATGTACTTGCAATAAATGATTTGTTAGCCCTTAATGACAATGCAATAAATTGTCTGGCAATTTGGTGGCCTGCATTCTGCTTGAAATGCTGTGAAATTGAATGTGGTGGCCTGCACTCTGCTTGAAATGTTGTGAAATTGAATGTGGTGGCCTGCACTTTGCTTGAAATGGAATTTCAAGGAATAGCTGTGAGTGAACTGCCAGCCCACCAGCCCTGAGTGACTGATCTGCCAGCCCACCAGCTCTGAGTAACTGAGCTGCCAGCCCTGAGTGACTGAGCTGCCAGCCCACCAGCCCTGAGTGACTGAGCTGCCAGCCCACCAGGCCTGAGTGACTGAGCTGCCAGCCCACCAGGCCTGAGTGACTGAGCTGCCAGCCCATCAGGCGTGAGTGACTGAGCTGCCAGCCCACCAGCCCTGAGTGACTGAGCTGCCAGCCCACCAGGCCTGAGTGACTGAGCTGATAGCCACCAGGCCTGAGTGACTGAGCTGCCAGCCCAAAAAACCATTCGGCCCTCAACACCCATACTGGCGCTCCCCCACTGGCCACCAATATTGGAATTGGTGGAGAGGTGGAATATTGCGTTGGGGGAGCAGCTGTCTTACAGTAGAGTTGCTGCCTTACAGCGCCAGAGACCCAAGTTCGATCCTGACCACGGCTGCTGTCTGTACTGAGTTTATACGTTTTCCCTGTGACTGCGTGGCTTTTCGCCGGGTGCTCTGGTCTCCTCCAACAATCTAAAGATGTACTAGTTTATAGGTTAATTGGCTTAGGTAAAAAAAAAATTGTAAATTGGACCTAGTGTGTAGGATAGTGCTAGTGTACGAGTGATTGCTGGTCAGCGCGGACTCGGTGGGCCGATGGGCTGTTTCCGTGCTATATCTCTGCAGTCTACAATATCTCTATGTTCTACAGATGAGATGTTGTCAGTACATTCACATACTTCCTAATGTATCATGATGAGTACAATATTGACTGATCACTGACATCTTTAATTGAACTTGTTAGGAGTATGGCGATAGGGTCTTCCACTTGGATATCTTTGCTAAAGATGCTCACAGACAGCAGCCTTATCTTCTGCACTCAACTGTTGGATAATTGAGGATGAAAATGTTCACAGAGATTCCTCCTCTCATTAGTTACATAGTTGACCAGCACTATTCTCAACTAAACGTTATATGGCTGCAAATGTTTTGTTACGAGTTAATTGTAAGTCTACACACCTCTATTAATGTCTGATACTATGTTTGGCAAGCAGAAAGTGTTTTAAAAAGTGTATTAAGTTTAGTTTAGTTGTGTTTAGTTTAGAGATACAGCGCGGAAATAGGCCCTTCGGCCCACCGAGTCCGCACCGACCAGCCAGCAATCCCTGCAAATTAACACTATCTTACACTAGGGACAATTTGTACATTGACACCAATTTACCTACAAACCTGTATGTCTTTGCAGTGTGGGAGGAAACCTAGTTCTCGGAAAAAATCCAAGCAGGTCACGGGGAGAACGTACAAACTCTGTACATACAAGCATCCTGGGCCAGGATCGAACCCAGGTCCCTGGCGCCTCGCCTCCATGCCAAAGTTGACACCGCTTTCTAAAGTGCTCCTTGTGCTTCTTGTGGCACATTCTGAGTGAGTTATTCACAGCAATGATTTGGTCCATAGTGTGGGTGGCATTCAGTGCCCTTGCTCAAGAACATGTTAATGTCAGTGGTAGGGGCATACTGGAATCTATTCCAAAAGATGTAATTAACAGAACACCTTTGGAAAAATTATATAATTGAGCAGAGCCAACATTGATTTATGAATGAAAATCACTTTTGATTAATTTGCCGTCTTTTTTTGAGAATGTAAATTTGTTTGAGTAGGATTCAGTGTATGTGAAGTATTTGGATTTTCAGCTGTTCTGCAAAGGAGGTTGGCCAAGAAGGAATTTGGGAATACTGCTAGAAAAGTAGAAAATCCGGCATGGTCTTACTGAATGGTGGATGAGGCTCAAAGGGCTAGATAGCCCAGTCCTGGTCCTATTTCTATGCTTCTTTATTCTTATGATGAACAATTCCTCATGGGCTCAGATAGATCACGCAGCATCTCTGGAGAAAAGGAATAGGTGATGTTTTGGGTCGAGACCCTGCTCGACCCGAAAAATCTCCAGAGATGCTGCCTGAACCGTTGAGTTACCACAACATTTTGTGTCTATCGTTTTTGTGTCTAGCGTTTTTGTGTGCCGTTCGACAAGATGCTGCATGGTAGACTGTTCTGGAAGGTTAGATCTCATGGGATCCAAGGAGAAATAGCTGAATGGAGAGCAAATTGGCTCCATGGAAGGAAGCAGAGGGTGATGGTGGAAGGTTGTTTTTCAGACTGGAGGCCTGTGACTAGTAGTGTGCCGCAGGGTTCAGTGCTGGGTCCGTTACTGTTTGTCATTTACATCAATGATTTGGATGAGAACATTTAGGGCAAGATTAGCAAGTTTGCTGATGGTTTTGCAGACAGTGAAGATGGTTGTGAACGATTGCAGCAGGATCTGGATCGATTGACCAGGTGGCCAGGTTGATGGAATTTAATACAGAGAAGTGTGAGGTGTTGCATTTTGGGACGTCGAACAAGGGCAGGACCTACACTGTAAATGATAGGCCTCTGGGTCGTGTTGTAGAGCAGAGGAATCCAGGAGTACAAGTGCATGGTTCCATGAAGGTCGAGTCGCAGATAGATAAGGTGGTCAAAAAGGCTTTTGGCACTTTGGCCTTCATCAGTCAGAGTATTGAGTATAGAAGTTGGGAAGTCATGATGCAGTTGTATAAGACGTTGGTGAGACCACATAGAATATTGTGTTTACGCCTGGGCACCATGTTATAGGAAACATATTGTCAAGCTTGAAAGGGTACAGAAAAGATTTACAAGGATGTTGCCAGGACTAGAGGGTGTGAGCTACAGGGAGAGGTTGAGTAGGCTGGGTCTCTATTCCATGGAGCGTAGGAGGATGAGGGGAGATCTTACAGAGGTATACAAAATCATGAGAGGAATAGATCGGGTAGATTTTACCCAGGGTAGGGGAATCGAGGACCAGAGGACATAGGTTCAAGCTGAAGTGGAAAAGATAATATAGGAATCCGAGGGATACGCTTTCCAGAGGAGGTAGTTGAGGCTGGGACTATCCCATCGTTTAAGAAACAGTTGGACAGATGCATGAATAGGACAGGTTTGGAGGGTCAATTGGGACTAGGGTAGCTGGGACAATCTTGGCCAGTGTGGGCGAGTTGGGCCAAAGGGCCTGTCTCCACACTATTATTCTATGACTTTGGTTTAAACCAGCATCTGCAGTTCCTTCCTGCATAATTCCTTATATGCTGTTTGTCTTGCCCTTAGTCTGTTCCAGTAAGATATTTTTATTCATTCAGTCTGTCTGTTCTTTTCTTCTTTGTGTTTTAATAGTATGTGTTAAATGTATGTTTTTAATGTTCTTTAGCTTGTTTTATGTGCGGGGGGTGGGGTGGGGGGGGGGGGGGTCGGGGGAAACTTTTTCTATTCTCTTACCTCGATGGAGATTAGATTTTTTTTCCATTTCGTATATCCGTCTGCACTGCGGCCTAACATCAAGGAGTAGGCTGCCTTTGCTGGAGACCGATTTCGAAAGCTCCACTGTGGATGCCTGCGGTCTCTTTGCCAGGGATCAATCTCGGATCTCCAGCCGTGGGTGCTTGCGGACTTTAACATCATGGAGCCCATGGTCTCTGGTCAGAGATCAACTTTGGGAACTCCAAGCTGCTGGAGTTTCGACCACCCCGACGCGGGAATTTCGATCGCCCCAACGCAAGAGTTTCCATCACCCCGACGCGGGAGCTTTGACCGCTGGCTGCAGGAGCTTTGATCGCCCGGACGGATGGTTCGACTGTTCTGACCGCGGGAGAATAAAGAGAAGATTGGACTTTTTTGCCTCCATCACAATGAGGAGTGTGGGGAATCCGCTATGGTGGATTTTTATGTTAACTTTTACGTAGTTGTGCGTCTTGTTGCTTTTTTTTCGTATGGCTATATGGTATATTGCATATCACTGTACATTAATTGGTACATGTGACAATAAAAGGCCTTTGAAGCCTTTGAAACCTTTGAAAGCACTGACAAAGCCAACCTTTACTGTGCATCCCTAGTTGCTCTTGGATTTAGCATTTCGCTGGGCTATTTTAGAGGGCAACCAAGAGTCAACTTCCAGAGGATCTGCAGTCATGTAGAGGGAGAGTGGTAAGGAAGGAAGATTTAATACCTTAACATCAATCTGATTGCTTCATCATCACTCTTATCCTTACCTCAATTTGTAATACCACACAGTAAACAGAGACTTAGATTTCATGTATGAAGATATCAGTTGAGACTGTGAACTATGGTTCTTGAAACTCAATCTAGGGGAAGCTAGGGGTTTAGATACATCATGCACTCTGTTTCATTTCCCTTTTTGCACTACCTGTGGAACTTGTATATGATATAATTTACCAGGAAACACGCAAAACAGTTGTTTCACTGTATCTTGAGACACGTGATAATAATAAACCAATACCAGGACCATAGATCCTCTCTGCATCTATCATGTTAAGCCTGGTAAAAGGTTTGTATGTTTCAGTTTGATCACATTTCAACAATCTGATTACAAGATTACAAGCAAAGCCTCCATAACCTCTCCTCAATGTCATCAATCAAACTTTCATTGGGATTCCTCTATAGCAGGTATATCCTTCCTTTTGTAGGGACTGAACCTGTCAATATTCAATGAGTATCTCAGCAATACAATACATCTCTCTTGTATTCAAATCCTCTTGCAATTAAACCAACATAACTTTCACCTTCCAATCTTTTTTAGTATACCTAAGAGGAAACCATTGCAGCATCAATTGTGTTTCCACAGCAGTCCTTTGGTAATTCCAGATATTCTCCTAGAAGGAGAAAGAAGTTGTTTGAACCTGCATTTCTTTATAAAAGACTTAAATTTCATTAGCACTTTTCATGACTTCAAGACATCCCAAACAATGCTAACACCAATTGTATACTTTCTAAGTGTCATCACTGTGCTAATTTAGGAAATTAACATCATATAATTCATTCAAACAGTTGCAAAACAACTATTCAATGTGAAGTTGTCCTCATTGCTTGAGGTAGAACAGATAATTTCAAATTTGTGCAATTTGTTTAAAACTGTTGATAGTGAATCTGCTGCCTACTTTATATTGATGTCATCTTCATAAACTGAAGATCCCCAAATTTAAATTTGCTCAATTTTGTTCTTCTATTACCTTGTGCTCTAAAGTAAAAGCTGTAATGTTTCTTGTTTGAGCAGCAGCTCAATTAAAACAATTCCATAATTTTGAATCCTTGCATGGCCTTTCGCTTTCCAATCTATTTAAGATTTCTTTCAGCTCATTAAGGTACCTACACTTGAACTTTTTGCTTCTTGATCACTCTTTTCTTTTGTTGTTCCACCTTTGGTATCTGCGCTTCCAGCTTCCTAAATTCTATCCTCTGGAATTCCTACCCTATACCTCTCGACATCTCCACCAACAGTTTGACCAAGCTTTTAGTCTTCTGTTCTAATAGCTGTGTTACTTGTGTTTGATTATCTTTCAGATTAATTTACTGTTTTAGAGGTCTGATATAATGGTAGAATATAATCAGGAATAGGCCAATGGATTTCTTAAGTCTGCTCTGCCATTCAGTAAGGTTATGACTGATCCTCAACCCCAACCACATTTTCCTGCTCTCTCCACATCTTTCCTTCTATTAGACCATAAGACCATAAGACATAGGAGCAGAATTAGGCATGTTGAGCTATCGAGTCTGCTTTGCCATTCAATCATGGGTGATCTATCTTTTCCTCTCAACCCCATGCTCCTGCCTTCTCCCTTTGACACCCATACTAATCAAGAACCTATCAATCTCCACTTTAAAAATACCCAATGACGGCCTCCACAGTCGTCTGTGGCAATGAATTCCACAGATTCACCATCCTCTGGCTAAAGAAATCACTTCTCAACTCCATTCTAAAGGTACATCCTTTTATTCTGAGTCTGTGCCCTCTAGTTCTAGATTCACCCACTACTGGAAACAACCTCTCTACATCCACCCTATCTAGGGCTTTAATTATTTGGCAAATTTCAAATAATTTCCCCCCTCATCCTTCTTAACGCCAGTGAGTCCAGGCCCATTGACTTCAAACCCTCATCATATGTTAACCCAATCATCCCGAGATCATTCCCATAAACCTCCTCTGGACCCTCTCCAATACCACCACATCCTTCTTCAGATATGGAGCCCAGAACTACTTGTAATATTCCAAATGTGGTTTTTGGTTACTCAGAAAAATTAATTGTAGACAAAAATGCTGGAGAAACTCAGCGGGTGAGGCAGCATCTATGGAGCAAAGGAAACAGGCAACGTTTCAGGTCGAGACCCTTCTTACAAAAATGCTGGAGAAACTCAGCAGGTGAGGCAGCATCTATGGAGCGAAGGAAATAGGCAACGTTTTCGGGTCGAGACCCTTCTTCCAAAAATGCTGGAAAAACTCAGTGGGTAAGGCAGCATCTATGGAGTGAAGGAAATAGGCAACGTTACAGGTTCGAGACCCTTCTTACAAAAATTCTGGACAAACTCAGCAGGTGAGGCAGCAACTATGGAGCGAAGGAAATAGGCAACATTTCAGGTAACGACCCTCAGGGCCGGATTTAGATGAAGAGAGGCCCTAGGCTGTTCCACTTGTGAGGCCCCTCCCAATCCACCACCCCCACGACTAGAGGAAGATTGTCCACCAGATTGACACCGATTTGCGGCCAAGCGTGGCCAATGAGATAAGGGGCTAGAAACCTGCACTTTTATTAATTTATTTATTGCCAGTGCTAGTGTCGAGTTATCGGCTTAAAACACTATTATTCTGAAATGGAGGACAAGGAAAATTACTGAAGGGTTGTTTAGAGACTACAGTGCATTGTTACAGCATATGTAAGAAAGGCCTATGACAGTGTCAAAAATATTATACACCTTGCAGGGCTCTCACTTATTTTTTTTTTCTGTTGTCAGCCGGGCAACCTCGGCAGCTTTTTAAGTTGCCAAATGACAGTTTAGGTGGTCATTTAAGACGGCTTGCATGACGCGTGCGATAATGTGCTCGGACGAAGTGCGTAGTTACCAGTTGGAATTATGCTCAATGAAGCATTCACATATTATTTCTGCTTCAAATAGTCACAAACTAAACATATTCACCAATCAAGACATGATATATACCACAATGACATGCAGCAAAATTATAATACAGTATCTCAACTCTTTTTACACATTGCAATGAATGCAATTTCTATTATTTCTTTCCACTTCCAAACAAAAATGTGGTTGGATTATTCAGCGTATGATCAACCTCGGTGAGACCAAGCACAGGCTTGGCGATCGCTTCGCACGACACCTCCACTCAGTTCGCAATAACCAACCTGATCTCCCCTTCAACACTTCAACTCCCCCTCCCATTCCGAATCCGACCTTTCTGTCCTGGGCCTCCTCCATGGCCAGAGTTAGGCCCAACGCATATTGGAGGAGCAGCACCTCATATTTGCTTTGGTAGTTTAAACCCCAGCGGTATGCACATTGGCTTCTCTAATTTCAGGTAGTCCTTGCTTTCTCCCTCCTTCCCCTCCCATTCCCAGCTCTCCCACAGCCTACTGTCTCCGCCTCTTCCTTTCTTTTTTGTGTCTCCCCCCCCCTCCCGACATCAATCTGAAGAAGGGTCTCGACCCGAAACATCGCCTATTCCTTCGCTCCATAGATGCTGCCTTACCCGCTGATTTTCTCCAGCTTTTTTGTCTACCAATGGGATCCCACCACTGACCACATCTTTCCATCTCCTCCCCTGTTGGCTTTCCGCAGAGACCGCTTCCTCCGTAACTCCCTGGTCAATTCGTCCCTTCCCACCCAAACCACCGCCTCCCCTGGCACGTTCCCTTGTAACCGCAGGAAATGCTACACTTCTCGCTTTACCTCCCCCCCTTGATTCCATTCAAGGACCCAAGCAGTCGTTCCAGGTGCGGCAGAGGTTCACCCGCACCTCCTCCAACATCATCTATTGCATCCGCTGCTCAAGGTGTCAGCTGCTCTACATCGGTGAGACCAAGTGTAGGCTTGGTCTCAATTTCAGGTAGTTCCAGCTTTCTCCTCCCCTTCCCAGCTCTCCCTCAGCCCACTGTCTCCGCCTCTTCCTTTCTTCTTCCCGTCCTCCCCAGTACATTGGCCATAAAGTTGCTGCCTAAAAGTGGCAGAGACCCGGAATTGATCCTGAATATGGGTGCTGTCTGTATGGAGTTTGCTCCTTTTCCCTTTGATCGCATGGGTTTTCTCCGGGTGCTCTTGTTTCCTTCCACATTCCAAAGGTGTGCAGGAACCTATTTCAGACCCAACCCAAAACGTAATATTTTCCTTTTGTCCAGAGATTATGTCTGACCTGTTGCTTTTTGTGTCTATCTTCAGTTTATACCAGATCTGCAGTTCCTTCCTACACACACGATACTATACGATAGAACTTTATTAATCCCAGGAGGGAAATTGTGTGTGTGTGTGTGTGGGTATATATATTATACACACACACACACACACATATATATACATATATATATATATATATATATATATATAGTTATCTATTCATATATAAATATACACCGTTTTGTTTTCTCGTTTATAACATTGTTTACAGAGTACTATGTTTACATATTCTGTTGTGCTGCAGCAAGTAAGGATTTCATTGTTCTAACTGGGACGTGAGAGAATAAAACACTCTTGACTCTTGATGTACTCCGCTAATGTGTGGGATAGAACTAGTGTACGGGTGATCGGTGGTCGGTGTGAACTCGGTGGGCCGAAGGGCCTGTTTCCACGCTGTATCTTTAAATTAAACTAAAAACACTAAAACCAGAGGGAGTCTAAAGAAAGGTCTCTACCCGAAACGTCACCCAATTTCTTCTATCCAGAGTTGCTGGCTGCTCCATGGAGTTGCCCCGCACAATTAAAGCATGGAATAGTCTTCCCCCTACCATATTTACCCAACCAGACGCAACTAAATTTAAGGTAGCTCTTCTTTCCCCAAGAACCCTTTTTTGCTTAAGTCCAAGTCAAGAGTCAAGAGAGTTTTATTGTCATGTGTCCCAGATAGGACAATGAAATTCTTGCTTGCTGCAGCACAACAGATTATGTAAACGTAACACAGAACAGGAGATAAAAGTTCAATGTGTTTATATACCATAGACCATATATATACATAATAAATAAACAGATAAAACGCAATAGGCGGTTATTGTTCAGCCCTCCACCACCTCCAGTTTAAATTCCATTTAGAATATTTTTGGAGGACCAGGAAACCAGAAGCAAGAGTTACTCCAGGGAGTTACTCCAGCTCCAGGGTCAGGGAGTGATTCTGCGTTGGTTTTCAGCGGTCGCGGGGAGGCGGCGACCGGACAGCAATGACGGCCAGATCTCCCACAATTCAAAGTGAGGGAGAAAGTGCCCAGCGCCGACCAGTTGCCGTGGCCGTGTGCATGCGCAGGGCGGCCGATGATGTGCTGGCCGTGGCTGTGCGCATGTGCAGGGGGAGGATGTGCCGGCCGTAGCAATGCGCATGTGCAAGGCGGCCTGCCGTGCCGGCGGATGAGGAGCGAGCGGAGAGCGGAGACCCAGCGGCCCGGACACAGATACGGATGGCGGGCGGAGACGGAGAGTGACAGAGATAGAGAGGGGGGCCTGCCCAGAGTTGAACGGCAGGAGTCCTGCCTTGGCCAGAGGCCCCCTAGATTTCAAGGCCCTAGGCTTCAGCCTATGAAGCCTCGTGGTAAATCCGGCTCTGCGAGGCCCCCCTAGACCTTGAGGCCCTAGGCTTAAGCCTATGAAGCCTGTACGTAAATCCGGCCCTGGCGACCCTTCTTACAAAAATGCTGGAGAAACTCAGCGGGTGAGGCAGCATCTATGGAGCGAAGGAAACAGGCAATGTTTCAGGTCGAGATCTTTCTTACAAAAATGCTGGAGAAACTCAGCGGGTGAGGCAGCATCTATGGAGCGAAGGAAATAGGCAATGTTTCAGGTCGAGATCTTTCTTACAAAAATGCTGGAGAAACTCAGCGGGTGAGGCAGCATCTATGGAGCGAAGGAAATAGGCAACTTTTCGGGTCGAGCCCATCTTACAAAAAAGCTGGAGAAACTCAGCGGATGAGGCAGCATCTATGGAGCGAAGGAAATAGGCAACGTTTCGGGTCGAGACCATCAAAAATTAATTACTCAGTTCTTTCATCCAAATCATTAATATAAATCAGAAATAGCTTTGCCCCAGTTCTTGATCTCCAAATATTTTAAATTGTGGTCATGTTATTACCATTGGCATCGTGGTTAGCCTTATTAAGTTTGTACCATTTTACAAAGTTCATATAGTTGAATTACTCAATCTTTCATTAAACTATTCTATATTACAAGAGGCGCACAAACTAGCCATCGTATGCCTATCCACAATTGTTTACTGATATGTTTATTGATTGCTTTTGTTGTTTGAGAACCATAGTATCCTTTGGTTTATTTTGCAAAATCTAATATAGAGTCAAAAGGAGTGCTGGAGTAACTCAGCAGGTCAGGTAGCATCTCTGGGGAACATGGATAAATGACATTTTGGGTCGAGAGCCTTCTTCAAACTGATCAGTGGATCCAGACCCAAGACGTCACCTATCCATATTCCCCAGGGATGCTGCCTGACCCGTTGAATTACTCCAGTATTTTGTGTCCTTTTGTGTAAACCAGCATCTGCAGTTCTTTGTTTCTGATATAAAGTCTGTCATTTCTCTGGAAAAGTTGCAATTTTTCTTTTTATCCATTTGAGAAGAAACATAGAATTATTTCCCTAATCAGCTCACTCAATTTAATTTTCTGATTTGAGTTCCCTCTCCTGTAGCACTACTGCAGTGGAACTAACTGGCAACAATGTTGAGCTGCAATGCAAAGCTTATAAATATTTTAGGTCCCATGAAACAATCTAGTCTTCAGAAGTGTGAAGATAGGAATATTAATATCAAGTGGAAAATACATAGTTTCCTTTTAACATTCCTTTATAGTTTAACAAATCTTCATTTTTTAATTTATTTTGTGGTGGAAATGACTTCTAACAATCCAGTTTAGGACCCACTGGAAGTCTGCAACAATTTCAATCTATTAATTTTAATCAATAAGACTGGCATATCACCTGGCATCATAATAATTCCCAATTTGACTTTGCAATCCTACTGTCTTGACCCTTTTTTTTGTTCTATCACTATTTTTTACGCCAACATATTGTCGATTACTTTCTGGAATCAATTAGGAATAGTGGTCATGTGTGCAATTTATGGCATTCCAGTAGCAGACTTTCTTCCTTGTCAATTTAAATGTGAGAAGCACTGTGGAAATGTACTTTATTTACTTCTAAATTAGCAATCAACATTTGTTTATACTACAAGCTGTATTGCCAGGAGAATGACATTTTCATTGCTCCCAACAATATAAAGGATCCATGTAAATGATAATTATTAACACTTGATACCAGTTATAACTGAACATTGTAAATATATATTACGATTGATTAAGATTGATTAACTACAAACCTATTTATTGTAACACACTTGCAGTATAGTAGGGAGTTTCCCCTTGTGAGAGATAGATGTTCTTGTTACTCTGCCCGAGTAGGTCATCAACCTATCAAAGTGAAGTTAAATTTACTACAGCTTCTTGTGCTTGCTTCATCGCCAATTACTAAAATGCTTGTAACAAGTTAACAGGTAATTGTTTGAGCCACTCTCACATATGCATACTAATCAGGTTACATGAATTCACATTTAGGTGAGACCATTGGTCGCACTTGAGGAAAATGTGTATGTTGCTGTGCACAATTTCATTTGTGCAGTAATTTTATTTCAATTTCAATTTTGCTACGTTGGTATATGACACACAAGTAGGAAACTATGTTTTGAATGTAGTGTGCAAAAGGGAAACATTCATAATTGTTCACACTTTGAGATTATTTCTCCTGGAGCTCTGGCTTGTGATCCGTAATTCCGGGATTTCGCAGCAGCCCGTCTGTAATAAGGTCGAACTAGGAAAGAAGTTTTCGGGCGAGTGGAAGTAACTCCCTCTGCTGCATCAACAACTACTACAGGCATATTCTTCCACATTTTGAAATCACTGCTCGAAAACAACAAGAAGGTTTAATGTATTTTTGAATCAGTACACATTATATTTAAGACACGGCACATTCGTGGGCTGACAAAAAAAAAAACAAAAACAAAAATCTAACTTTACGTTGTAATGAAACTATATATCTCAAAACGGGACAAATGTGACATGCCACTGCGAAATGGGCTGTTGTTTACGCGGAGCTGCGGTACCTGGTTCACTGTTATATTCGCTGCAAATACGTCCACAACGGGTTTGGTGGTCAAATTAATGTTTTTAAATCCCCATCCTTTAAAACATTGACTAAACATAAGCAAATCTTTGGCCTCTGCTGGGAGTGAGGTACACTTTGAGTGTTCTTTCCACCAAAAACAGTATTTTGTTTTTTTAATCCTCTTGGATTTACTCTCCTCACTGACTCTTTTTTATTGCCCAGTGAGATCAGTGAAAATCTCAGAAACCCTTAAAATAATCGTCCCATTCGCCTTAAAAATCGTGCATATTTTTCGGTAAATCTACAGAGTGGTTTTTCCCTGGAAATAAAATGTGTAGCACGATATCACATTCCAGTTGAATTTTTTTGGTGACTTTTCATAAATAAAATGCAATCTGTGAGAGTGCAAGATGCAATGTGCCTGTAGAAAAAAAGTAGGTTTGCAGCAAATATTACTGCTACGTACAGTATGTTTATTTCGTGTCCTGGTTACAAATTCCGTGCAAATTACTGGCGGTTCACAATGACTCGTTCGAACAACAGGTTAGGTCTTTTTCTGCTGTTTCGCAATAGGTAGGTTGCTCAGAACTCAATCAAGAAGTCCCCGGGCACAGGACAATGACATAAGTAGTTTACGACTAAAACCATTCACTGTTCTCGCATGGTCACCACGTGTCATTTAAAATTCAGAGCCGTGTTTGTTTTGCAGTGTGTCTGTGCGTGTTGGGTTGGGCGATGCTCCGAGGCTTCCAATGTAGGGTTGGGTTAGCAGGACACAGGGTCTCCTGATGCTTCCCAATCCAGGGGACACCAACACGGACAAAGCATTTGCCAAGGATACAAATAACATAAAGAGCCACCGATCGAAGTAGCAAATACCGTGTTCAACTAATACATTTTAAATTTTTGTTTCATAATAATCTGCCTTTTACTCCCATTCCCATTAAGGTCACTTCAAGTTCCTTATCCCTTTTGGAGAGTGTCCAATACCAGTCACAGTATTCCATCCAAGTTTGATTTGCCTGTTTTTAGTTCATCTTTCAAGAGAACCATTTCAAAAATAGAAGCCCATTTACTCCCAACGTCAATGCACAAGGACAGTGGAAGGTGATGTGAGTTAACAATAAATGTTTATGCCGATCCTGCAGGAAATTTAGAGTTTAATTTGCCAGCCTCTTGTATAGCCACAGTGCTTTTCAATTATCAGAAATGCCTGTGATATTTGCCTCTTAATGAGAAAAGAATGAAATACAGGAGGATAATTATGCAATGTCCATCACAAATAAAGACACTACACATATGAAAGTTCAGAACCAGCATGTTCAAGGAAGGAGGAAGGATAACAATGGCAAAGAAAGGGAACCTTGGATGACCAAATACGTTGTTAATTTGGTCAAAAGGTTAAAGGAAATGCATGAAAGGTTTAAGAGAATTGAATCAGACAAGGGCTTGCAGGAATATAAAGATAGGAGGAAGGAACTCCAGCAGGCAATTAGAAGGGACAAAGGGGGCCACAAAATAACTTTCGTTATTCGGTTTAAATAAAATCCAAAAGCTTCTTATACCTACATTAAAAACATGAGAATAATCAAGGACAAGGTAAGACCGGTCAATGATAAAGGAGGGAATATGTGCTTGGAGTCTGGCGATGGAGGCAAGCTACGAAATGAGTACTTTGCATCAAGAAGGACAGTGACATCAGTTTGGATAATACAAATATGCAAAGGCAGTTTAACATTCAGAACAAGGGGGTGTTGAGCTCTTAAAGAGCATGAAGGTGGTTACATCCTTAACACCTGATGGGATGTATCCCTGGTTATTGAGAAAGGCAAGAGAGAAAATTGTGGGAGCCTTGATGAAGATCTTTGCGTCCTCTCTGGACAAAGGTGAGGTTCCAGAAAACTGGAGAGTGGTTAATATTCCTTTATTTAAGAAGGGAAGTAGAAGAATCCAGGGAATTATTGGCCGGTGAGCCTCATGTCTGTGAAAGGAAAGCTATTGGAGAGGATTCTTCGGGATATAATTTACTCCCATTTGGAAAAGAATGGGTTAGTTGGGCACAGTCAACATGGCTTTGTACACATCAGATTGTGTCTTACTAACTTTTTGAGGAGATGACGAAGGTGATCAAGGAGGATAGGGTGTTGGATGTTGTCTACATAGATTTTAGGAAGGCATTTGATAATGTCCCCCATAGTAGGCTGATCCAGAAGATTAAGATGCACGGGATTAACAGTGACTTAATTGAGAACTGGTTTACTGATGGAAGACAGAATGTTGTGTTGGAAGGACAATATTCAGGCTGGAGGTCTGTGACCAGTGGATCTGTGCTGGACCTCTGCCATTTTGTGATACATGTTTGGACGTAAATATAGACAGGTTAGCTAGTAAGTTTGCAGAGGACACCAAGATTGCTGAGGTCGCAGACTGTGGGGAAGATATCAAAGTATATAGTGGAATATAGATCAGGAGCAAAAATGGGCAGAGAAATGGCAAATGGAGTTTAATCTGATGAATTGTGAGGTGTCGCACTTGGGGAGAAGGGAAAAATATGCCATTAATGGTATGACCCTTAACAACGTTGATAGACAGAGGGATCTTGGGGTACAAGACTGTAACTCCATGAAAGCGGCATCACATCGACAGAGTGGTAAGGCAGGCATATGATATGCTTGCTTTCATAGGTCAGGGCATCGAGTATAAAAGTTAAGACATCACGATGCAACTCAACCATCCTTGGTTAGGCCACATTTTGAATACTGTGTGCAGTCTGGTCGCCTCATTACAGCAAGGATTTGAACGTTTCAGAAAGCTGGAGAGGTGGTTGACCAGAATAATGCCTGGATTAGGGGGTATTAGCCTCAGGGAGATGCTGGACAGACGCGGAGAAATATGGATTATGGGCAGGTAGATAAGAAATGGTTCCTGGGTTCATAATGTCAAAGCAGAATTAGGCCATTCAGCCATCGAGTCTATTCTGCCATTCAATCTATATTTCCCTCTCAACCCCATTCTCCTGCCTTCTCCCCGTAACCTTTGACACCCTTGCTAATTATGAATCTGTCAATCTCTGCTTTAAAAAAAAAAACGGCGTAACCTCAGCCGTCAGTGGCGATGAATTCCACAGTTCACAACCTTTGACATCATGTTCAGTACAGACATTCGTGACCAAAGGACTGTTCCTGTACTGTACTATTCAATGTTCCAATGGTGCCTGGATTAGAGGGCATTCGCTACATGGAGAGGTTGTCCAGACTTGGATTGTTTTCTCTGGAAGAGAGGAGACCTGATATATGATTATGAGAGGCATAGATAGGATAGACAGTCAGAACCTTTTTCCCAGGATGGAAAAATACTGGAGGGCATAGATTTAAGTGAGAGGGACAAACTGTAAAGGAGATCTGCAGGGCAAGTTGTTTTACACAGGGGGTGGTGAATGCCTGGAACGTGCTGCCGGGGATGGTAGTTGAGGCAGACACAATAGTGCCATTCAAGACACCTTTGGATAGGCACATGGATATGCAGAGAATGGAAGGATATGGATTATGTGCAGGCAGATGGAAATTGCTCTCGGCATCAACGGCACCAAATTTATGCCGACTGCATTTTGTGGTTGTTCAAAAGAATTTCACAGTGCTGCGCATACGTGACAATAAAGAACCATTGAACCACTGATGTTCAGCACAGGCAATAGTGGGCGAAAGGGCATGTTCCTGTGCTGTGCTATTCTAAGTTCTAGAAGTCAGAACATCATGCATTCAGAGATTGGAAGTGAGAATTTCATGGTGTTAACCTGGTCCCAAAGGTATAATGGGAGAACGCGACCATTAAAACAAGATTATTCTTTGGTGAGAGTTGGGTGTAAATGACCAGTGCTGCAGTTAAAATGTTCCACGATGAAATCCTGTCCAGTTAAAAATATCTTGAGTGCTGCATTACTGAACTACTAACTGAATTAAATTGCAACAGTTTGTGAAGGGTCAAATAAAAATAAATGTTGTCATAGGTGAATACAGATTAGGAAAGGTTGAAGGACAGGTGGTTGGACAAAGGCCAAAGACGAAAATACAAAAGGTGTGATATAAGGATAGAAGATGAGCGAATTGTGAAGCCCGAGGAAGGAATATAGTGGAAGCGGACAGGGGGAGGGGGGAAGGGTAGAAATAGGTGTGAATATTGTGAATGTGGGTGTGGCACAGCACTGTTTTCTGTTTTCTACCTTCTTCGTGAGAGATTTGATTGGTTCACATGTTTCACTCAAGTATGACAGGAATGTGCTCAAGTAGTTGACGGAGTCCAGAAAACATTACACTTCTGTGAAATCCTTAGAAAGCTTAGTGTGTGTCTCCTTTGTGTAGGAAGGAACTGCAGATGCTGGTTTGCATCAAAGATGGGCACAAAATGCTGGAGTAACTCAGCGGGACGGGCAGCATCTCTGGGGAGAAGGAATGGGTGACGATTCGGGTTAAGACCCTTCTTCAGACTGGTCCTGGCCCTAAACGTCACCCATTCCTTCTCTCCAGAGATGCTGCCCGTCCCGCTGAGTTACTCCAGCATTTTGTATCTACCGTCAGTGTCTCCTTTGCTGTCTAGACTTTGGCTAGATACTGTAGGTTTTCATATCATCGGTGGCGATCAAATGACCAATGAAGGAGATCCCATTCATTTTGGACTTGAAATTCTAGTTCATTCACTTCAGTTGCTTGTCCCTGTATCTGCTCACCAGGGCTTTTGGCTACCATTAATTTCTAATTCCAGTTTCTTCCCACATCCTAAAGTGGTGGAGGTTAATAGGTTAATTGGCCTCTATAAATTGCCCCCGAGTGTGTATGGAGTGGATGTGAAAGTGGATAACATAGAATTAGATAGGCCTGGATAGAATGGTGTGGAGAGGATGTTTCCACTAGTGGGGGAGTCTAGGACCAGAGGGCACAACCTCAGAATAAAAGGACGTGCCTTTGGAATGGAAATAAGGAGTAATTTCTTGAGCGAGAGGGTGGTAAATCTGTGGAATTCATTGCCACAGATGGCAGTGGAGGCCAAGTCATTGGCTATTTTTAAAGCAGAGATTGATACACTTACTTGATTAGTAAGTGTGTCAAAGGTTAAGGGTGATGGCAGGAGAATGGGGTTAAGAGGAAAAAATAGATCTGCCAAGATTGATGGCAGAGTAGAATCAATGGTCCAAAGGGCCTAATTCTGCTCCTATGTCTTATGAGCTTCGGAACTAGTTTGAACGGGTGATCCATGGTTGGCTTGGACATGGTGGGCCGAAGGGCCTGTTTCCATGCGGTACTTTTCAATCAAAGTTCAAAATGATGTAAGTTGTAAGCAACAAAGACAGTTGAGGAAGGTCTGGAATTATGTTCCCAACTCCCCCAATCTTAAACAGAAAAAATAACATTTCATGATAACACATGCAGCTCAACAGAATACGGAATCTGATTGAAGGATAATTCACAATTATCAAGGGAACAACAGCGTGATAAACCTTGCATTCTTCGACAAGCAATTCACATCGGAAGCCAGCGGCCTAGGACTCATGGCATAATAACAGGCACAGCAGAAGGAGAGCACTGCTTACGTGGTCAAGCAGGGATGATCACATACCCAGTGAGGGAAGTGGTGTGAACATTGGTAAATGGAGGAGGAGTCAGCCCAGTGAGTCAAACTGCAGTCAGAACTTCAGTTGGAAAAGTCAAATAAATCAGTCAGACTCAATTTGACGATCTCAGGAATTAGCAACTATCTGCAAAGTTAGGCATCCGTACATTTAAGTGTTTTGAGAATATTGAAGCGCTTTGAAAAACAGGTGAGAATATTGATAGTATTTCTGGAAAGCATACCGCAGAACCTGAATAAAGTTGTTTGATTAAAGGACCCTTGTTGTCTGTCTTGTATATTGCAAAGGCAAGGTTCCTGCATGGACCTGACAAATGTTACATTTGGTCTAAGCTGACTGCTATTAGCCATCACACTGCTAAACTTGTCAGTAAAGCAAGTTGGTTTGCACCAGAGAAGCAAGCACAACAGTTTTAGCACCACAGAAGTGACAGTTGTATGTTGACTTTTTAAGCTTTTACAATATGTATTTTTCTGCATTCGACATTATTGATTATTCCTACAATATCCCTATCATACAGCTTGGATTGAGTCTTCTTTGGCCTAATTTTGAATTAGAAGTGATCAAAGCAGTTGTCAGAAGAGAATGATCATCACTATAACAGTATATCAGAGTTTACTGGAATTGTCATGTGATTTCCCTGACTTCAGTTGGTGGAAGAATAAATGCATCGTCAGACCTTTGCTGAAGCTATAAATTATTTCTAAGAGTTATTGATTGGTAAACAATAAATGAACTGTATTAAATAACAAACAGTATTAAAAGTATTTATAGTGATTACAGACTTCATTGTTGTCCTCAGAAATCATAAACAACAAAACTCGACATGAAACCCGATTC
Source organism: Okamejei kenojei (assembly GCA_035221665.1). Taxonomy (NCBI): domain Eukaryota; kingdom Metazoa; phylum Chordata; class Chondrichthyes; order Rajiformes; family Rajidae; genus Okamejei; species Okamejei kenojei. Next base: position 16,413,323 of record CM069133.1, read on the forward strand.
CTGGAACAAAATTTGCATTCAGCGTGTAACCACCCATGCTCTTTTGCCCCTCAACTCAGGCCATATATTGCACTGATCAGTGTGATTACCCGAGCAGAAACCTCCATTTTGGAGATGGTTCAATCCTTTCAGTGATGTGATGGGATCATGTTAGCGGGAGAAGGTGGGACGAGCAGTGGGGGGAGGGAGGGATGTTGCCAGAACAAAATCCCTCCATAAAATAGCTGAAGAAACACTGACACCTGGTTAAGTTTAGCGACCTGACCAGTAACCAGCAGTCTAACTACCAATAGCTTATCTAAAGTTTTTCAAATGCATTGAAGTTTTTATTTAATCAAAAATCCAAAACACTTAAAAGCTCATAGTTTCTGAAACAATAATAAATTCACTGTATTCATTATTATTTGCATTAGATCCTTGCACCCATTGCACTCTATTGAAACAAATAGAGATGCAGTCGCTGCTTAAGGTCCTAGTGCAGGTTGTCTGTGTGGTATACTTCACCAGGCATCATGGAGTACAGCCTCAGCTTCATAATTCCATGAGGAATTCAGTGAAATACGCATTTTGGAAAACAATCATTAATAATTGACTTGAAAATTTCTATAGATCAGGAAATGCCAGCAATTACATGGATAACTAGAAAGATTTATCTAGAAAACCTGGGCTTTAGGATAACAATCGAATGTGAACAATTTGTCATGAAATACACTGTTCAAGTCCTCTATAGATACCCCCCAAAGGATGTTTAAAATCAGTGGTTACACCGATAGTTTGGGGCATATGGGCGCTTTCCAAATAACTAACAGATGCATAGGAGGACATGAAACAGATGCCCAACCATGTTAGTTAGGACTATGGCTCATGCAGAACCTATGTCTATTGGATATTTACAGTGCTGGCAGATCATACAGCTGCCAATTTGCTGCTCCATTCCTCAGCTAATACACTTAAATCCATGCCATAGGGTCATAGAGTGACAGAAGTCTACTCCCCATTCAATCATGGCTGATCTATCTCTCCCTCCTAACTACATTCTCTGGCCTTCTCCCCATAACCCCTGTCACCCGTGGTTGCTAGTTTGCTGAAAGAATGTTGCTGTCATTTGTTCTGTGTATCTATCACTGCCTTAAAAATATCAATTGACTTGGCCTCCACAGCCTTCTGTGGCAAAGAATTCCACAGATTCACCACCCTCTGACTAAAGAAATACCTCCCCATCTCCTTCCGAAAGGAACGCCATTGAAACGCCAAGGAACAGCACCCCATATTACGCTTGGGTTGCTTACACCCCAGCAGTAAGAACATTGACTGCTCTAACTGCAAACAGCCCTTGCTTTCCCCCTCTCTCCATCCCCTCCCCCTTCCCAGTTCTCCCACCAGTCTTACAGTCTCCGACTACATTTTATCTCCGCCCTGCCCACTCCCCTGACATCAGTCCAAAGAAGTGTCTCGACCCAAAACGTCATCCATTCCTTCTCTCCAGAGATGCTGCCTGTCCCGCTGAGTTACTCCAGCATTTTGTGTCTACCTTCGATTTAAACCAGCATCTGCAGTTCTTTCCTACACATCATTGAAGCTAGGTTTGTTGCAGGAAAGATAGACACAAAATGCTGGAGTAACTCAGCGGGACAGGCAGCATCTCTGGAGAGAAGGAATGAGTGACGTTTCAGGTTGAGACCCTTCTTCAGACTGATTTGTTACAGGAAAGCCCCCTTGGGAGGAGGGATCGTTGATTCAGACACTTTATTTGGAGGTTGTGTTCCTCAACGCCCAGGGGACAAACTCGTCAGAGTTTGTTAGTTCAACAGAGCTTGAAGCTACAGGTACTGAAGGATATGATCCTGATTTCTCTGGATACTTTCAAGAGAGAGCTAGATAGGGCTCTTGAAGATAGCGGAGTCAGCGGATATGGGGATAAGGCAGAAATGGGGTACTGATTGGGGATGATCAGCCATGATCACATTGAATGGCGGTGCTGGCTCGAAGGGCCGAATGGCCTACTCCTGCACGTATTGTCTATTGTCTTATTGATTTCAAGATTCTTGTTGACACCAGCAAGCCCCAGACATAGATCCATCAGAAAGAATGAACTAAATATACAATATTTCTATAATTTATTCTTTTTTGGGGATGTGAATGATAGCGGTGAGGCCGATATTTATTTCCGTCTAAATTAATCATTCAAGAAGGTGGTGGTGAGCTGTCATATACAACGGCTGCAGTCATTGGGTGAAGGTACACACACACACACACACACACTATTTCATGGACAGGGAAATCCAGGTTTTAGACTCAGCAGTAATGAAAGACTAGTGAAAAGACTATTTTGCTGGGCGATGTGCCATTGAGCAGAAAACCTGCACGTGATAGTACATCGTAGGTAGACACAAAATGCTGGAGTAACTCAGCGGGACAGGCAGCATCTCTGGAGGTGTGTGAAGAAGGGTCTCGACCCGAAACATCACCCGCTCCTTCTCTCCAGAGATGCTGCCTGTCCTGCTGAGTTACTCCAGCATTTTGTGTCTATCTTTGGTGTAAACCAGCATCTGCAGTTCCTTCCCTGCAGGTACCAGTCCCTTCAAACATGTACTGTCCCTGCCTGCGTCAAAGTCTCCACTATTGTCCCTGTTCCCAAAAAGACAAGGATTACTGGTCTTAATGACTACAAGCCTGTGGCACTGATCTCTGTAGTCATGAAGACCCTTAAAAGACTTGTGCTGGCCCACCTGAAAAATATCACAAACCCCCTGCTGGACCTTCTGCAGTTTGCATATCGGGCAAATAGATCAGTGGATGACGAAGTCAACCTTCATCCTCCAGAACCTAGATCGCCAGGGGACCTATGCAAGGATTTTGTTTGTGGATTTTAGCTCTGTATTCTACACCATTGTGCCAGAGCTACTACACTCCAAACTCTCCCAGTTGACTGTGCCTGAACCCCTCTGTCAGTGGATCACCAACTTCTTGACAGACAGGAAGCAGCATGTGAGGCTGGGAAAGCACATCTCGGACCCGCAGACCCTCAAAATAGGAGCACCACAAGGCTGCGTACTCTCCCCTCTCCTTTACTCTCTCTACACTCTCTCGACTGCACCTCCACTGACTCCTCTGTCAAGCTTCTCAAGTTTGCAGATGATACACCCCTGATTGGACTGATCCAGGATGGGGAGGAATCTGCCTACAGACAGGAAGTGACACAGCTGGCATCCAGGTGCCTTCATAAGGTGCCTTCATAAGAAGGCACCATCAACAACACCACAGTCACATCTGTGGAGTCCTTTAAGTTCCTTGGAATCATAATGTCTAAAGACCTTAAATGGGGGGGTCCAACAGAGGATGTACTTCCTGTGGCTGCTGAGGAAACACAATCTGCCACAGGCAATGATGGTCCAATTCTATACGGCCATCGTAGTCAGTCCTCACATTCTCCATCATGGTCTGGTTTGGCTCAGCCACCAAGCACGACACCTGGAGGCTGCAGCGAATTGTTCAATCAGCTGTGAAAGCTGTTGGCTGCAACCTTCCCTGCATTGATGAACTGTACACTGCAAGGGCCAGGAAGCGAGCGGGCAAGATCATCTCTGACCCCTCTCACTCTGGCCACAAACTCTTTGAATCAATTCCCTCTGAAAGGCAACTCCGGACCGTCAAAGCCACCACAGCCAGACATAAAAGCAGCTTTTTTCCCCACGAGCAGTGGCTCTCCTCAATAACCAAAAGTCTGTGGCCTCAATTTGCTCTGGTATTTTATTTCATTCACATGTTTAAAATATAATGTTTTATTCTTAATGCTTTAATGTTTTATGTTTTATTCTTTATGGTTTACTGTATATCATATTGTTACTTGCGAGTGGAGCACCAAGGCAAATTCCTTGTATGTGTACATACTTAAACGTATTAATTCATTCATTCCTAACCATACTAAATATTTAATCATGCTCGCCACTAGTTCGTTGCAGATAGTGAAAAGCCATTGGGTTGTTAGGAACGGAGTCACACACCACAGACAGCTCAGCCTCTGACCTGTTACTTGTAGCTACCGTCCAATTAAGTCCCTGACCAATTGTAGCCTCCAGGATTTAGATGGTGGGAAATTAATTAATGAAGAAGTCATTGAACAAAGTTGGTTAATTTGAGGCTTGTACAGCGCATGTTGTTGGTTATTTGACGGTTCGATGTGATTCTCAGAGAATAACAGCTGTTCTAAATTTGTGATTTCGGGGGACATATCTGGGGGCAACGATGTTCAGTGCACACTACCCACCAACCTCAGCATATTGGAAGAGCTCCGATTTCCAGTGCATGGTGCCGACTACACTTTGCATATAGACAGAAAGCCAAGAGCAAAACGCAAAATGGTGGAGGGACTCAGCAGGTCAGGCCGCAATTATGGAGGGAGTGCACATGTGACATTACATTCAGGACCCTTCTACAGACCGATTGGAGTAGGGGGGAGAAAGCTCGAAAAGAGAGGTGTGGGCAGGACAAAGCCTGGCAAGTGATAGATGGATACAGATGATGAGGGCTTGATTAACTGATGGGCGAAGTGTTGAAAAATGGGTGTCAGATAAGGTGACAAGGAGTGAAATGTAAAGCCAGAGGGAAGGATAAAGATGGAAGGGGATAGAGGAGAGGGCAGAAAGGGAGAATTAAAGGGAAAAGAGAGATATGGGGATTGGAGACGAGTGTTTGTGGGAGGAGAAGGGAACAGAAAGGGTGGGAGATAGTAGGAGAAATGGATGCACACTGGGGTGGAGGTGGGGGCAAAGAAAAAAGAGAGAAGATGGGGGGAGTGGTTGATAATCCGAGTTAGATTGTATTCAGGCAATGGAGTGATTTATGTTTTGTGATTGCGAGCTTCTTGCAGAATATTTTGCAGAATACAAGGTGTATAAGCACTCATTATGATAAAATGTAGGTGTTAGCTGATCTACATTATTGTTTGTCAAAGATGACATCATCAAACGATGAGAAAATTCAAGATTGAAGAGAGCAGAGGTTTTTAGTCACAATGAAAAGAAGATTTTGCATTCACTGCTGAAGATGGCAGAGCACTATTCCACACCTGTAAAGCTCCATTCACTCACTGTCGAGTGTGAAATGTGAAGCATTGCCACAAAGCAAAAAAGATGGAGCCTCTTGAGGCCACAAGCTCAAGCAGTAATTCACAGTAAGTATGCGGCTCAATATTTTTTAAGAACTGAAGTGTAGGACTAAAAATACATTTGTAAAGATTGCAGCTCTTGAGCTTCATGGTCATTAGGGCTGACTAACTGCACCATTGAAAATCAAGGGTCGATGGTTAAAGGTTTCTCTTATTGGGCATGGTTAGTGTCTGACACTTATCTGGTGCCAGCATTATTTGCCAGTTGTCAGCCCATGCATGAATGTCGCCCACAACATCCTCAAATGCTCAAGAATTATGAATGGAACTGAATATTTTGCACTAATTCGTATATTTTCTTCACCTGAATATTCATTCGGCATTCATGGCTGACAAGCACTTTAGCCTTGTGCTCATATTCCTTTCTTTGTTACACTACATGCAGTTCAATGCTCAATGTCCTGTCACCGGCCATGATTCCTTTGTTCTGGGACAATCTGTTGTGTCATCTACGTTTGAGTCATCTTTGACAAATCAAAGGGGGGGTGGGGGGCAACAGGGCACAGACTTCACCCATTAATGCTCTCGATTTAACTCTTGAATCTATTGCCGACATCAGATGCCATGCGAACACATTAAATGTGATAGACCCAGTCAATGGCATGCTCAATGGTCAGGTCAATGGCATGCTCAAGCAATGATCCTATCATGCTTGACCATTCAAGACCTGCTCTTCTGTACTCAATAAGACCTCAGAGCATGGTAGGCTGCCACTCTCAATATGCCGCTGGCTTGCCATGTGAGCTGCACCACATCGTCATGAGGGCTCGGTTTATAGGGCGATTACTAATCGCCGATTAGTTATGGACCAGGAAAAAAGAAGAAGTAGAAAAAGAAGAAGAGGAAGAGAAAAAATGAGACACAAGGTATTGCAGATGTTGGAATTATGAGCAAACATCACAGAGTGCTGAAGTAACTCAGTAGGTCCGGCATCATCTCTGGAGAACATGGGTAGGTGACATTTTGACCCTTCTTCAGACCTCTTCTTATCTCTATTGTTGAGCATCAGAGAATCTGTTTAGCTTGAACACCAATATAAAAATCAAACTCAATATAAAATATTTCAAACTAAATCATTGAATCAAATCTCTCAACATTGCATGAAGATGTCTGCTAATTAACCACGTGTGTCCCTTTAGTGTTTGCCATCTTTGTTGCTTTGGCATACCAGTGGCACGCAATAGTATTTCTTCCAGGGATAAGTTGATGCAGCTGCACTAGTTTCCCTGCAGGTTGGCTGCTGCTGCTGGACCTGGTTGTTCTACAAAGGAGAGATGTTGTGCCGTATGCCGTATGCATGTGCCGTATCATTTAGCCATGTGCCGCCTAGTTGAATGCCTTGCAGTGGGCAAAAGCATTGAGATACGAGTGTGAGTTATGCAGGATGATAATGTGCAATGGGTCAGAATGGAGGAGGATTGATGGTTTTAGAAAGATATTGGATTGTATTTGAAGGTATATTCACTGAGCATTAAGAAACATCCAGACAGGTACATGGATAGGGCAGGTTTAGAGGGATATGGGTCAAACACAGACATGTGGGACTAGTGTAGGTGGTGTAGAGTAGACGTTGGTTGGTGTGGGCAAGTTGGTCTGAAAGGCCTGTTTCCATGCTGTATGACTCTATGACACTGACTTTGTGTGAACGTCTTACATCACTCCATCAATGTCCTCAGGCTTGATTCCTCATATTGACAACCCTGCTATCTTCACCTAGTATCTTCCAAGTTGTATCTGGGGGATGTCCTGGTCTTCTTACTTGTGTGCGGGACATCTTCCCTCTTCTAAACCTCTGGTGATAAAATCTCCAATACAATGCCCAAAAACCATAGCAGGTGATGCCATCCTTAAATGTCTTGCAGCTACAGAACTCCTGCCAATGACAATGAACATAGGATACTGGGGAAAAAAAAAAGACAATTTAAACTTTTTATCGCTCTGTAATCTCATAAGCTGATAAGTGAACTAACTGGTGATATGTCACCATTTCTGATCTCTGGAAGACCTCCCGGCCAGTTGCTGCAATCCGGAACTGATTGTTGCTCTCTGGGAACAAAGTAATGGAAGGCCAATAACCAGGAAGACACTAAAGAAGGGTCTCGACCTGCAATGTCACCCATTCCTTCTCTTCAGAGGTGCTGCCTGTCCCGCTGAGTTACTCCAGCATCTTGTGTCTTCCAGGAAGATACTGATGTCTTCAGGAGCAATGACAGCAAGCAGAGCTCTGACTGGAGCAGCCAGGAGCTCACTGAGGCAACACATCCTCTGTCTTATTGGAAGTGTAAACCTACTCCAGCAACTGACTTCTTTGTGGGTAGCTCGATATTGTATGGTTTGCACAACACACCAAGTCTACCCTACCTCCATATTGTAAATGGCACAGCCTGGTTCTGCATAATGCCCTGTAAGAGGTTGGAGATGATCTTCCATTGGCATACTTTGTATCTTGTCAGGCAGGTCAAACAAGATACAAGTATGATCATAATTTCCATGTGCCTCCACATCAGCCTATCCATAGTCACTCTCTTACTGTAGTTGTCTTTTGAGTTCTCAAGATCAATACAGATGTTCGATTTCTCCCTCCAGGGAGCTGGTCCTCAAACTTCCCTCTTTTTGTCTAACTGTGAGATTAATTAATATCATGAAGCGATTCACTTCTTTCCTTTGTTAATACTTCCGTGAATGTAATATCATGCTAATGTTCTTTCCCTAAATCATTTCAGCGTCACCACTTTAACATAAAGTGCAAATGAATGGCTAAGGACACTTACAAAAGATGCAGTACTGTCTGCAGAAATAGCTTTGTATAACTTCTATCATTTATTTATGCATTAAATGTGCTCGAGAGCATCATGCAAGCAACACATTGGTTCAATGTGTGAATATTCCTGAGGCAACTTGGCAATTCCTCCCAACAAGGTGACGGGTTTTCTAAAGGCATGAAGTGAGTTTTCTGACGCCAGCGCCAGTTGCTTAAATCATGCGCTTTTTTCAGCCAATGTGATCTCCTCCTGTCCATGCTTCCAGCGCCAGTTGATCGCCACTTTTCACTTCAGTGGTGCAAGTGCCATCTGACATGCTGGTGAGGCCTTTCTGCAAAGCCATATGTCGACAATTACTGCTGACAAATTTAGGCATGAAGGGATTGTGAATCAAAATCTGAGCTGATGCACAGAATCCAAGCAATTGGAAACTTGAGCCGTCTTTCCTTGCATTGCGCCCTCTATATACCCCAACGCTTGCTGGTCAGTTAAAAACTTTTTCATTCTTTTACATAAAGGAAAATTGCCATTAGTGATTTCAATGGAGTAGGAAGCATCCTTCACTGCTTTTGTTTTCATATCTTTAGCGTTTAATGATGTAGTCAACCACTGACGTGCTCATATCCCACTTTTAGAAAGCTGACTGCAAAACTGAGCGAAGATGTTCTGCGGCAGTCTTCATTCTCTCCATTCCTCTCACTGAAGAATACCAACGTTTTGGCCACCTGTCCTGTTTCACAGCATACTTGCAATCTTCTGGCCTGCAATGCCAGTAGGAGTCAGTGTCAAGTGGGTGTGTTTAAAAACTGCAGCTGCAATAAATGCTCTGTTCTGCTCCGTGTGAGTGGCCCACGAATTGTCCCAACCAGACAGACCTCACCCAATTTTAGCTGACAATGTCCAAAATGAGTATGACATGGTGGATTTTGGTCCATAAACATTTGAAATGCAAACAACTTGTGTGTAGTATTTTGGACTGTGTTTGGAACCACCAGTTAAAACTTTGCATCCACACAATTCTCACAGAGGCACATTTCCATTGATCATATGTCAGAAGCACCAACATCCAAACACATGACATTCAAAACAATAGACACGCACAATTCATTTTCTAGCCAATTTTTCCAGCAGTCCCCCTCAAATTATCCTTCCAATCATGCATTAATTTAGTCGCTGGATCATCCTAATACTGTGGTTTTGATTGCACCAAACGACCACATTTTGATGGCAATTTGCTTTCGATGGCTGTGCCAACTAATCATGTCCTGAACTATTTAAACAAAGCAGCAATCAAACCACAAGACGTGAAAAATAATATCTGCACTTTTTAATACAATTACGTACAGGCACTTCAAGAAAGTCAATTATATTTTAATATCAGATAGTTTATTGCAACTTAATAATTTAAAGAAATTAAGCTCCCATTAAACTGTTGGTAACCAGCCTTGGTGCTATGATTTCAGCAGTGGAATCTTATTTCACTCTTACCCAGGATGAAGGAGGTAGAATACCAGTTGATTAACGTCAAAGTGGCAATAAATAGTGGGACATAACATGTATGATGTTCTATGCAGTACAAGTCATGAGTCTTATTGAAGGATCTTGCACTGTACAATTCACTTTCCCTGATATATAAACAATTGTGTGTTTCATTAAGTAACAAATCTTATAAAACAGCGCTGATCCTGATTTACGATTGCAACTCACAGAAATATTTGCAAGTGAAATTGTAAAATCAGTAATTGCAGCACAGATATCCTATTTGTGCACTCATATTTTCAACAACACCTGCAAACTTGTAGGACCACTGGCAAATTTCAAGCAACTGACGATCTTATAATCAAATTTCCTAATATTTATATAATGCCAAGAGATTATGCTCTTTTGATGAAAAGGTGAGAACAAGCATCAAATGAATGTTGTGCTATTAGGACGTGCCTATTTTAAAGCCTAGTTGTAACACAATTTTTGTCCTAATTACAATAATGTGAATGTTCCTGATGGTGTCATTCAGCCAACTGCAGAAATAGCATTGACTGGAAGCAACATTTTGCATCCTGCACTCACTTCCACTGAAAGGTTTAGAATGCACTGGCTGTTAGATGGCACCGGAATGGTTCAGGCAGATGTTCTTGGACATACCTTTAATGGAGGAAGTGCACAGAAGGTACTTCTCCGTGGATTGTCACCTTGCTGTGGTGGAGAAGCTTGTGTGGTCCTGAGAACAGTGCCGTCTGGAGTTATGCTCCTGGTAGGGCCACCCATGGCAGTAAGGTCGAGGGGGAGGTCTCTGACAAAGAGCAATCCATCCAAGACCTCAATGGTGGAACAGGCGGAGGACGATGGCTGACCTTAGTGGAGCGTCACAACGGCTGGGATGAAGGGTGCAGCGGAAAATGATCTCCGGTTGTCTTGGACTCCATGCCATTAGATCCTGACCCAGATCCTACAAGGACCGTGGGGTGGCTGTCTGTGCTCCAGTCGCCCCACGTTAAACAAAGTCACGCACAGGCGTCCTCCATATAGGGAATAGCACCCTGGAGACACACATGGTCAGCCATGACCGAAGGGGGCCTAAGTAGAGAAGGTGGGATATCCTGTATCCACCTCTATTTCTGCTACATTGACGACTGCATCGGGGCTACCTCCTGCACCCATGCAGAACCCTTGGATATTAACCTCACCACAACTTCCGCCCAGCCCTCAAGTCCACCTGGACTATCGCAGACGCCTCCCTCCCCTGTCTTGGTCTCACCGTGTCCGTCACAAGAGATAGACTATTGGCTGATGTTTACGACAAACCGGCTGACTCCCACGGAGACTGTTCCCTCCACAATAGCGGCGCAGCTGGTGGGGCTGCTGCCTCACAACGCCAAAGACCTGGGTTCAATCCCGACCTCAGCTGTTGTCTATGTGGAGTTTGTGCATTCTCCCTGTGGCCATGTGAGTTTCCCTCGGGTGCTCCAGTTTTTTTCCCACATCCCAAAGATATGCAGGTTTGTAGGTTAATTGATTTGTGTAAAATTGCCCCTAATGTGTAGGGAATGGTTGAGAAAGTGGGATAATGTAGAATTAATGTGAATGGTTGATCGATGGTTGGCATGGATTCTGTGGTCTGAGGAGCCTGTTTCCATGCTGCATCCCTAAGAAAGGAATAGAACCCTTACAAGAGACAGGATGGGTGGGGGTGTAGTCTAGATTGTAGAGGGAGCCTGTTAGGGGATGTTAGGGGATAATTTGTCCTCTGAGGTGAAGCAGAGAGATCAAGAATAAAATAGTGAAATGATGTCAGAGATGATCCAAGTGAATTTGATTTCCACACCAGTGCAGGAGGTACAATGCAGTTGGAGCTGCAGGGGAGAAAGAGTTAGGGAGAGGTGCCAGAGTAGTTCCTCTTCCACCACTGTTTCTATTTGCCCCCCTCCTTCCCTTCCTTGGTCACACACCACCTTCCTTTCCCATCATACTCCATCATGTCCAACCCCTAGTTATCTCCACCAAACATATTTTGCATGGATGTGAAACTTAGATTGCAAATCAGCTGCCAGCATCTGAACAGACCCCAGAGATAAGTTCCAAAAACAAACTATTGTAGATCTTAGTAATCTGAAATGGAAAAAAAAACTTTTCCTGGTTCTTAGGGAAAGTGCCAGACTGAAATGTGAACTCGATTTCTCTCACTCTACAGATGCTGCCTGACCTGCTGGGTAGTTCCGACATTTTGTAGTTTTATTCACTGAGTTCAGAACAAGGGACGGATTGTTAGTTGTGAGGCTATTGCAAATCACTCTTTAATGTCGGTATGTGGCACGTAGGGATTATTAACCTGAATTAATTAGCATGAATTAATCTGAACAAGGGTCTCGATTCGAAACGTCACCCATTGCTTCTCTCCAGAGATGCTGCCTGTCCCGCTGAGTTACTCCAGCATTTTGTGTCTATTTAAACCAGCATCGACACTTCTTTCTTGGAAATTATTAACCTGTTCACTGTTAGGGTCTTTTTTTTCCTCTTGGCCTTGACCCGAGTATACTCGGGTGTGGAACTGAACAGGTTAAAGAGGAGGTGACGGGCATGTTGGAGAGAATTGGTTGTAGGGGTATGGAGACAATAGACAATAGACAATAGGTGCAGGAGTAGGCCATTCGGCCCTTCGAGCCAACACCGCCATTCAATGTGATCATGGCTGATCATCCCCAATCAGTACCCCGTTCCTGCCTTCTCCCCATATCCCCTGACTCCGCTATCTTTAAGAGCCCTATCTAGCTCTCTCTTGAAAGTATCCAGAGAACCAGCCTCCACCGTACTCTGAGGCAGAGAATTCCACAGACTCACAACTCTCTGTGAGAAAAAGTGTTACCTCGCCTCCGTTCTAAATGGCTTACCCCTTATTCTTAAACTGTGGCCCCTGGTTCTGGATGCCCCCAACATCGGGAACATGTTTCCTGCCTCTAGCGTGTCCAAACCACTTAATAATCTTATATGTTTCAATAAGATTCCCTCTCATCCTTCTAAACTCCAGAATATACAAGCCCAGCCACTCCATTCTCTCTGCATATGACAGTCCCGCCACCCCGGGAATTAACCTTGTAAACCTACGCTGCACTCCCTCAATAGCAAGAATATCCTTCCTCAAATTAGAGGACCAAAGCTGCACACAATACCCCAGGTGTGGTCTCACTTGGGCCCTATACAAATGCAGAAGGACCTCTTTGCTCCTATACTCAACTTCTCTTGTTATAAAGGCCAACATGCCATTCGTTTTCTTCACAGCCTGCTGTACCTGCATGCTTACTTTCATGGACTGATGAACAAGGACCCCCAGATCCGGTTGTACTTCCTCTTTTCCCAACTTGACACCATTTAGATAGTAATCTGCCTTCCTGTCTAGCTAACTGGTCTTTAATCCCCTGTTATCTCTCTCCTGCCTTTCATAAAAAATGGGATAACATTAGCTAGCCTCCAATCCACAGGAACTGATCCTGAATCTATTGAACATTGGAAAATTATCACCAATGCATCCACGATTTCTAGAGCCATTTCCTTAAGTACGCTGGGATGCAGACCATCAGGCCCTGGGGATTTATCAGCCTTCAGTCCCATCAGTCGACCCAACACCATTTCCTGCCTAATGTGAATTTTCTTCAGTTCCTCCGTCACCCCAGATCCTCTGGCCACCAGTACATCAGGAAGATTGTTTGTGTCCTCCCAAGTGAAGACAGATCTAAAGTACCTGTTCAACTCATCTGCCATTTCCTTGTTCCCCAAAATAAATTCACCTTTTTCAGTCTTCAAGTGTCCAACTTTCGTCTTAACTAATTTTCCCCTCTTCATATACTTATAGAAGCTTTTACTATCCTCCTTTATATTCTTGGCTAGCTTACCTTCGTCCCTCATCTTTTCTCCTCGTATTGCCTTTTTAGTTATCTTCTGTTGCTCTTTAAACATTACCCAATCCTCATCTTTGCTACGTTATACTTCTCTTTTATTTTTATACTGCCCCTGACGTCCCTTGTCAGCCACGGTCGGCCCTTACCCCCTTTGGAATCTTTCTTCCTCTTTGGAATGAACTGATCCTGCACCTTCTGTATTATTCCCAGAAATACCTGCCATTGTCGTTCCACTGTCATCCCTGCTCGGGTATCTTTCCAGTCAACTTTGGCCAGCTCCTCCCTCATGGCTCCATAGTCCCCTTTATTTAGCTGTAACACTGACACCTCCGATTTACCCTTCTCCCTCTCCAATTGTGAATTAAACTTGACCATGTTATGGTCACTACCTCCTCATGGCTCCTTAACCTCAAGTTCCTTTATCAAATCCGGTTCATTACATAACACTAAATCCAGAATTGCCTTCTCCCTGGTTGGCTCCTGTACAAGCTGCAGTACAGGCTGCAAAACAAGAAAGGGGGAACGGGACTGATATGATCACTCTATTTGAGAGCTGGCACAGACCCTGTGGACCAAATGGCCTGCATCTGTGTTGTGACTGAAAAATATCTCCGGAGACTTTCATTCAGCTTGAGTCTTTTGTTTGGATGGCCTTGATCATCCCTGAATTTAATCATTCCATCAACAACTTTACTCATCAAACTCACACATTTGTTCTTAGTGCCCAAATCGTTCTTACCTGTTAAAATCTCAACTTCACTCAACAAATGACACAGAGAAATTCTACCTTGACTAATGCCTTTCCAGGAATCACCTCCATTACTTTGCTCAACTTCACTACAAGTTGCGTTATTAAAATGACAGGTCCTCCACAGGTTACAACAGGGTTCTGTTTCGGAGAACTGCTTGTAACCTGAACCCTTTACATGTTAGAAATGCAATGATCTGGCAACATCTTTAAACAAAAGCATAGAACGGGTAAGGGTAACATGTAATTAAAGCAGGGTATTTAACTCCACTCAGATTTCACTGTGAGATGTATAGCCGTTGTATTGCTGTGAACCAAGCTCCCACATGTTAGAAGATGCCTGCAGCCCCAAAGGATCTGGCAAGTGTAACCCACCTATCTCCCTGACGCTTGTTTGTATGCACAGACTGTCCATAAATCAGGCATTCATAATCTGGGAAGGATCTGTTCTGATACAATTATTACTGTGCATTGAGTTTGTGGCAGATGTATCATCATCACAAGAGCTGTCACATTTGAAACAATATCAACCCTTCTCTCATTCCCTGGAACATGTCCCTCCTTCCACTTTGCACATCAAATAAACTCAGCCATTCGGCCGTTATCCACAACCTATTTATTATTCTTTGAGCTAACATCCCTGGCAATTAAAACATAAATATTATTTTTGCCGATATCTTGGTCCTAGAAATAACTCTAGAAACCTCTGTATCTCTATCACCTTCTATTTCTTCCTTAAATACATTCCTTGAATCCCACATATTTGACCAAGCTTTTGGCCACTTCCCCAATTTTATTCTTATGTGGATCTGTTTCATATTTGGTTCTGCTGAACTGCACAGGAGCTTTTACTGTTTTAAAGCTGCCACATAAATGCAGGTTTTTGTTGTTTCAAATTGCTTTTGCATTATAACTGTAGTGTTGAGCGAAACCAAACACTTTGCAGTGGCACAACAGTTGGTGTGTGAATGCATCCCATGCGACAATTTGCAATGTTTGTGCAGTTAGTGTGTTGTTAATTCGGATCAAAATACATTTATAGTTATCAGTTATACCAGCAAGAAATAGGACATAAGACATTTCACAAAATCTGGCTTGTCCCCTAAAATATTACCATAACTGGGAATATGAATTCATGTCTATGATATACTGTACTTTCATAACATTTAAATTCAGGGATCAATAAACTTTGTGGAGCTCCCTCTTTGTTAATTTGATAAGAAAATTAACATTAATAAGATGAATACTAATATTTGCTAAAAGTAGCAACCAAATTTTGGCTTGGAGGTTAGTTGAACTGCACTTAATCTTTAGATAAGTTGACAGTCCTGCAACACATTCTAAAATACTTAATGAATCTATCTGCAGCATTCCAATCTACGATAATTTGCAATGAGCTTCATTAAAGCATATGCAAAGTTCTTCAGGCCCAATAGATCTGCAAAGCTGAAGTTGCCCTATCTAATAATATTAGTGTTTTATTTGTCAAAGAACTGAGACGCGATACTTCAGACCGGAAAAGCAAATAGTTGCACAAGAGCATTAAATGAGACAAAGTAATACTATGTAATATCAATACGTCTATTTTTCATGAGATCATTTTGAAGAATGCACAGTAAAATATTTCACATATTGAGCAATCATTTATTTCTATCTGGAATGTAGTTCCAGTGAAGATGTGTGCATTGAGCATGGTGGTATGAGAGGAGGGATAAAGTGGTGTACTGCGTGCCCATCAAAAATGTGTTTTTTAAGGGGAATGGTAAATTGCACTTTTCTTCGCAAACCACACAGCAGGCACACACAATAGTGGCTTTTAATAGGTTTTTAGATGGGCACATGGATATATGGGGAATGGTGAGATATGGATCATGTGCAGGCAAAGAAGATTACTTTAACTTGTCTTAAAGAAGGAACTGCAGATGCTGGAATGTCGAGGGTACACAAAATGCTGGAAATCATAGATGCTGCTGCACCCGCTGAGTTTCTCCAGCATTTTGTGTACTTTAACTTGTCATCACGTAAAGCGCAGACATTGTGGGCCAAAGAGCCTGTTCCTGTGCTGTGTTATTCAAGTTCTAAGTGAAAGATATATGCATATTTTGTCGATACAATAGTTAAAACAAGTTATGTCTGAAGAAATAAAAGAAGATTTTGAAATTTAAGACAGTTCCATTTAAGAATAAGGAGTAAGCCATTTAGAACGGAGACAAGGAAACACTTTTTCTCACAGAGAGTGGTGAGTCTGTGGAATTCTCTGCCTCAGAGGGCGGTGGAGGCAGGTTCTCTGGATGCTTTCAAGAGTGAGCTAGATAGGGCTCTTAAAAATAGCGGTCAGGGGATATGGGGGGAAGGCAGGAACGGGGTACTGATTGGGGATGATTAGCAATGATCACATTGCCTCCAAGGGCCAAATGGCCTACTCCTGCACCTATTGTCGATTGTCTATTGTTTATTGTCTATTGTAAGAAGAGGGATGGGAGGGGCAGGGCAGAAGCCATGCTCGCTCGCTCCCTCGTGTGTCAGACGACGCATAGCTCTCTGTTGGCTTTCATCGTCGTCCAGCATGTTGACAGAATTGGCCGCCCGACAGGTTACAGAGCGCATCGTGTCCTCGTTTCCAGAAATCGCCACGAGGAGGCTTCTGTCATGATCCCCAGAATCCATGCTGATGAAAATCAAAATATACTGCAAATGCTGGAAATCTTAAATAAAAATAATAAATGCTGGAAACACTCGGCAGGTCAAGCTGCACCTGTGAGAAGAAAAGCATAGCATTAACATTAGCTGTTTTTCTCTTCATAAAGATCTGGCTTGATTTATGGTGTATTTCTAACGTTTTACAATTTTATCATTGTTATATGAGCAGCATGATTCTTATGTTGAGCAAATATGAATACATTGAATCAAATAGCCTTCCTCAATGCTAATTTTGATGGCATGCAATTGTTAATCCAGGGAGGTTATTAGCAAATAAAAGAAACTCTGGCAAGTGGGAGGCTTTCAAAAGTGAGATTGGAAGATTGAGTGAAGGGTATGGTTGGTCGGCAGGATGGGGGAACCTTGGTTGGAGAGCGATATTGATACTCTGGCCATGGAAAAGACAAAGGTCGGCACGGTGGCGCAGCAGTAGAGTTGCTGCCTTACAGCACCAGTGACCCGGGTTCCATCCCGGCCACGGGTGCATGTCTGGACGGAATTTGTACGATCTCCCCATGACCGCGTGAGTTTTCTCTGAGATCTTCGGTTTCCCCCCACACGCCAAAGGCATCCAGGTTTGTAGGTTAATTGGCTTGGTATAAGTGTAAATAGTAAGATTAAACGAGAACTTACCAGTTCGAAGTTTGATCGTTATTTTATGAGGAGTAACGATGAGGGATTACGTGAAGAAGCCCCGCCTGGCGCTGGAACGGCATACTTCAAAGCAGCGGCATGAAAAACACAGAACATAATAGCCGGAGTAAGATAGTAAGGCTCAACATAGATTTTGAACTACCAGATGATCATTTATTTTATGAGGGTCGGGAGTGGAGGGCACGTAATCCCTCATCGTTACTCCTCATAAAATAACGATCAAACTTCGAACTGGTAAATTCTCATTTAATCTTACTATTTTACTTCGGAGTCACGTGAGTGACTACGTGAAGATTTTGAAGCTTTCTGTGTTTTTTATGTCGTAGACTCATTCCATACGACACTCTGGCTCACACAACAGTAATGAGCAAAATAACACATTTTTTCCTCCAAACATTGCCTCAAGTTATGTGATAAATTATTTCACATTATAAAAGAATAAAAGTAATGCCCTTTCCATTGAAAGGCAAGTTTATCACAAAATATCAATTGATATATATAATTTGATGGTATGAACAAAGCAACAATTATAGAGAACCCAACACTCCATGTCCAATCGTGACACAATGACTAATTTCATTTAATTTAATATTTATTTTACACCCTCCTGTGGCCTTGCATCTTTGCTCGAGCGGCTCATCCTGTGCCATTCCTGTGAATGTATCTACCTCCTTAACAGAGTGATTTTCCACATTTCAGTGTCTAGTTCCACTGAGTGTTATTCAATGTTTAACCATCTAGAATACATTTCTCTAGAACCATCAGTTTTACTGAAACCTAATGTGGTTTTTTGTGTGTAATAAGTAGTGCTGTCTCATTACCACAGAGACTCTTACTTACTTCAACATATTTCATCAATGTTCACACACACACACAATTTAAGGCCGACAGGATATGCTTATAGGTTTACCTTGGTTCCAGTTCTTCTTGGTCTGCTTTGTTTGGTAAATTCATAAACATATATGATAATGTAATCTGTATCCACATACAATTATAACGTAATATTTGCAATGTTTGCACTCTTATCTTGATACTAAAGTCATCAGCATTATTACTTTTAATGTTAACTTTTTTGAATCATTGATAGAATTGGAGTCCATTGCCTAAGGCAATTCCTGACTATATTGATCTCCAGACTTATGTATTGCAATTTTGGACAGATTATATATATATATATACACACACACATATATACATATATATATATACACACACACATATATATATATATACACACACACACACATACACACACACATATATATATATATATATATATATATATATATATATATATATATATATATATATATATATATATATATATATATATATATATATATATATATATATATATATATATATATATATATACACATACACACACACACACACACACACACACACACACACACACACACACACACACACACACACACACACACACACACACACATATTGTTTACAAAGGCATCCATGATATGAAAATATGAATTGACTATCTGCAGGTTGATCAGACCATTACAATAGTTTGATGGTCAAAGAAGTCTATGAATGTTTAACTAATATAACAACATAACAATAAAATAATTATGTATAAAGAAGTGTTATACCTGTAATTTGCAGAAATAAGTTTATTAAAAAAAACAAAAAACATGTATATATATATATATATATACATATACATGTTTTTTGTTTTTTTTAATAAACTTATTTCTGCAAATTACAGGTATAACACTTCTTTATACATAATTATTTTATTGTTATGTTGTTATATTAGTTAAACATTCATAGACTTCTTTGACCATCAAACTATTGTAATGGTCTGATCAACCTGCAGATAGTCAATTCATATTTTCATATCATGGATGCCTTTGTAAACAATAAATTACTGTAACTATGAATCATCACAAGTGTTTCAACATCACTCAATATTTATGAAAACCATGAAGGATCCGTTTTGGTCCACCAAAATGCCTCTGGCAGTGTCTTGCTATATTTTCATCAGACACTGCCCTATCAGACAAAAATGAGGAACATAAAAAAACATTTTTCCTCATATAATTGAGAGAAAAGCATCCACCTTTCCTGTTCTTGGTTTACCCACGAAAACATTTGAAAGATCGGTTATTTAATCTGTATACAACCAGATTAATCGTAAGTAATCCATATTAATGACAATGTATTTCCCCCCCTTAATGTGTTGTCTGTGATAACATTGTCTCTTTCTTAGAGATAAACAGCTGGACTAAAACATTTTAGAATATGCCACATCTGTTTATTCAGATAATCACATGATTATTATTTTACTTATCTTATGTGATTTAATATATGCCACAGCCGTGATATTGTTCACCTTGATATGACATGGACACTTCCATAATAGAACAATCGATATTTAATCCATAATTCCTTATACTTCAATAATAATACAAATGTTTGGAGAATTTCTTAGGACAATTCATTTGCATTTACCTGGTATTATTGTCCGTAGTCCCAACAAAGAGACGTATCAATAATCTTTATAAGAATAGATAATATTTTTATCTTACCCAAATATTCACAGAAGCTGTCCATCATCTGTTAATACTTGCTTCAGCTTGCAACAGCTGCTAAACTTATAGTTGAAGCAACTTGTGAACCCCTTTTTTTTTTTTTTTAATCCATTACTTTAATAATGATAATGTATCATTTGGTATTTGCATAAGCCTCACACAAAGGCATACATAAACTTCTGTATTCCTTCTTTTGGAGCTTTATTTACTCTTACCTAGGCTCCTTTCCTAATGGAGGGACAAAGTATGTCAACAAAGCAATAAGACATATTTGTATCATGGAACAATTTTCCCCCTCTTATGGTGCTGAATTACTCCTAAATCCAGAATAGTAATTTATGAATATTTATGAATGCCTAAAACATAGGCTTTATGTGATGGGTCAAGTCCTTGCCTTTCAACAGGCTTGTAATTGCAGCACTAATTTGCAGCTGACTCTAATTTAAATGTGATCAAGATAAACCATGACCATGTCCTCATTAGTGCAAGTACTGATCTTTTATCAGTGCAATTGTTCTTCCAGTATTCTGTTTAAAAGCCTTTAACTGGATTTAATCATTTAGACAAATGTTTTAACTTGCACCGCTTGACCCATTTTAATTCATTTCAAGCACCTGTAATATTTGATTAACACTTTGTTAATAACAACTGTATTTCAATATTGAAGATGTTCCATTTTAATAAAATGTTCTTACACTGTGAAAGTGTATATAAAATGATGTTTTGCATGGTTTATACCATCACATCTGTACACTGAGGTAATTTATAACATATATATGTACGTACCCCTTCTTTACTGGAGTTACTTTTGGGTGCAAACCTAAAATCAAATTTTTACGTTTCCTTATACAGGTGAACCAATCCTTTCTACAATTTTTTTTAATTTTTTCATAGTCCTTAGTTATATTCAATTAATGATCATAATACACCTGTAATCCCCCACAATCGGAGATTTCATGAATTTATTTTGTAACAGTTGTTTGCACCTCTTCAACGTACTTCAAGCCTTCTTTTCCCAATTATATGGGTTCGGATAAGGCTATGTTTGATTATGTTTATTTATCATACTTCTGCCTTAGTTTTGATCCATTATCAAATCTTTATATTGGATCATAATTTTTTTCCCCCCAAAGTTTAAAGACCAATAGTCTGTTCTTTTGTAATCAATACTATGAATAATCATAAGGCAGGTTTTATTTCATAATAATCAGGCGTTTAACATAACCTGATTTGTATTGATCTGCAAATCTAGAGTGCAGATTTGTTCCCAAATATTATATATTTCTCCCCATTGAGCTCCACAAACTGATGGCAATTAATTTTACTTCAAATGTATTGGTTATTTGCACAATATTTTATTTGTTTTTCCATTGAATGGAAATGCCATGCACCAGTTTGAAATACTTTTAAAATCGTATTTCCTTATATCTCATCTTATTGAGACATGGATATCATAACCGGATTCACCATTGATATCTTTATAAACTTAAAAGTTTTATCATATTCTGCTGTTTCACCATAACAGCTTTGGTGAGGCCAATTATTTTTTTTTTATTTTTTTCCATATTTACTTTTCATGGCCTCACTCATACATTCAGGTATCAAACCTAGTACACTTCTATATATATTTTGTGCTGAAGTGTACTTTAATAAAACATAAAAAGTTTTATTATTATTCTGCTGTTTTAATCATAACAGCTTTAGTGAGAGACCAATTAATTTTGGTTTCTATGGTTATTTTCCATGGCCTCACTTCTTATTCAGGTGTTGTACTTACACCTGTATATACCAGTAAAAATATATATATATATATATATATATATATATATATATATATATTACTGGTGCTGTGGTGGGTACTTCATGACCAGCCACCACTATCAGTGCATTTTTAGGGTCAGTTTTTACTGCCCTTGTTACTCCTGAGTATTTCCTCAAGGAGACTACCTTCAAACATATCTGAGGTAGATATTCCCACCATATTTCATCATATATATTAATATATGAAACCCCTTTAGGGTAGGTTAGGGAATGTTTTTGGGCCTTTTAACCCTTTTTGGCTTGAATTCTTTATTTACTTTATTTTTATTTTTTGGAATCTTTTTTCCATTATTTTTTCAAGCCATAAAGCTTTTTTAGTCTGAAGGCCTTTTATTGATTTTTTTTTAATTATGGCCTTTCTGACTTTATAAAATTCCCCCCCCCCCCCCCCCGTGCCAAAAGTTTGCGGAGTGACTAAAAAATCTTTCTAACGTAATTATGACGGCCACCGGTATTGGAACCGGCTCCGTAATCTCCCGTTCGGATCGCTCCCCTTAGGACGTTCTTTTAAAACTCCGTTGTTTTTCAACTTATTTTTTTATTTTTTTTTTCTTTTAAATTAGTTTTAAATTCTGGTATTCAATACCAGCCACGGAGTTTTTTAGACCCTGAAAGTGTTTTTCCCCTGCACTTACCTGCGGGCCGTACCTACCGCTGTCGAGGAGCTGCCTCTGCAGCTCTTGCTTCTGCCGTCAGCGTCGACGTAATGCCGTTCCAGCGCCAGGCGGGGCTTCTTCACGTAGTCACTCACGTGACTCCGAAGTAAAATTGTCCCTGGTGTGTGTAGGATAGTGTTCATGAGTAGGGATCGCTGGGCGTTGCGGACTCAGTGGGCCGAAAGGCCTGTTTCCGTGCTGTAAACTAAATTTTAAAAATATCAGGCGGAGCTCGTTGAGATCAATGCAGCCCCTTGAAGACTACAAAGGATGAAGCAGTACACTTAAGAAGGGAAGTGGGGAGTGCAAAGACAAAATATATCAAAACGGAGATGAGGAAAAACTTTTTCACCCAGAGAGTTATGAGTCTGTGGAATTCTCTGCCTCAGAAGGCAGTGGAGGTCAGTTCTCTGGATGCTTTCAAGAGAGAGCAAGATAGATCTCTTAAAGATAGAAGAGTCAAGGCATATGGGGAGAAGGCAGGATCGGGGTACTGATTGTGGATGATCAGCCATGATCACATTGAATGTCGGTGCTGGCTTGAAGGGCCAAATGGACTACTCCTGCATCTATTGTCTATTGTCTATGAGATATCCTTTGCAGATAACATAAACAGATTCTAAGTAAATTAAGAGCCAAATGATGACCAGGGAGAGTGGTGTGAAAGGCACAAGGTATATGATAGGCTTGCTTTCAATGGCTGCGCCATTGAGTGTAGAAGTTGGGATATCATGTTGTGGTTGGGTAAGAATTGCATGCAGTTGTGGTTGCCACACCACAAGATGAATGTGATTAAGCATGATAGAGTGCAGTAAAGATTTATCAGACTATTGCCTGCACTAGAGGGCTAAAGTTAAAATGGAAGATTGACTAGGTTGGGAGAGTTTTTCCCGGGGTGTAGGAAACTGAGGGGTAACTGTACAGAGGTTCTTGAAATTACGAGAGGCACATAGAGGGTAGATTATCAAAGTATTTTACCAAGGGCAGGGGAGTCTAAAACAGGAGGGGTGGGTTTGAGGTGGGAAAGGAAAGATTTATAGGGGATCCGAGGCTGAGATGTTCACTCAGATAGTGGAGATATGGCGGGTATTATGCAATTACAATGTTTAAAAACAGATTTGGACAGGTACATGGATAGGAAAGGTTTAGAGGGACATGAGCTGAACACAGGGAAACGGGATTAGGCGTTTTATTTGGCACAGTCCAGTTAGGCCAGAAAGCCTGTTTCAGTGCTGTATAACTCGATGATTCCAATTTCCAAAGGTCAACTGCACAAAAAAGTTCAGCATCCATAAAATGTTAATTATTTCATGTTTTCTTTTCTATGACATTGCAACCTTCTGCTTGTGATTAAAATTCACGACTGAATAAAATCATAATATTGCAGGGATATAGAAAATTTCAAGTCCCACATAGGATATTAGTGGGCAAAATTAGAGCACATGGTATTGGGGGTAGAGTGCTGACATGGATAGAAAATTGGTTGGCAAACAGGAAACAAAGAGTAGGGATTGACGGGTCCCTTTCAGAATGGCAGGCAGTAACTAGAGGGGTACCGCAAGGCTCGGTGCTGGGACCACAGTTATTTACATTAATGATTTAGATGAAGGGAATAAAAATAACATTAGCAAATTTACAGATGACACAAAGCTGGGTGGCAGTGTGAACTGTGAGGAGGATGCTATGAGAATGCAGGGTGACTTGGACCAATTGGGTGAGTGGGCAGATGCATGGCAGATGCACAGTTTAATGTGGATAAATGTGAGGTTATCCACTTGGGTGGCAAAAACAGGAAGACAGATTATTATCTAAATGGTGCCAAGTTGGGAAAAGGGGAAGTACAACGAGATCTGGGAGTCCTTGTTCATCAGTCACTGAAAGTAAGCATGCTGGTACAGCAGGCAGTGAAGAAAGCTAATGGCATGTTGTCCTTCATAACATGAGGAAGTTGAGTATAGGAGCAAATAGGTCCTTCTGCAGTTGTACAGGCCCTGCTGAGACCACACCTGGAGTATTGTGTGCAGTTTTGGTCTCCAAATTTGAGGAAGGACATTCTTGCTATTGAGGGAGTGCAGCGTAATTTCACAAGAATAATTCCCGGGATGGCGGGATTGTCATATGTTGATAGAATGGAGCAGCTGGGCTTGTACACTCTGGAATTTAGAAGGATGAGAGGGAATCTTATTGAAACATGTACGATTATTAAGGGATTGGACATGCTAGAGGCAGGAAACATTTCCTGATGTTGGGGGAATCCAGAACCAGGGGCCACAGTTTAAGAATTAGGGATAGGCCATTTAGAACGGAGATGCCATTCGCTTTCTTCACTGCGTGCTGTACCTGCATGCTTACTTTAATTGACTGATGAACAAGGACCCCCAGATCACGTTATACTTCCCCTTTTCCCAACTTGACACCATTTAGGTAATAATCTTCCTTCCTGTTTTTACTACCAAACTGGATAACCTCACATTTATCCACATTAAACTGCATCTGCCATGTATCTGCCCACACACCCAACCTGTCCAAGTCACCCTACATTCTCATAGCATCCTCCTCATAGTTCACACTGCCACCCAGCTTTGTGTCATCTGCAAATTTAAAAAGTGGGATAATCCACAGGAACTGATCCTGAATCTATGGAACATTGGAAAAGGATCACCAATGCGTCCATGATTTCTAGTGCCACTTCCTTAAGTACTCTGGGATGCATACCATCAGGCCCTGGGGATTTATCAGCCTTCAGTCCCATCAGTCTACCCAACACCCATTTCCTGCCTAATGTAAATTTCCTTCAGTTCCTCCATCACCCCAGATCCTCTGGTTAGTACATCAGGAGGATTGTTTGTGTCCTTCTTAGTGAAGATGGATCCAAAGTACCTGTTCAACTCATCTGCTATTTCCTTGTTCCCCATAAAAAAATCACCCTTTTCAGTCTTCAAGGGTCCAACTTTGGTCTTACCCCATATGGAATGAAGCAGTATCAATTGTGATTTTTTTAATTTGCTTTTTGTTTGTAAAATATTGAACATTTATAATGTCAGACTAAAAGATAAAGAACATTTTTTATTCACTACATTTTTATAGTAAAGAAGGATGTTTTTCAACAATTACTTAAATTTTCTGATTTAACGGTCAAACAAGGACAGGATATTAGTTACGAATCCTTCCCAGAGGACGTCAAGAGTCTTTTATTGTCATATGTCCCGAAACGGAACAATTAAATTCTTACTTGCAGCAGCACAACCGAAATGTAAACATATTACGCTGCAAATCCCATAATAAACAACACAACAAGTTTATGCTAATATGCTTATGCTTTATAATAGACAATATTAGTGCAAAGTCAAACATAATGTCCACATATAGTTCGGATCCTGTTTGGAGGTTGTAGTGTTTAGCAGCTTGTTGGTTGTAGGGAAGAAGCTGCTCCTGAACCTGGACATTACAGTTTTCAGGCTCCTTTACCTCCTTCCCAATGCCAGGAGTGAAATGAGAACGTGGCCAGGGTGGTTTGGGTCTATGATGACGCTGGCTGCCTTTTTGAGGCAGAGACTCTTGGAAATCCCTATGATGGTGGGGAGATCAGGACCCGTGACGGACTGGGTGATGTTCACCATTTTTTGCAACATTCTTTGTTCCTGGACCTTCCAACCAGGCTATGATGCAACCAGTCAATATCTTCTCTACTGTGCACCTATAGAGCCCTACTGTACTGCACACCTTATAGTTTTCCGTTGCTGGATCCCAGATGCGTCACCTAAAAAATGCCTGGCATAACCAGTGAAGTAGATAAAAGAGAGTGATATTATACATCATTATTGCTTGACAATGTAATACACAAGCAAGACAATAACTGTTCCGAGGTGCTTTTGTCAGAGTGGAATGAGTATTAACATAGAAAGATAGAAACATAGATAATAGGTGAAGGAGTAGGCCATTCGGCCCTTCGAGCCAGCACCACCGTTCAACATGATCATGGTTGGACTTCCAAAGTCAGTACCCTGTTCCTGCTTTTTCCCCCATGTCCCTTGATTCCGTTAGCCCTAAAGAGCTACCATTTCAACTCTCTTCCTTTCACCCATCTGGAAGTGGACCAACAGCAATGTGCATTTTGGTTTCCACGCACTGCCAACTTTAAATTTCTTTTTCAGGGAAAAATCACTTGATCTTTCGGCGACAGCACATTTATTTTAAACTGATCCAGGAACTCCATTGTCAGCAGAAGGATTGTGGACTCTCCTTTTTCTTGTGCTGCATTCTCTTTGGTGCAAGCAGAAATCTTGTCAGGTCCCTGATAAGTTGCTTTTTAGAAAATTGGAAAATTTGCCAAGGTTTTTGGAGTAACCATTGTTCGACAGAAGATTTTGCCACACTACATTAGTTTAGTTTAGTTTAGATGTACAGCGCGGAAACAGGCCCTTTGGCCCACTGAGTTGATGCCCGCACATTAACACTATCCTTCACACACTACGGACAATTTACAATTATCCCCAGCAACTGGGAGCACATTGTACTATGCATTAGGGTTAGGGTTAGGGTTAGGCGCTCCTGGAGGAAATCCGTGCAGGAAGGAGCTGCACTTCACGAAATGGAACTACGCCGTGTCGCAGAGACAGAGCGACAGCAACGTAAGGAGAGAGAGAAGGGGGCTCGACAACTACTGACCAGCGCCAGTCTCCACTGCCCACGTTGCACCAAGGTGTGTGGATCGCGGATCGGCCTCTACAGACATCTGCAGACCAACAAGTAGACGACCCTATGGAGAAGAGAGGACAGTCACACTCGTTTTGAGTGACCGTCGATGATGATGATGATATCAAGCCAATTAGCCTACAAACCTGAATGTCTTTGGAATGTGGGAGGAAACTGGAGATCCCGGAGAAAACCCACGCAGGTCAAGGGGAGAACGTATCAACTCCATACAGACGGGCGCCGGCAGTCAGGATTGAGCCTGGGTTTTTGCCGCTGTAAGGCAGCAACTCTACCGCCGTGCCACAAAGCAGCCCCCTTCCCCCACTTCTGGCAACTCTGAACCTAAAGAAAAAGATTTTAACAATACAAAATAATGATCTGTATTTGTTCCATTTTCATGTCTTGATGTGTCAACAATGTGAACAGAAATAGTTGCAAAGGCTTTAAAAACAACTTTATGACTTGTCATACACTGGTATTAGTTTATTTTTGATACTTTTGAAATCTGATATTCACCACTCCCAATCAAGTTTTACCAAATCTGGATGTCAAGGGAGGCATTTTTAATTTAGTTTAGTTGTGCACTGCGCTGCTTGTGCACCTGAGGGAGGTGGGTGCCATTTTCTATCGATAAACACACGCACACACACACATATACTATATACATATATATATATATGTGTGTTTGTGTGTGTGTGTGTTTATTTATATATTCCAATGTCAGCAATGTTTATTGATATATATTATATATACATGTGTGTGTGTGTGTATGTGTTTATATATATATATATATATATATATATATATATATATATATATATATACACACACATGTGTAGACACAACACACACACACACACACACACACACACACATATATATATAATATATATATATATATATATAAAATATATATTGTGGCGGCTCCCAAGGGTCGGGCCATCCTAACAGTCAAACCCCTCGGCACGGGAATGGTGCAGTCCAGAGGCGGCCCTTAACCAGAGGGTTTAAAGGCAAGGGTTTTGGGTGCCATCTTGCTCTCATTGGACTTCCTGGCGAATTGAGAGACCTAAATAAAAAGGTACTTCCCCTACACCTGGCTTCTCGCCTTGATTTCGGGATTGTACCCCACAATATATATATTATATATATATATATAAACACATACACACACACACATATATATATAATATATATCAATAAACATTGCTGACATTGGAATATATACACACACATGTGTAGACACCACACACACACACACACACACACACACACACACATACACACATATATATATATATATATATAAACACACACACACACATATATATATAATATATATCAATAAACATTGCTGACATTGGAATATATAAATAAACAGACACACACACAAACACACATATATATATATATGTGTGTGTGTGTGTGTGTGTGTGTGTGTGGTGTCTGTGTGTGTGTGTGTGTGTGGTGTCTACACATGTGTGTGTATATATATATATATATATATATATATATATATGTGTGTATATATATATATATATATATAGGGTCTGGTGCCGGCTTGATCAACCAAAATAAATTCAGAAAGATTATAACATAGAATGCATCCATGATTGGAACAAGTAGCAGGAAGACGTGGTAAATGATGAAATGATGAAATTGTGGTTGAATAATGCCGATATTAGATTTTAAAAGTCAGAAGGCAGTAAAGCTAAATAATTAAATCCACTGCATTACTGTAAGTTGCGATAATCTGAGATGCTTTCTGTGTTACTTTGCCATTGATGCATGTTTTAAAATGCTGCAAATCAATGACTGGTGCTGCTGTTCTGATGTCTATTTTGTTGATGGTCAGCTGCTATTTGAAAAATCCTCAAAGCAAAGTCAATCAGCGTCTGTGGAGCTCAATGTTGGTGTTGGTAATTCAATGTATTTGTTTGAGGTGAGCACAATATTATTGTTCACCATGGATGCTGGCCATCTTTATGCTTCCAAAGGCATCATTGTACCTCTGTATGCCTAATTATGTACCTCTGTATGCCTAAGTCTAATTTATAACAAATCATACTCCCTTTATTAAACCCACTTTGTTTGTCGCTACTGAGTGGATTTACGAAGGGGGATTTGCACAAGAGATGTTACCAAGACTGCCGACGTAGACTGAATGCCCACCGTTTATGTAGGCAATTACAGTGTGAATTTCCACCTGGTTACTGTGGGATCTTCTTCCGTATATCCCTGATCTGACTGTTTGCTTTAACTCTGCAGATATTTCTCATAATGTCAGTGAAGAAGCTGGTATTCTTCCAGGTAGCATGGAGGATTGTATAATTATTATTCTATTTCTGTCTGAACTGTGAATCGATTTTATTTTATTCTGCAACTCTGCGGCACGGCAGAGCTGCTGCTTCACGACACCAGATCCCTGGGTTCGGTCCGGACCTCCGGTGCTATCTGTGTTGCGTTTGCACATTCTTCCTGTGACCGCACATGTTTCCTTTAAGTGCTCCGGGTTCCTCCCTCATCCCAAAGACGTGTGGGTTTGTAGGTAAATTGGACTTGAAAACTTGCCTCGAATGTGTAAGGAGCAGATGGGAAAGTGGGATAACATGGAATAAATGTGACGATGTGAACGATGGTCGGTGTGGACCTGGTGGGCCAAACTAAACTCTGTCATCATGCAGAAATACTGTTAGTATCTCGATAGTGTCTGAAGCTCACCAAGACAAATTTCATTTCTATTTCAAAATATTCTAGATCAACAGTGAGCAATGTTAGATATAAGATCGTTTGAAAACTGGGTCAAATATCAGGTCTCTGAAGCTTGAGGACCCATCCTTTCTTGTTCCTGGCTAAATGTAGCTGTGGCTCCACATATGATGGTGTATGGTGATAGATCTCCTGGAGAGCAAATGACCGTATCTCACTTTTCACAATCATGCCGGCTGCTAAGCAGCATGGCAGGGAAGGCCACATTAAAGAAGTCCTTTTGTTGTGACTTTTCTATTTTGCTACAAAGAGGAACATTTTCAAATTTCACCGAGAACATCATTGAGCCAAAGATATCCCAAAAAAAACACATCGTAAATCACAAAGGCCTTTGGTACCAGTGTCATCATTCAGATAGTTTTGCTGCTTGTATGCTTACCTTTGATTGTTAAATAAGGAGGACAGCGCATGGGGGGGGGGTGAGGGGGACCACTGAGACGGAGAACAAAGGAGGACCCGGCCTGGGGGAGCCGCTTGGAACTAAGGGGGAACCACAAATGGAATGTGTTCAGTATGGTTTGTATTAAAATGAAATACTTGTAACTCTGTCGGCGCCCTTGGGTA
The DNA here is from genome assembly GCA_035221665.1 of Okamejei kenojei. NCBI lineage: Eukaryota > Metazoa > Chordata > Chondrichthyes > Rajiformes > Rajidae > Okamejei > Okamejei kenojei. Next base: position 16,443,804 of record CM069133.1, read on the forward strand.
TTCAAAACAAAGAATATAATTGTGACTTGTGACGATATAGGTTCATTCATTCATTCATTCATTCATTCATTCATTCATTCATTCATAAGGAAAACATAAAACATATGAAATTGGTGCAAGATTAAGCCATTTGGTCCCTTGAGTCTGCTCAGTAAGATTTTGGCTGATTGGTACTAGACTCAACTCCAATATCCTAGCTGATTCCCTCCAACCCTTGAACGCCTTTCTATCATTGAAATATAAAAGACTGCATGTTGTTTGCTGATTTCATATCTGTGGAATATTGCCAATAATATTTAATACACACTGAGGACAACAATCAAAATTGCTTGATATAATGCAATACTTTTCAGCTGCAGGATGGGAATAATTTGTATAGCAATTAAGAAGTGTCTCTAGGGGCTAGTGGAATCCAGGGATATGCGGAGAAAGCAGGCACGGGTTATTGGTTGGGACGATCAGCCATGATCACAATGAATGGCGGTGCTGGCTCGAAGGGCCGAATGGCCTCCTCCTGCACCTATTTTCTATGTTTCTAAGATTAGGGGATTCTCCCACAGCCTTTGTACTGTAATGTCTATTTTGTATGAGTGGAGTTGCTTCAAATGTATTTAAAAGAGAAATACTGTGCACACATTCACATAACTAATAACGCCAAACTTTACAGTGGCATGTCCAAATATTTTGATTTTGATTACGAATGATATTCCCTCTGTCTTGTTTCACTCCAATTGACTGTCAAGACCGATGTTGATCTATTTTCACATTTGTTAGCTCCACCACTTTCAATATTTCATTAATACCTTTGACACTGATAATATGCCCTGCTCTGGATAATAGCTCCCAAACATTCCCGCACTATGGCGACGAGGATTCTCCAGAAGCTGGGATCTTGAGCAATACACAGATTGCTGGAAGAATACAGCATGTCAAGTAGCATCCATGGAGGGAAATTGGCAGACATTTTGGGTCAGGACCCTTCTTTAGGCTGGTGTTCTGCACTGGACATTTAATCTCTCCTCCTCCCAAATTACTTTCCCCTCTCTTTAGAAATTAATGTGCAACCTTTTCCATCCAAAAGATGATATCCCCTCATATTTACTCTTCAAAATGTCATTCATGTTTGGCCACATTCAAAGTAAGAAAACTGCTGCTTATCCGTCGTCTTGAATCAAAAAATGTAGGGTTATTGAATCGGAATCAGAATCAGATTTAATTCGCCAAGTATGTTTTGCAACATACAAGGAATTTCACTGGCCAGGTCAGTCATACAATTAAAAACAACAGACTCAAAAACACATTTTAACATAAACATCCACCACAGTGACTCCTACACATTCCTCACTGTGATGGAAGGCGAAATAAAGTCCTTCCCTTGTGTTCTTCCTTGGTCGGGGGCCTCGAGCCCCCGTTGACGGGATGATCTTGACTCCCGTAGCCGGTGGCGTTCGGGCCCTCCGTGTCGAGGCGTTCAGCTCCTGCATCGGGGGGTGGTCAGCTCCCCGCGCCGGGCGATCAAACCTTGCATCGGGGCTGGTCGAACCTTCTGCGGCGTTGGAGCTCCCGACTAGCCTCACCCGAGACTGCGAGCCCTTGTTGGTAAGTCCGCAGGCCGTGGTGGGAGCGATCCCAGCCAAGGGATCCACTCCGATGTCAAGTCCGCGCCCCGCGGTGGGGCTCACGACAGTCCGAGGAGGCCTCCAGCTCCAGCGATGGTAGGCCGCAGAGCCTGGAGAATGTGATCCGAAAAATGATCACGTCTCCGGGAAGGTAAGAACCTGAAAAATAAGTTACCCCCGATTCCCTCCCCCCCCCCCCCCCACATAGAACATAGAAACATACGAAATAGAAAATAGGTGCATTCGGCCCTTCGAGCCAGCACCGCCATTCATTGTGATCATGGCTGATCATCCCCTATCAATAACCCGTGCCTGCCTTCTCCCCGTATCCCTTGACTCCACTAGCCCCTAGAGCTCTGTCTAACTCTCTCTTAAATCCATCCAGTGACTTGGCCTCCACTGCCCTCTGTGGCAGGGAATTCCATAAATTCACAACTCTCTGGGTGAAAAAGTTTTTTCTCACCTTAGTCTTAAATGACCTCCACTTTATTCTATGACTGTGGCCCCTGGTTCTGGACTCGCCCAAGATTGGGAACATTTTTCCTGCATCTAGCTTGTCCAGTCCTTTTATAATTTTATATGTTTCTATAAGATATCCCCTCATCCTTCTAAACTCCAATGAATACAAGCCTAGTCTTTTCAATCTTTCCTCATATGACGGTCTCGCCATCCCAGGGATCAATCTCGTGAACCTACGCTGCACTGCCTCAATCACAAGGACGTCCTTCCTCAAATTAGGAGACCAAAACTGTACACAATACTCCAGATGTGGTCTCACCAGAGCCCTATACAACTGCAGAAGAACCTCTTTACTCCTGTACTGAAATCCTCTTGTTATGAAGGCCAACATTCCATTAGCTTTCTTCATTGCCTGCTGTACCTGCACGCCAACTTTCAGTGACCGGTGTACAAGGACGCCCAGGTCTCGCTGCACCTCCCCCTTACCTAACCTAACCCCATTGAGATAATAATCTGCCCCAATTTTTTTTTGCCGCCAAAGTGGATAACCTCACAAACTGAACAAACTGAAGTACATTAAATCAAACTTTTAACAAACACAAAAATAACTAAAAGATGAAAAAAACGAACAGACTGCCGGCAGGGCTGCCCCTGGTGGTCAAACTCTGGCCAAACTCATTGCCTATATGAAGGTAGGTGTTTCACTATCAAACCCCCATTTTAACTCTTACCATTGCCTAGGGTTAATCACTCATTCTCCAAATCTGTTCTTTCCTCTTCTTAATTGAACACTGTATACATTTACAATTGTTCTGCTCATATTTTCTTCATATTGTCGTACCTCTGAGCTCACAACAAATCTTCCCCTTACTGTTCAATGATAGAATAGTTTAGTTTAGAGATACAGTACAGGCCCTTCAGTCCTCCGAATCTGCACCGACCAGCGATTCTCGAACATTAACAGTATCCGACACACACTAGAGAGACCTGACCTAGTGAGACCACACCTGGAGTATTGTGTGCAGTTTTGGTCCCCTAATTTGAGGAAGGACATCCTTGCTATTGAGGGAGTGCAGCGTAGGTGAGTCCGCCATGGGATAGAGATGAATGAGATAGCATCCTAGCTTACGAAAGGACCGTTCAGAAGCCTGATAGGGAAAGAAGCAGTTCCCCAGGCAACTGGTGTTTCCAAACTTCTGTACATTCGGACAATAACATAAAATAATCACATCAATTATCCCATAATTTCCTACTGTAAATTAATATTTCCAAGCCACAAAATTCTCAGGTTTAAAATTTATTATCAGATCAAAGTAGAGAACTTTCAACCAAATAAAAAAAAAGTTGTAAAAATTGGGCGTAAAACTTCATCGCTCAAAAGGACCATATACAGTTTCAGTCATTTTCCAAATGTAGGATTAATGCTAAATGTGTCAGTCATACAATTTATCCTCTGTCAAATGCACTTCCAGCAACAACGATGATGTGGTGGAAATCTTTATATTTGAGACATGAATTCCACCTGGGTATCAGTAGGCTATTATCTTTTCAGAGATCTAAAGTATATTCAATAGAAATTGCTAGAGACAGTAAACGTTTTAAAAAGACACTTCATTAAAATAGTAAAGGAGAGAGAACAGGTTAGTTTTAAGTTGCTGAGAGAATAGTGGGGCGAAAATCGCTGTCAAAACATGGGACACACACACACAACATTTTGCCACACACACACACACACACACACACACACACACACACACACACACACACACACACACACACACACACACACACACACACACACACACACGCGCGAGACTTCAGTGGCTCCGGCTGTGGGCCCTGTGGACGGTAACATCGGGACGTGTCCCCCTGTTGGCTGCAATATAAACTCTATTTCTTTCTCCTCAGATGCTGCCTAACCTGCGAAGTGTTACCTTTTTAGAAGTCTGGGAGACTTCTCTCTAGTTGGCGATAGGATGGTTCAGTTGCCTGATAACAGCTGGGAACAAACTGTCCCTGAATCTGGACAGTTTGAATCTGAAAGTGTGCATTTTCACACTTCTGTCCCTCTTGCCCGAGAGAAATACAGAGGGAGTGTCCGGGTTGAGACCCGTCCTTGATTATGCTGCTGGCCTTGCCCAGGCAGCATGAAGTGCAGATGAAGTCAATGGACGGGAGGTAGGTTTTTGTGATGGTCTGGGCTGCGTCCACAATTCTCTGCAATTTCTTGAGGTCTTGGATGGTGCTGTTACCAAACGATGCTGTGATGCATCTCCATAAAATACTGTCTACGGCGCATCTGTAGAAGTTGGTGAGAGTTGATGGGGACTGAGGTGTATTTCCAGAATCAACTGCTCCTCCTTTTTGAGATAGATAGCCTTTAGACTACAGGGGTATCAATAGTTAAGGGATGGAATCAGGAATGTACAGCAGTGTAACTGGATCTTTGGCCCATGAAAAGCTTTTTGCCCAGCTATGCTAGGGCAAGGCAAGGCAAGGCAAATGTATTTATATAGCACCATTCGTACAAGCAGCAATTCACAGTGCTTTACAAAAGAAACAAAAGAAGAACATAGTAAAAAGACAGCAGAACAACCATACAACCCAGGACAACAAAATAGCCAATAATCAAATATTACAAAACTAGCAATAAGACAAATGCATGAATAGCAAAACAAAGTCACTAAAACAATAAAACGATTTTAAAAGCACATAAAAGGGATAAGATTAGAAGGTTAAGATTACCTGCATATTGGGTTATGGAAAAGCTACAGTAAACAACAGTGTTTTTAGGCCCGATTTAAATGAGCTTACAGTCTGTACACACCTCAGGTGTTCAGGGAGCTTGTTCCACAGGTGTGGAGCATAAAAACTGAACGCTGCTTCAGCCTTTTTAGTTCTGACCCTGGGAACACAGAGTAAACCTGTCCCTGAAGACCTGAGGAGTCTAGGTGCCTCATATACAACAAGAAGGTCAGAGATGTATTTTGGACCCAGACCATTCAGTGCCTTGTAGGCCAGTAACAGAATTTTAAAATCTATCCTTTTACACACAGGGAGCCAGTGCAAAGATTTAAGGACAGGTGTAATGTGATCCATTTTCTTGGTGTTGGTCAAGACTCTGGCAGCGGCATTCTGGATAAGCTGCAGTTGTTTCATTGATTTTTTACTGAGACCTGTAAAGATACCATTACAATTATCTAACCTGCTGAAGATATATGCATGAACAAGTTTTTCAGTGTCTTCATTGGACAGAAATCCCTTGATTCTTGCAATGTTTTTTAGATGGTAATAGGCAGATTTGGTAATGGTCTTTATATGGCTGTTAAAATTCAAATCCGAGTCCATAACTACACCAAGGTTTCTGGCTTTGTCTGTGGTTTTCAGTGCGATTGAGTCAAGTTGAGCACTCATCTCTAGCCTTCTATTTTTGGGACCAAAGACAATAATTTCTGTCTTATTTGCATTGAGCTGGAGGAAGTTCTGGTTCATCCACTCATTGATTTGTTTGACACACTGACTCAGTGAGTGTAGGGGACTATGGTCATGTGGTGACACTGCGATATAAAGTTGTGTGTCACCGGCATAAGTATGGTAGGATATGTTCAAATACTCTATGATCTGAGCTAGGGGGAGCATGTAAATATTGAACAAAATGGGTCCAAGAATGGAGCCCCGAGGAACCCCGCATGTGCGTTTTGTACGTTCTGATTCATAATTACCAAGGGAAACAAAATAATCCCGATCTTTCAAGTAGGATTTGAACCAGTCCAGCACAGAACCAGAGAGTCCTACCCACTTCTCCAGTCTGTCAAGCAGTATGTTATGGTCCACCGTATCAAAAGATGCTAATCTCATTTCCCACATTTTTCCCACATTAGGACTGTATTTGTTTATGTCTTGCCTATTTATGTGTCTGTCTAAATGCCGCTTAAATATAACAATTATATCTGATTTCACCACCTTCTCTGGCAGCGCTCCTTGTAAAAATAAATGACTGTCAGATTACCTTTAAAGTATCTTACCTCTCACCATAAATCTATGCTCTCTTGTTTTTCATACCCTCACCATGGGAAAAAGTTTCTATCTGCTCCACCCTATGCTTCTTCTATATTATATACCGCGATCAGACCATCCCTCAGCCTCGTCACTGCAGGCAAAGCAAATCAAGCCGTATTGGGCAGTAAAATAAGTTCATAAATTCTAGGAGTAGAATTAGGCCACTTGGCCCATCAAGTCTACTCTACTCTACTCTTTCCCTCTCAACCCCATTCTCCTATCTTTGTGAAACTGTGATTTCATTGAATGGTGAAGGCTTGGAAGGTTATATGGCCTCTGACTCCAGCTATTTCTCATGTTCTCATGACCTCGATGCTTTTGTGAAGAAACAAGTAAACTCTCTCCCTCAAGGTGAAAGGAATGAAACCTATTTGCAATCTGCAAAAGAGTTGGGTTATTAAATCCAACTCTGCTTCCTCCCCCCCCCCCCCCCCACTTAAATCAATATCTAAGTCAAAGAGTATGGCTTCAGATTGAATCATTTAAACTCCAGCCGAATAAAGAATCAGCTATAGTAAAACATGAAGATATGTACAATTCTGATACGTACTCAGAAGGGGTTGAATTTAGAATTTCAGACACCAACACCTTGTCATGTCGTGAATTAAATGTTGTGAATCACCATGGATCCAGTGACTGTTTCTTATCAGATTTAGCTGTGCTTCCATTTATTTTCTCCGACGATATTTTTAAGTCTCTGTTTGTCGCTGAAGCCTGTGACTCTCCTTGCGGCTAGCGGTGCTGGTAGAGAACAATGAAGGAGTCGGAGGCTGAGGAAACTGTTTGTTGTCGACTTTGCAACCATTCTCAGCCAGTCATCAGCATTCTTCCCCCTGACCTGTAATCTGACTCTCATTCTCCTTTAATTATCAATATGAGCAAAATAAATTTCCTTGGAATTAAATCCTGCGTGAACATTAATGAAAGGCAAAAAATAAAAATAAAAAATGTGTGCAGTGTGTAACAGCTAAAAGCGCACTCAGTCCATGACTTTATAATTAATTCAGAACACACTCTTCTGTTCTAAGCACAGATGCCACACATCTATGATTCACTGCCTCGCAGAATAGAGGATGTCAGCCTCCTGGCATTTGAAATGTTTTGCTATTATTTTAAAATGTTACAAATACTGAAATGGTGAAGCATTTTTAGTTTCTTAGTTGTGTTTGTTCCTTATTTTGGTTGACTGATTAGTCCCTTCCCCCCATGCTATTATCTTCAGCAGGAAGGGTGGGGTTCTCCAGTTTGCAGACATTTCCTCAGAGAGCACTCACGTGGGAGAAGTGCCCTGGACCAGTCCCTTGTCGAGTTAGTTTCTATCTCCACATAGACACAAAATGCTGGAGTAACTCAATGGGACAGGCAGCATCTCTGGAGAGAAGGAATGTGTGACGTTTTGGGTCGAGACCCTTCTTCAGACTAGTCAGGGGAAAGGGAAACGAGAGATATAGACAGTGATGTGGAGAGATAAAGATTATATCTCTCGTTTCCCTTTCCCCTGACTCTAGACTGAAGAAGGGTCTTGACACAAAACGTCACCCATTCTTTCTCTCCAGAGATGCTGCCTGTCCTGCTGAGTTACTCCAGTATGTTATGTCTATCTTCGGTGTTGCATATGCAGTTCTTTCCTACATAGTTTCTGTCTCTGCTCTATTAACTCACTTCAGCTCAACAAAAATCTGCCTCCAAAAGTAACACTATTGCCAATGCCTACTGAAATATGGTCACTGCTTTTTATTAAAATGATGGTATTATTATATGGGAATTATATCCCTGTTACTTCATGTATCCAAATAAATATTTTAAGATCCATCTTTTGGGGTTGAGATCAAGTTTGTTGCACCCCAATCCTAAGGATCTGAGGTAAGTGATGAGGTCAATGTGGAGTTGGCAGACTCTTGCAAATCGGGGCAGGAAGTAAATTGACAGAAGATAGACACAAAATGCTGGAGGGACTCAAAGGGTCAGGCAGCATTTCTGGAGAGACAGAATATGTGACGTTTCGGATCGAGATGCCTGATGAAGGGTCTCGATCCGAAACGTCACCTACTCCTTCTCTCCAGAGATGCTGCCAGCCCCATTGAGTTATTCCTGTTGTGTCTATCTTCAGTGTAAACCAGCATCTGCAGTTCCTTCTTACGCAGTAAACTGATAGGACAGCTTAATGGGTATAATGAGAGCTGGTGTGCTCCTTTGCTGTTTGAGTTGAGCTTTTGTGTCTCCCCAAAAGGACATGATATTCTCCGTGCTATCCCAGATGTCACTTCTACACTTTGTTTGGTTGTGTGCTGCAGGAATTCCTATGAATTAGACTTTGTAACATTTTTTCAAATGACATCCTTGGAGTCAGAGAGTCATAGAGTAATAGAGTGTGAAAACTGGCCCTTCTGCCCAACTAGTCCACACCGGCCAACAGTGTCCCACCTACCCTAGTCCCACTGTTTAAGAAGGAACTGCAGATGCTGGAAAATCGAAGGTAGACAAAAGTGCTGGAGAAACTCAGCGGGTGCAGCAGCATCTATGGAGCGAAGGAGATAGGCAACGTTTCTTCAGACTGATGGAGGGTGGGGGGAGGTGGGGGAGGAGGGAGGTTTCCGTACGGTTCCCGGAGGTTTTTGTCAGTTTCCACCATTAGGGAGACTGACAAAAACCTCCGGGAACCACACGGAAACCTTGGGTGGGGCACAAAGTCTCCAGAGGTTTCCATTCAGGTTTCCTAAGTGGGACAGGGGCATAACCCTCCAAACTTGTCCTATCCTTGTCCGTGTCCAACTCTTTCTTAAATGATGGGATAGTCTCAGCCTCGACTACCTCCTCTGGCAGCTTGTTCCATACACCCACTGTGTGAAAAGGTTACCCCTCTGATTCCTATTAAATCTTTTCCACTTTACCTTGAACCTATGACCTCTGGTCCTCGATTCCCTACTCTGGGTAAAAGACTCTGTGCAACTCCCTAATCTATTCCTCTCATGATTTTGTATGCTTCTATAAGATCTCCCCTCATCCACCTGCGCTCCATGGAATAGAGACCCAGCCTACTCAACCTCTCCCTGTAGTTCACACCCTCTAGTCCTGGCAACATCCTCGTAAATCTTTTCTGAACCCTTTCAAGCTTGACAATATCCATCCTATAACATGGTGCACAGAACTGAACACAATATTCTAAATGCGGTCTCACCAACGTCTTATACAACTGCAACATGACCTCCCAACTTCTATACTCAATACTCTGACTGATGAAGGCCAAAGTGCCAAAAGCCTTTTTGACCACCTTATCTACCTGCGACTCGACCTTCATGCACTCAACCTTCATGGAACCATGCAACTGTACTCCTAGATCCCTCTGCTCTACAACACTCCCCAGAGGCCTACCATTTACTGTGTAGGCCCTGCCCTTGTTCGACGTCCCAAAATGCAACACCTCACACTTCTCTGTATTAAATTCCATCAACCTGACCACCTGGCCAATCGATCCAGATCCTGCTGCAATCGTTCACAACCGTCTTCACTATCTGCAAAACCATCAGCAAACGTGCTAATCTTGCCCTGTATGTCCTCATCCAAATCATTGATGTAGATGATGAACAATAACGGGCCCAGCACCGAACCTTGTGGCACACTACTAGTCACAGGCCTCCAGTCTGAGAAGCAACCTTCTACCATCACCCTCTGCTTCCTTCCATGGAGCCAATTTGCTCTCCATTCAGCCACACAGATGTTTCCTCTGTCCATCTGTTAATTATTTGCCATGAATGGGAGGGGGGACAATATTTCAGGAACCTGGTGCCAGCCATGCAAACAACCTGCCCATCAGAACTGGCTGAGTTTGATTCAGGTCTTGATGTCTTGATACTGGCTTGTTGACCTGAGAGAGGATGTCAATGTTCATTTGCTCATTCTACTAGCAGATTTGCGGAGACTGTGTTGGTAAAATGTCTCTTTGAGGTGCCTGCTGCTGCCAGTTCACAATTCGGAAATGTAGTGGGAGGGTATTGCTGCCCAGTAGACCAGGAGCTTTGTGCTAGGTTTGAAGTCTTGGTAGTTTTTTTAATTAATTTTAGAGATAGAGTGTGGAAACAGGCCCTTCGGCCCACCAAGTCTACGCCGGCCAAAGACCATAAAGACATCCAGAGCAGTCCAAATTGTCCACTGATTTGTCGTGTGCCTCCATTATGAGGGATGGTGTTGATTGGGGATGGTGGGTAGGGAGAGGATCTCGCCCTGTGAATGATTAGCCAAGGCCCATCCTTGTTATGGTTGTTCGAAGCAATTGACGAATACTTGGATCTCAACTCGAATGTGCACCAAATGTGAGCATCAAATGAGGTGGAGGATGGATGCCATGGGCAGAACAGTAACGCTGTGATTAGCATTGCTCAGCTTCAAAGGCCAGGTTCAATCCTGACTTCCTGTGCTGTTGGGATGTTTACATGTTCTCCCTCTGACCAGTTGGGGGTTTCTCCTGGGTGCATTGGTTTCCTCTAACATGCCAAGAACGTGTAGGCCGTTTGTAGGCCGGTCAGCCGCTGTACCTCGCCGCTCGTGTAGGAGGCTGGCAAGTGGATCGGGTGGTGGAGGCTCTGCAAGAGAAAGAGAATGAGTAGGATTACAGTACAAAGGTGTTCAGAGGTTGGTGTGATCAGTGGATCAAATGACCTGCTTCTCTGCTGTAAGACTTCTTGTCCTGGCCCTGGAATAGCTTTTAGATTAGCTCCAATCTCGCACCATGTGTCTTTAAAGTAAGGTGCAATATGATGGTGAGAAAGATTGAAACATTTGAGCATCGACAAAACTGCATTAGAATAATGTCTTTGATGATCCGCATGTAAATATCATAGCTTGCATGTTATGTAACTGATGTAGAATGGAGACAAATTTCTGAAGATTGTCAAATTTGAGAAATATTCCCCTCAATCACTCTTGATTGACAGAAGACAAAGGCTTTTGCCAGGTCAAATGGGATCATGTATATTAGTGGACCCTGAATGGGAGGGGGGGTGGGAAGCTCTTTAAGATTGGGAGAAAACTGTTGAGGGGAAACGTTGTGATGTGTTTCCCAGTGGCAGACAACAGAAACAACAGAGAGATTCCTCTGTTGTCGCGACAATCAGTTATGTCCCCATTCTTGGTCATGATTACAGTCTCTCCAAAATATTCATCTTCCCAGTCTTGAGAGTCATGGAGTCAGTCATAGAATCATAGCATCATACAGCGTGGAAACAGGTCCTTCACCCCCAACTTGCCCACATCGACAAACATGTCCCATCTACACTTGTCCCACCTGCCTGCGTTTGGCCCATATCCCTCTAAACCCGTCCTATCTTTGTACCTGTCTAAATGTTTCTTAAACGTCGCAATAGTACCTGCCTCAATCACGTCCTCTGGCAGCTCGTTCCATACACCAAACAACCCTTTGTGTGAAAAGGTTGCCCGTCATGTTCCAATTAAATCTTTCGCTCCTCACCTTAAACCTATGTCCTCTGGTTCTCAATTCCCCTACTCTGGCCAAGAGACTCTGTGCGTCCACCCAATCAATTCCTCTCATGATTTTGTACACTTCTATAAGATCACCTCCACATCCTCCTGCACTCTTAAGGCATAGAGCTTACTCAACTTTTCCCTATTGCTCAGGTCCTCGAATCCTGGCAACATCCTCGTAAATCTTCTCTGCACACCTTCCAGCAAGGACAACATCTTACCTAACACCAAAGAGGAGCTCAGAATTTGTCCCTGAAGTTCCTCTCCATCAAACGTTAGAATTTCAGGTAATTTACTATCTGCTCCTGAAGCCTTGATATTTACCATTTGACATACAGCCCCTTCAGCATCTTGACCATTTGGTCTGGCAGCAGGACCTGACTGGATGTTGTGCTGGGGGCTGGAATTAGTGACGCTCATATCAGGGTCAGATTTTCCATTGCAGAATTACTCAAAATAATCATCCCAGTGGGCACTGGCTGCCACTCTCTGCTTGGGAAACTCCAACCCAACTGTAACAGTGTAACTGAATTGTGAACCTGTGGAACCTGTGGGATTCTCTGCCACAGAAGGCAGTGGACGTTCAAAGGCAGAGAGTTAGATTTAGCTCTTGGGGCTAAAGGAATCAAGGGATATGGGGAAAAAGCAGCAACGGGGTTCTGATTTTAGACGATCGGCCATGATCATATTGAATGGCGGTGCTGGTTCGAAAAGCCGAATGGCCTACTCCCTCCTGCATCTGTTTTTCTATGCCACTATGCCTTCTAACACCCAGTAGAAAGCATCTTTGGGTGTTTGGACCATAGATGGACATCACTTCTTGAGGCTACTTGTTATTCTATTGTAGCTTGACCTTCAGGTGTCTGCTGAGCTATTCTTTTCCCCTTGAAGTGCGGTAGAGTTACTTGTGTTGACAGTTTATTACCAGCTGGATCTCTTGGACATGACTCTCTGTTCAAAATGCTTCCATGCTCTTGTTTTTAATTATGTTTTCAAAGATCACCTATATCTTAAAAAACGCTGCATTCCATGTTGCAAAATGTCTTGGACATGCATCAAGCACTCTGCTGGAGGTATTCAGTGGGGTGGCTGCAGAGTAATGGTCAATGTTTAGGGTTGAAACCTGATGTAGGAATATCTATCTGTTCAACTCACCAAGTTCCTCCAATGGATTGTTTATTGATGCAGCTTCCGATATCTGCAGCCTCATGTGTCTCCATACGTTTAACATAGCATTGCAACAGACGAGCTTTCAGATTAATTTATAATATTTATTTTCCCTGCAGGTGTTCACTTTATCCAATCATTCTTTAAAAGATACAATTGAGTCAATTGTGAAATCTAAGCAAATTTTCCTTTAACCGAAGAATTGCAGCACAATACTGTGGTTCCATTAGTGGCTGCCTACAGTGCTTCATTTTAGTCACGCATTGTTATTGAGGGCTGTCTCTACCAGAGGGAAATTTTTTAACACCAAGGCTTAGAGTAATGGTTTGCACTTAGTAATTGGCTGCAACATAACTGGTATGGAAAAAAACAGCTGAGACATAAACAGTGAATGTAATCACTGTATTTGTATAATGATTGTTTTGGATTTGTAATTATTCGCACTCTTTCTGCTCATAAAATCCCACTCCTGGCAATGCGACAAATTTGTAGTGGTAGAATTCAGAAAAACAGTTAAAAAATTGACACAAAAATAGGCAGTTTTACGAGAAAAGGCTAAGACTTGGCAAGCCGACATGATACAGAAAATTAAATCAGTGACAGTTGCTTCCTTTGCAATCGAAAGGGAAGCATCGTGAACTGTTGCTGAATGTGTGAATCCCGATGATTCTTGCAAATTGCATTTATTTCCTCATCCAAAATCATGGCTGGGCTTTAATGCCTCTGCACGATAGGAATAAACAGTTGCTGACCGGGCTGAACTCAAACAATATATGGTAGACACAAAATACTGGAGCAACTCAGCGGGTCAGGCAGCATCTCTGGAGAGAAGGAAGGGGTGACGTTTCGGGTCGAGACCCTTCTTCAGACTGAAGCATTTTGTGTCTACCTTCGATTTAAACCAGCATCTGCAGTTCTTTCCTACACTCGAATATTTGAGGCACATAACTGAAAATGCAGTAAACTTGTCTTTTAATCAAGTTGTTAGAATAGTTACACTGCTGAATGCAATGATCACATATCGAAGAACATTTAATGTTTTTTTTTAAAAGCCATTTAAAATAATTTCTTAACTAGATGTTATTTTGAAGCGTAATTTGGATGCTTTAAAATGTGTAATATTAAATACTACCACAGTACATAATTATGGAACAAAGTGATTCTGGAGAAATTCTTGCCTTTTGGCAACAACATGAAATAATCATACTTTCCTCAACAAAAGGATTTGTTGATTTCAGCATTGGCAATTATATTCCATGAAGGTTTAACTTTACTGCACTCATATTTCTGCCTTTCAGGAGTTTCCTACTTTGATGTTAATAACTAAATGGTGAAAAATAAATTGTGGTATAAAGCCAAAAAAATGAATTTAACACCCATTTCCAAGAAGGGTCTTGACCCGAAACGTCACCCATTCCTTCTCTCCAGAGATGCTGCCTGTCCCGCTGAGTTACTCCAGCTATTTGTGTCTATCTTCGGTTTAAACCAGCATCTGCAGTTGCTTCCTGCACAAGAACATCTTATAGGTGTTGTGGAAGAATTATCTATTTTTTCCCCAAATTTTATTTTAAAATGCTTGCCTTTGAATTATGGCGCTCACTCTCGTTCCATTTTAAATAATCACATTCAAAGGAGTAGGCAATGGATTTGCTATCTCATCACCGCCAGCATTGCTCTGGATCCAACCTCTCAGTGTGGGAGAATAACCTGGAGCAAATGTTACATTTTTCTCTTCCTTCCTCGAAGAAGTGCCAGTACCTGTAGGTGCTTCTACCCATGGCACAGCCAAGCTCAGGAACTGAGTGTACAGAAAGTTATCAGCAGCATGTTTTTCTGAGGAATAGTAAGCCAGTGAACCAATTCTCTGTGGCACTGCTTGTCTATTAGCATATGCTTAAAACTTAAGAGCTGTTGTTGATGAGCTATAAATAAATAAATACAGATACATAATGCTTTGCTAACCAGCCTGAAGAAACAACTTAAAAAATCCCCCCAAAAAAAAACATTGCTTTACAGTGCGAACATCTTATAAGCTTCATCTTATTAAGAGTCAAGAGTGGTTTATTGTCATGTGTCCCAGATAGAACAATGAAATACTTACTTGCTGCAGGACAACAGAATATGTAAACATAGTGCACTGTAAACTGCAAAGAATCGTATGAACTCTGCCTTGGACACTTTTACACTAGTTGTTAATATAATAGAAATGGGAAAACTCCCACATTGTAAAAAAAAAAGAATAGTGTATTATGTCTGAAATTCAGAGGACGTCCCTGATCTCTCGACATAATTGATCGACCATAAAATATAAATACATAATAAGAAATAATTTAAACTAAATGTTATTGTTCTTCAAGAAAATTAAGAATGATAGGTCTTAAAAAAGCACTTAAATTATGAACCAGGAGAGTGCATGAGCAAATCTAGTAGGGTTGAGTTGCCACATTACATACAACTTTATAAATAACTTACAAGAAGACCAAAAAAGAAACAACTGCATGAGCATGGTAACAATGGGCTGCCGGGGACAGAGAAGCATTTCCACAATGGCTTTGAATCATTCTCTGTTTGAAATTAGTGATCTCCAAATATTAACCCCACTGTTCCTACCTCCCCTCCCAAACCGTCTTTTACTTTCACATTCAACGCACATCTATTCAAAGCCCAGTCTTAGTGGGATCGTGGCCCAGAGGACCTAGGGTTTAAGGTGAGGGGGGAAAGATTTATAGGGAACCAGAGGGGTTATGTTTTCATACAAAGGATGGTGGGTGTATGGAACAAGCTGCCAGAGGAGGTAGTTGAGGCAGGGACCATTGCAACGTTTAAGAAACATTTAGACAGGTACATGGATAGGACAGGTTTGGAGGGATGTGGGCCAAAGGCTGGCAGGTGAGTCTAGTATTGATAGGACATATTGGCCAGAGTGGGCAAGTTAGGCTGAAGGGCTTGTTTCCACACTGTAAGAATTTATGACTCCAACAGTGCCGTATAGGAATAGACCCTTTGGCCCACAATGCCTGCACTAAACATAATACCAAGCTAAACTATTCTCATCTACCTACACACATTCAGACACTCATCACCCTCTGTGTAGAAAGACTTGCCACGCACACCACCTTTAAACTTTGCCCCTCTTACCTGAAAGCTATGCCCTCTCGTCTTTGACATTTCCACCCTGAGAAAATTGTTCTGACTGACTACAATATCTATGCCTCTCATAATTTTACGCTTATACTTCAGTCAGGTCTCTCTTCAACTTCTGTCGTCCGAGAGAAACCAATCCAAGTTTGTGCAACCTCTTCTTGTGGCTAATACCCCCTAATTCACGCAACATTCTGGAAACCCTCTTCTACATCCTTTCTATCCAGAGCCTCCACATAATGGAGTGACCAGAACCACATACAAGTCTCCAAATGCAACCTAACCACAGTCCTATAGAGCTGCATCATGACTTCCTCATTGTTACACTCAAGGCCCATTTACAGTTGCCTTCTGAGTTTGTTGATTCCTATGATTGGAGGAGAGGGCCAGATGTTCAATGAAATGTAATGTTCACCCAATTACCTGCATTTGTGAAGAATGAACTGGTCCCTTGAACCAGTGGCACATTCGGAGGTTGGTTTTGTTCATGGAACTAAGGGAAAGTAGTTGGGATATGTGCTGGCGATGACACATCGAGTGCATATGGAAAGGCTGCACAAACGTGCGGACTGAGATCAAATTCCCCAGGGTGGTGCTCTTCGCTTACATTTTAATTACTCATCAGAAATACCACTGATATTGTGGGCAGTTCTGGGCACCATGTTATAAGAAAGATATTGTCAAGCATTAAAGGGTTCAGAGAAGATTGACGAGGATGTTGCCAGGACTAGAGGTGTGTGAGCTATAGGGGGAGATTGAGTAGACTGGGTCTCTATTCCTTGGAATGCAGGAGGATGGCGGGTGAGAGGAATAGATCGGGAGGTAGATGCACAAAGTCTCTAGCCCAGAGCAGTTGAATCGAGGACCAGAGGACATAGGTTCAAGGTGAAAGGGAAAAGATTTAATAGGAATCTGGAGGAGAACTTTTTCATACAAAGGGTGGTGGGTGTACGGAACAAGCTGCCAGAGGAGGTGGTTGAGGCTGGGACTATCCCAACGTTTAAGAAACAGTTAGACAGGACATGGATAGGACATGTTTGGAGGGATATGGACCAAATACAGGCAGGTGGGACTAGTGTAGCTGGGACATGTTGGCCGGTGTGGGCAAGTTGGGCCGAACGGCCTGTTTCCACACTGTATCACTCTATGACTCTATGACTCTACTGCCTGCACTTGGATTCCCAGCTCGTGACTAGCTGGAGGATAGCGACTAATGTATCCGACACCACAAGTTTAAAAACACTGGGGGCATTTTAGCTATTAAGATGAATGGAGGCACATATATTTTGCATCAATTCTCGAATTTGGTTGGGTTTTCCCTGCAGCAATAAGGATCTTGTGAAAATCTTATACCAATTAGACATGTGTAGAATTATCCCAATGCCTTGTACCTCTAAAATGAGCCATGGAGGATAGCCAAAATGTTTCTTGAATAAAATATTATAAAATGCCATGCGCGCACTGAATTACAACATGACATTTAGCTTGATTCTAGGAGAGTAAAACATTTAGGAAAGAGGTGTAGGATTAAATCAACACCTTGAGCCTGGCTATACCATTCAATTCAATTCAATTCAAATTTAATGTCATTGCACAGATACAAGTATGGGTACAACGAAATGCAGTTTAGTGTCAGTACGTAGTGATAGCAATGTTTAGATAAATACAGATAAATAAATACAGATGTGGGAATCTATCGGCGGGACTCCGAGTTCAGCAGTGCGATGGTGTTATTGTAGAAGCTACTCCTCATCCTGCTGGTGCGGGACCTGAGGCTCCTGTACCGCCTCCCCGATGGTAGGAGGGCAAACAGTCCATGGTTAGGGTGGGAGGGGTCCTTGATGATCTTCCCAGCCCGTCTCAGACACCGCTTTCGGTGGAGGGCATCCATGGCAGGGAGCGGGGCACCGATGATGTGCTGGGCGGTTTTCACCACCCGTTGTAGTGCCTTCCTGTCTGCTACGGTGCAACTGCTGTACCAGACCGTAAAGCAGGTGGTCAGGATGCTATCGATGGTACAGCGGTAGAGGTTGGTCAGGATCTGGGGGGACAGTTGGGCTTTTTTGAGCCTCCTCAGGAAGTAAAGGCGCTGCTGCGCCTTTTTGACCAGCTTGGAGGTGTTGAGGGACCAGGACAGATCCTCCGAGATGTGTACCCCGAGGAATTTGTAGTTGGAGACCCGCTCCACCTCAGTCCCGTTTATATGGATGGGGGTGTGTCTGCCCCCCTCTGAAGTCGACAATGATCTCCTTCGTCTTTTGGGAGTTAAGGACGAGGTTGTTATTGGCACACCAGGTTGTCAGGTGCTGGACCTCCTCCCTGTAGGCTGACTCGTCGTTGTCGCTGATCAGTCCTACCACCGTGGTGTCGTCGGCAAATTTTATGATGGCGTTGGAGCTAAACTTAGGGATGCAGTCATGGGTGAAGAGAGAGTAGAGGAGAGGACTGAGCACACAGCCTTGTGGCACGCCAGTGTTCAGTGTTATAGTGGAGGAGGTGAGGTTGTTGATCCTAACAGACTGGGGTCTGTTAGTGAGGAAATCCAGTGTCCAATTGCAGAGGGAAGTGGAGATGCCAAGACCGCTGAGTTTGGTGATCAAGCTAGCGGGTATGACAGTGTTAAAGGCGGAACTGAAGTCGATGAACAGCAGCCTGATGTAGGTGTTATTGCTGTCCAGGTGGGTCAGGGCAGAGTGTAGGGCCGCAGATATGGCGTCTTCTGTTGACCTATTGGTCCGGTAGGCAAACTGATGGGGGTCCAGTGTGGGGGGGAGGCTGGCTTTGAGGTGAGCCAAGATCAGCCGCTCGAAGCACTTGGCGATGACAGGGGTGAGTGCCACTGGCCGGAAATCATTGAGACTCCCTGTCGCTGATTGTTTGGGCACTGGCATTCAACAAGATCATGACTGATCTTTTACTGCAGATAACACCTTTTTACCCTATTCCCATATACTTTGCTTCCTTTAAAATCCACAAGTTGATCAACGTCCGTTTTTAACGAACACAATGATTGAACCTCCACCATCTTCTGGGACAGAGAATTCCAAAGATTACCCAACTGGGTGAAGACATTTATTTTCCTTCTAGTTTAGTTTAGTTTAGTCTTAGTTTAGAGATTCAGCGTGGAAACAGGCCCTTTGGCCCACCGGGTCTGCACCGACCAGAGATCACTGCCCACTAACACTACCCCACACACACTAGGAACAATTTACATGTACATATAACCTACATTCCTGTACATTTTTGGAGTGTGAGAGCAAACCGAAGATCTCGGAAAAAACCCACGCTATCATGGGGAGAACGTACAAACTCCGTACAGACAACACCCGTAGTCGGGATCGAACCCGGGTCTCTGGTGCTGCAATTGGCACTCTACCACTGCGCCACCGTGGCCTTCCATCACAGTGGGGAATGTGGGGAGTCCGCTGTGGTGGATGTTTATGTTAACTCATTCTCTAGTTGTGTTTCTTGTTGCTTTTTTGGATAAGGGTGTATGGTAATTCGCATAATTGGTACACGCGACTTAATTGGCACACGTGACAAAAGACTTGTGAAACCTTTGAAGAATGAGCCTGGTTAATATTTTTTGCTCTCATTTTAAGGTAGAGAGACCAAAATTGTTCTTTATATTCCACGTACAGTGGCATTACGGCTCGATTTAATCGTAATAAGTCATCTTTACACTGAATCATGTCTCACAAGTTTGATTGCATCTTTTGAAGAGATGATGAAGATAATTGATGAAGGACGGTGGAGGACATCCTCTCCATGACCCTCCACAAGTGAGAATACTTGGAATCAATGGTGAAATGGCAAATTGGACACAAGTTGGCTTGACTGGCAGTGGAGATTACTTTTCAGACCACAGACCTGTAACCAGTGGTGCGTCAGAGGGATTGTTTGTTTGTCATTTCTATGAATGATTTGGAAGGGAATGCAGGCGACATGATTAGTAAATTTGCAGATGACACCAAGGTTAATGGATCATGAGCCAGGATATAAACAATGAACGGCAGAGCCCTGGGGAGTGTTTCTGAACTGCAAGATCTCGGGGTACACATGCATAGTACCCTGAAAGTGATGACACAGATAGACAGGGTAGTGAAAAAAATATGTCATTTGACCAAGGCTTTGAATATAGGAGTTGGAACATCATATTACAGTTGTACAAATCATTGGTATTCCTCCATGGAATATTCTGTGCAGTTCTGATCGCCATGCTACAGAAGGTGCAGAAAATATTAACAGGAACGTTGCCTGGACTGGAGGATGAGAAAAACTTTGGAGAGGCTGAGATAGTATTTCCCGAGTGAAGGAGGATGAGGGATGGTTTACCGAGGTTTATAAAATTATGTGAGGCATAGATTGGGTCGATGGTCTCAATTTGCCTTCAGCTTTCAATGACTTCTACACATGGATATCCAGACCTCTTCGAACAATATCTCGCTAATTAAAACAACACCCAGCATTTCTGTTTTTCTATATATATTGTTACAGTTTTTAAAAAAACAGTTAGACAGGTACATGGATCAGACAAGTTAGGAGGGATGTGGACCAAATGCAGGCAGGTGGGACTAGTGTAGCTGGGACATGTTGGGTCGAAAGGACCTGTTTCCATGCTGTATGACTCTGTGACTGCATATATGTGAATAAACTCACATCTTCCGCATTGTACTCCATTCTAATGCTGTGGCACACTCAATTAGCTCATTTATATATCCTTGAAGCGTCTTTACATTCTTACTCACATTCACACTCAGTTTACTGGCGTCAACAAACAGCAAAATTTTACCTTTGACCCTTGGCCAATTCATTAGACTGAAAATACCTGGGGACCAAGCTCCAACCCTTAAAACCTTCAACCTGGAGTATTATTTTGATCTCCTCATCTGAAATGCAGTGAAGACTGTCTTATGTAAAGAGATTGAGTGATGCCTATTGAATTGTATAAAAATATTTTAGGCGTTTAATTGTCAGCCTGAGGAAACTGTTTATTTTTATCATGCATTTTCTGTGAACCAATTCTAGCCCCTGCTAAGTACATAATTCCTGCTTCCAATTGCTCTTACCTTCTTCGTATCTTCCTGCATGGGCTCCGATTGAAATCCTTTTGAAAATCCAAAGACACCTCTTCCAATGATTCATTCTCAATATACTCATAGAAACATAGAAAACAGGTGCAGGAGTAGGCCATTTGGCCCTTCGAGCCAGCACGGCCATTCAATATGATCGTCTTCTTGCGTTTGAGGCAGTGGAATGTCTGCACCCTGCAGCAGGGTGATGCCATGCGGTTCCACGTCCGTAGGTGCCCGCCCTCAAAGGGGCGCCAAGCCGCGGCGCTGCTGCTGTCTCTGTTTGTTGTCGTTCGCCTGACTACGGTCAGTTGACAGGGCTCACCGTGGGGAGGTCGACAATATGAGCCCCATTCAATACGATCAAGGCTGATCATCCAATTTCCTGCTCTCTCCCCATATCCCTTGATTCCGTTAGCCCGAAGAATTGTATCTAACTCTCTCCTGAATGCATCAAATACTCCAGTGGATAATTCGATTTCTCTTCCATAAATCCCTGCTTAATCATATAGTTATTTTCTAGGTTTCTTCATATGGCTAATTTTATCATTGATGCCAGTATTTGCCCAACTGCCAATGTCAGGTTAATCGGTTGGTCGTTCTCCAATTTCTCTATCCCTCATTTCCTAAATAGTGAGAATATATTTACTACCCTCTATACTGCAAAAAACCTTTCCTGCAACCATAGACATTTTGAAATTAATAATCAGTCCTTCCAGTTTGTTGATAACAAACTCTTCCTAAACTTAGGGCAGTAAATCATCACATCTGTGGAAAGTATCAGTTACTCAGGCTTGTTAATCTCATATTATTTTTACTACTACCCTCTGAGTGAACAATATTGCCCCTCATGTTCCTGTTAAATCTTTCCCCTCACTTCAAATCTATGTCATAAGGGATAGGAGTAGAATTGGGTCATTCGGCCCATCAAGTCTACTCAGCTATTCAATCATGGCTGATCTATCTCTCCGTCCTAACTCCATTCTCCTCCCCATAACCTCTGACATCCGTACTAATCAAGAATCCCTTGAGTCTTGGCAACATCCTCGTAAATCTTCCCTGCACTCTTTTCAGTTTAATGACATCCTTCCGATAGAGCAGGGTGATTAAAACTGAACACCAATACTCCACATACAGTCTTACCGGTGTCTTGTACAACTGTAACATATCTGTACTCAATACACTGATTGATGAAGACCAATGTAGCAAAAGCCTTCTTTACCACCTTATCTACCTGCGATGCCACTTTCAGGGAACTACGTACCCGTACTCCTGGATCCCTCAGCTCTTCAACACTCCCCAGGGCCCTACTATTCACTGTGAAATTCCTGTCATGGTTAAACTTCCCAAAATGCTATATCTCACACTTATCTCCATTAAACTCCATTAGCCATTCGTCAACTCTCTTGCCCAGCTGATCAAGATAGAGCTGTAATTTTTTGAGGGGACTTTTTGTTTGCCCTGACCAATGAAGGCTAGCATACCATATGCCTCCTTCACCACTATCTACATGTGTTGCCATTTTCAGGGAGTAATGGACTTGGACCCCAAGATCCCACTGTACATCAATGCCATTAAGGGTCTTGCCATTAATTGTATATTTTCCCCTAACATTCGAGGCACACTGGAGAATGCAAGTATTGTATGCTTACACATTCCATTGCTTGTAAACCAGAAAGATATTAGGTTGCAGTAAAACAGGGAAATGGAAAAAGGGAGTAGGTTCAATGCTATGTATAGGAAAGAACTGCAGATGGTGGTTTAAATCGAAGGTAGACACAAAATGCTGGAGCAACTCAGCGGGACAGGCGGCATCTCTGGAGTGAAGGAATGAATGGGTGACGTTTTGGGTCGAGTCTGAAGAAGGATCTTGACCCGAAACGTCACCCATTCCTTCTCTCCAGAGATGCTGCCTGGCCCGCTGAGTTACTCCAGCATTTTGTGTCTAGGTTCCATGTTCACTACTATGATTTTAATCCATTCTCCTGAGGACTCAATCATGACTACTGCAAAAATGACCAAAACTGTTTCTTGTGCGTGTGATGTTACTATGCACCCTGCCGGTTACCGGCTGCTGAATGTGATTACGTGTCCTCTTGCTCTGCTCGCGAGAGAGAGGTCAGGCAAGGTGTAACGCGTTTTGTCTTTCTGCTGACTGGATAGCACACAACAAAGACTTTTCACTCCACACCAATGCACGTGACTATAAACTAAATTGAAACTGAAACTGAAACTGTGTTTGGGCATCATAACAGCAATGCTTGAATAATTAAATCATCTGCAGGCTGTAAGAGGTGAATATGGGGCTTAAAACAATGCCAATAATGTGAGTGGTCAGAACATAAGCTCATGCCTCTGCACTTGGGCCCATGTATAAAGCCAGTGGTGCAGTATCCGGAATATGATATTTGAAATTTGAAAATTATTCACAAGTTCTAGAAGCAGAATTAGGCCATTTGCCCCATCAAAGTCTACTCCAACATTCAATCATGGCTGATCTATCTTTCCCTTCAACCGTATTCTCCTGCCTTCTCCCCATAACCCCTGACACCCTTAGTAATCAAAAAATTGACAATTTCCTCATTAAAAATATCTTTTGACTTGACCTCCACACCTGTCAGCTGCAATTAATTCCCCAGATTCACCACCCTCTGACAAAATAAATTCCTTCTTCTCTCTAAAGGAACATCCTTTAATTCTGGTCCGAGACTCTCCCACTAACGGAAACTTCCTCTCCACAGTCACTCTCTCCAGATTGAATCTGACCACATTCAGATTCATAGACACCAGGATGCAGTGGGAGCATGAGCAGAGAGACAGAGGGGTGTACAACGAGGGTAGAAGCAATAGGTAGCAAGGTGAAAAGTAAAAGTGGCAGGCAGACAAATCCAGGGCAAAATCAAAAAGGGCCACTTTTCAACGAGCCTGAAGGCTTTGTGTTTCAATGCGAGGAGCATTCGTAATAAGGTGGATGAGTTGAATGTGCAGATAGTTATTAATGACTAAGAAATATAGTTGGGATCACGGACACATGGCTCCAGGGTGACCAAGGCTGGGAGCTGAACATCCAGGGATATTCAATATTCAGGAGGGATATTCAGAAAGGAAAAGGAGGTGGGGTGGCGTTGCTGGTTAGAGAGGAGATTAACGCAATAGAAAGGAAGGACATTAGCTTGGAGGATGTGGAATCGATATGGGTAGAGCTGCGAAACACTAAGGGGCAGAAAACGCTTGTGGGAGTTGTGTACAGGCCACCTAACAGTAGTAGTGGAGTTGGGGATGGCATCAAACGGGAAATTAGAAATGCATGCGACAAAGGTAAAACAGTTATAATAGGTGACTTCAATCTACATATAGATTGGGTGAATCAAATTGGCAGGGGTGCTGAGGAAGAGGAATTCTTGGAATGTATGCGGGATAGTTTTCTAAACCAACATGTAGAGGAACCAACGAGAGAGCAGGCTATTCTAGACTGGGTATTGAGTAATGAGGAAGGGTTAGTTAGCAGTCTTGTTGTGCGTGGCCCCTTGGGCAAGAGTGACCATAATATGGTTGAGTTCTTCATTAGGATGGAGAGTGACATAGTTAATTCAGAATCAAGGGTTCTGAACTTAAAGAAAGGTAACTTTGAGGGTATGAGACGTGAATTGGCCAAGATAGACTGGCAATTGATTCTTAAAGGGTTGACGGTGGATATGCAATGGAAGGCATTTAAAGACTGCATGGAAGAACTACAACAATTGTTCATCCCAGTTTGGCAAAATAATAAATCAGGAAAGGTGGTGCATCCGTGGATAACAAGGGAAATCAGGGATAGTATCAAAACAAAAGATGAAGCATACAAATTAGCTAAAAAAAGCAGCCTGCCAGAGGATTGGGAGAAATTCAGAGTCCAGCAGAGGAGGACAAAGGGCTGAATTAGGAAAGGGAAAATAGATTATGAAAGAAAACTGGCAGGGAAAATAAAAACAGACTGCAGAAGTTTTTATAGATATGTGAAGAGAAAAAGATTAGTTAAAACAAATGTAGGTCAGAAACAGGTCAGAAACAGGTGAATTGATCATGGGGAACAAGTACATGGCAGACCAATTGAATAACTACTTTGGTTCTGTCTTCACTAAGGAAGACATAAATAATCTTACGGAAATAGCAGGGGACCGGGGGTCAAATGAGATGGAGGAACTGAGTGAAATCCAGGTTAGCCGGGATGTGGTGTTAGGTAAATTGAATGGATTCAAGACCGATAAATACCCAGGGCCAGATAAGCTGCATCCCAGAATACTTAAGGAAATAGCCCCAGAAATAGTGGATGCATTAGTGATAATTTTTCAAAACTCTTTAGATTCTTTAGTAGTTCCTGAGGATTGGAGGGTAGCTAATGTAACACCACTTTTTTAAAAAGGGAGGGAGAGAGAAAATGGGGAATTACAGACCAGTTAGTCTAACATCGGTAGTGGGGAAACTGCTAGAGTCAGTTATTAAAGATGGGATAGCAGCACATTTGGAAAGTGGTGAAATCATTGGACAAAGTCAGCATGGATTTATGAAAGGTAAATCATGTCTGACGAATCTTATAGAATTTTTCGAAAATGTAACTAGTAGAGTGGATTAGGGAGAACCAGTGGATGTGTTATATCTGGACTTTCAGAAGGCTTTCGACAAGGTCCCACATAAGAGATTAGTATGCAAACTTAAAGCACACGGTATTGGGGGTTCAGTATTGATGTGGATAGAGAACTGGCTGGCAGACAGGAAGCAAAGAGCAGGAGCGAACGGGTCCTTTTCAGAATGGCAGTCAGTGACGAGTGGGGTACCGCAAGGCTCAGTGCTGGGACCCCAGCTATTTACAATATATATTCATGATTTGGACGAGGGAATTGAATGCAACATCTCCATGTTTGCGGATGACACGAAGCTGGGGGGCAGTGTTAGCTGTGAGGAGGATGCTAGGAGGCTGCAAGGTGACTTGGATAGGTTGGGTGAGTGGGCAAATGCATAGCAGATGCAGTATAATGTGGATAAATGTGAAGTTATCCACTTTGGTGGCAAAAACAGGAATGTAGACTGTTATCTGAATGGTGGCCGATTAGGAAAAGGGGAGATGCAACGAGACCTGAATGTCATGGTACACCAGTCATTGAAAGTAGGCATGCAGGTGCAGCAGGCAGTGAAGAAAGTGAATGGTATGTTAGCATTCATAGCAAAAGAATTTGAGTATAGGAGCAGGGAGGTTCTACTGCATTTGTACACGCCCTTGGTGAGACCACACC
Source organism: Okamejei kenojei (assembly GCA_035221665.1). Taxonomy (NCBI): domain Eukaryota; kingdom Metazoa; phylum Chordata; class Chondrichthyes; order Rajiformes; family Rajidae; genus Okamejei; species Okamejei kenojei. Next base: position 16,470,069 of record CM069133.1, read on the forward strand.
TGGAGTATTGCGTACAGTTTTGGTCCCCTAATCTGAGGAAATACATTCTTGCCATAGAGGGAGTACAGAGAAGGTTCACCAGACTGATTCCTGGGATGGCAGGACTTTCATATGAAGAAAGACTGTATAGACTCGGCTTGTACTCGCTAGAATTTAGAAGATTGAGGGGGGATCTTATAGAAACTTACAAAATTCTTAAGGGGTTGGACAGGCTAGCTGCAGGAAGATTGTTCGCGGCGTTGGGGAAGTCCAGAACAAGGGGTCACAGTTTAAGGATAAGGGGGGGAAGTCTTTTAGGACCGAGATGAGATTATTTTTTTCACACAGAGAGTGGTGAATCTGTGGAATTCTCTGCCACAGAAGGTAGTTGAGGCCAGTTCATTGGCTATATTTAAGAGGGAGTTAGATGTGGCCCTTGTGGCTAAAGGGATCAGAGGGTATGGAGAGAAGGCAGGTACAGGATACTGAGTTGGATGATCAGCCATGATCATATTGAATGGCGGTGCAGGCTCGAAGGGCCGAATGGCCTGCTCCTGCACCTATTTTCATGAAGCCGGCAGGCTAAACTGTATATAGTGATGACAGACACAACAATAAATACAATTAATGCAAAAGAGCTGAATGGTGCAAAGATTGTAACACAATCTGAAGTTGTGCAAAATAATACTGATTATTACCTATACAAGGTAGTTTTACTGGGCAATATTAGTTGGTATTTTGATTGGTCAAAAAACGCGCAGTTTCCAGCGGGCAATATTACTTGGTATTTTTCTTCTTCCGGGTTTCGCCATTGACTTTACGTAGAAAAACTGCGGTCAATCACAAAGATGAAATATTACATCCGGCGTACATCCGGGACACGAACCCGGCCAAAGTTCACCGCGAAGAATCAGGTCACGGCATCTAAACAAACATGGCAGCCTCCAGCAGTGCGAGATTCGCGTCTCTTGACGACGACGGAATTATTTTAATTTATGTGGGGATAGGTAATAATTATAATATTGACTGGCTTCTTTCGGGAGACACCAGGAATATTGCCCGCACTGAAATCATATTGCCCTCGTCTTCGACTCGGGCAATATGATTTCAGTTTGGGCAATATTCCTGGTGTCTCCCTCAAGGCCAGTCAATATTATATAAATATTGAAGTGCAGTAATAGCTTAACCAAGTGAGCAAGAGAACAGAGTACATGGCAGCATCTCTGTGAAGAGGGTGTGAAAGAGGTGATTGTTCAAGGGTTTGTTAGCCATGTCTGGGCTTTCAAGCCTATATATCTTCTACCCAGAAGGTAGAAGAGAGAAATGGGAATGGTAAGGGTGGAAGGCATCCTGGACAAAATCGATGCAACGGATTATGAAGGTGGAATGGTTGGAAAGGGGAGGCAAGGCAGTGAGATCACTGAACTCCTTGTGGCACTCTGTCAAGGTTCTGACCTCTTCCATTACCTCCCTCAGCCATCTGCAGAACCAGTTTGAAAAGTACCCTGCTCTTAAAATCAGACTGAAGCAATAAGCTAGGGCAGCTGCTCATAACAGGGTCGGCCTGGTGGTGCAGCGGTAGGGTTGCTGCCTTACAGCGCCAGAGACCCGGCTTCAATCCTGACAACGGGTGCTTGTCTGTATGGAGTTTGTTCGTTCTCCCTGTGACCTGCATGGGTTTTCCCTGCTTTCTCCGGTTTCCTCCCACACTCCAAAGATGTACAGGTTTGTAGGTTAATTGGCTTGGTTACATTGACATTGAGTCAGGAGTCTGAAGAAGGGTCTCGACCCGAAACGTCACCCTTTCCTTCTCTCTAGAGATGCAGCCTGTTCTGCTGTGTTACTCCAGTTTTTTGTGTCTATCTTTGGTTATATTGTATATTGTCCCTAGTGTGTGTGTGTGGGATAGTGCTAATGTGCTGGGATCGCTGGTCAGCGTGGACTCAGAGGGCGAAGGGCCTGTTTCCACAGTGTATAACTAAACTGCCACACACACCTTTGCCCCTCCAGCACTTAACTGGTAAGTTGTGTGAGCAGAATCTCACTGATGCTCTGGGTTATGGAGGCAGCTGGCAAGGCACGGCAAACCCTTGGAGGCAATAGACCTCAAATGGTGTCGACCTGAGACACCTTCCTGGAAATCCACTGACAGGCTTCAGCTGAAGGAAAAGCTGTTGGTGGAACTTTGGATTGTGTCAAAGCTCGTAAGGAATTTAACGGCGTTAAAGCTTTTAAATTAATGTAGATAATTTAAATAAGTGTAAATTATTAACCAAAATATTAAACGTTAATTCACACTCATATAATAATTTACAAATCATTAAGCTGAAATAAAATATTATTAGAAAAATTCACTTACCTTCCCCATTCGGTAGGCCAAGAATCCTCATTCAAGTGTGGCACGCAGGGGTAGAGTTGCTGCCTTACAGCGCTTGCAGCGCAAGAGGCCCGGGTTCGATCCCAACTACGGGTGCTGTCGGTACCGAGTTTGAACGTTCTCCCCGTGACCTGCGTGGGGTTTTCTCCGAGAACTTCAGTTTCCCACGGCACTGCAAAGACGTACAGCTTTATAGATTCATTGGCTTGGTATAAATGTAAAAATTGTTCCCAGTGCAGGATAGTGTTAGTTTGCAGAGATCGCTGGTCTGTGCGGGCCCGGTGGGCCAAAGGGCCTCTTTCTGCGCTAAACTGGACGCCATGTGAAGTTCAGCAACGGGGCATATTGAGAAATGCAGCATCTATCACTCAGCATGCCCCAGACTGAGACAGTGTCTGTGTACGTATGGGTGTTGCAAACATCATCAAAAATATAATTCTGTATAATCATTGACACCATAACCTAATTAACTAAGGAGTACAATTGATGGACAGGTGTTGCATGCACTATCATTGACATAATGCGGAGGGTAAGGCATTTTGAACTTAGATGCATTGATTGAATTTTATGGCCAATTTCTCTTTCACAGTGAGTATGATCTCTGGGTGTTAATATGTAAAATGATGTAACATCATTAAGAAAACTAATTAGGTTGTTCTTATATCCATGGACTGAGGCTATATTGTGGCAAACTGGAGCACCACAGCATTGAGCCGTCGAGTTAAAAGAAAACAGGTTTGATTGATGCCCCTCTCCTCCGATCCCCCATTCTCCATTATGGTCTGTAGTTACATACCATTAAAAAGCAAGGAGGCTCTCTCCCCCAAATGGGAGGAAGATATTTTTAACTAGAGCACTGTTGTTCTCCAGCTGAAACAGCCTGGAGGCCAGTTCATGACTGATACTGTTAAAAGCCAGTGAGAAGGAAAAAAACTTCCTTCTGTGCACTCAAAAGAGCCTGGTGCAGTAAAAGGAAAGGGAATGAGAGAATCTGCAGGAATTGGTGGCATTACAAAGAAAAAATGTGTGCATGTGTCATTATCAATGGTGAGTTGAAAAATCACAGTTTGCATTCCCTCAGAATATGGGCAAATGGCTTACACCAACCAATAAAGTATATCTGAAGTGCAGCAGTTCGGAATCTGCAGCAGTCAAATGCAGCAACGTAACAATGGAGATTGGAAACAGCTTTGAAACTCAAAACTCCTACTTGCAGTCGTGGGCTAATTCTATAAACTGGCATTCCCTGAGAAGGGAGGCACACACAGGGGAAGCTAAGCAGGAAATTCTGATTTCCTTTCCATTTATTTGTTTTTTTTTAAATCAGATGCTTTTTTTCCTGGTAGTAGCCTTGAATATTATCTATTTATATTGCACTGCAATTCCTGTTTCTTCCTACATCCTGAGCAAAAATAATTGCACCTATGTTAACGTAACAATCACAGGCTCTGAACCACGGTGGAGAAGATACTGTAAGCTCGATCAAAAAAACCCAATAATATTTATAAAAGATGGGCAGTGGCATTTGGGGTGAAGGGGATGGAGGTGTGTGAAGTGTGGAGTGGAGAATGCAAGGGTGTAGTGAAATGGCTATGCCATTAATAATTAGGCAAAGTGGAGAGGGACAATGCATAGGAAGAAACCGCAGATGCTGGATGAAACCGAAGATAGACCAAAAAGCAGGAGTAACTCAGCGGGACAGGCAGCATCACTGGAGAGAAGGAATGGGTGACGTTTCGGGTCGAGGCCCCTCCTCAGACTGGAAGAAGTTCAACGCGACTCAAAACGTCACCCATTCCAGCTGAGTTACTCCAGCTTTTTGTGCTTATCGAAGGACAATGCATGTTCCACTCCAGCATATGGACTACAGTGCTTTCAGACGGCGGGAGATTTCAAGACAGCGAGTGAGGCAGAGAAGCCACAAGCGGATAACAAGGGATTTTAGCATCACACATTCCGTGGGCAGAAAGCAATGGGAATAGTGTGGACTGGGTGATGGTTCAGTTGAACACTACATAGGTGCTTGAGCAAATTGTTTGGAGCAGTTGGATGAGCAGAGGCTCCTATGTAAATGTGGGTCTGTGCTTTCCTACACACACCCCCATCCCCTTCACCCAAAATGCCTCTGCCCGTCTTTCATAAATATTATTGGGTTTATTATTTTGATCGAGCTTCCAGTATCTTCTCCACCCTGGATCGGAGTCTGTGAATGTCATGTTAATTAAAGTGCAAATATATGTGCCATGGATCTGTGTTCGTCCTTCTCATCAGTATGCAGTCGTGAGCAATTTGCCTGCATTAGCACTTTAATTAGAGGGGTTTTCTTCTGCTGGAAGGAACGGAGAAGGCAATATTTCTTAAAGGGTAAATAACACAATAACTAACCAAAAGGGATTGGAAGCATTCTCGGCTAGAAATTCTTGATTGCTTATTTGGAGGAAGGGTGTTTAAGAGGATGGTGAGAAGTTAGATGATCGGATGATCCAGGGGTGGAAATTTGAGCTGTTTTGAGGAGACTTGAGTCAAAATTCAGGGGAGTTTTAGGAAGGCTGTCAGGAAGGCGACTTCAAAATTACTGTATCCGGCAGCACTTGCAAACTATGGAACCCTCTGGTGGAAGTACAAGATAGGGTATGCGGAGGGTCAGAGAGTTGAGGGTCAGAGAACCATAGATGATGCTATGTCAGACCAAATCATCTATGTCATTTTGAGGAAGGACATTCTTGCTATTGAGGGAGTGCTGCGTAGGTTCACAAGGTTAATTCCCGGGATGGCGGGACAGTCATATGCTGAGAGAATGAAGCGGCTAGACTTGTATACTCTGGAATTTTAGAAGGATGAGAGGGGATCTTATTGAAACATATAAGATTATTAGGGTTTTGGACACGCTAGAGACAGGAAACATGTTCTCGATGTTGGGGGAGTCCAGAACCAGGGGCCACAGTTTAAGAATAAGTGGTAAGCCATCCAGAACGGAGATGTGGAATCATTTTTTCACACAGAGAGTTGTGAGTCTGTGGAATTCTCTGCCTCAGAGGGCGGTGGAGGCCAGTTCTCTGGATACTTTCAAGAGAGAGCTAGATAGGGCTCTTAAAGATAGCGGAGTCAGGGGATATGGGGAGAAGGCAGGAACAAGGTACTGATTGTGGATGACCAGCCATGATCACATTGAATGGCGGTGCTGGCTGGAAGGGTTAAATGGCCTACTCCTGCTCCTGTTGTCTATTGTCTATTGTCAGACCAAAGTGCGCATGAGCGTACATCTACCTGGCCTGAAATATATTTTATTCCAATCACTTCTAATTTACTAAAGATAAGACACAAAAAGCGGGAGTAACTCTGCGGGACAGGCAGCATCTCTGGACAGAAGGAATGGGTGACGTTTCAGGTCGAGACCGTTCTTCAGACTCTGAAGAAGGGTCTTGACCCAAATCATCACCGATTGCTGAGAGATGCTGCCTGTCCCGCTGAGTTACTCCAGCTTTTTGTGTCTATCTTCGGTTTATACCAGCGTCTGCAGTTCCTTCCTACACATATATTTTACTACATTTGGTATATATTTCATTCCAATCAACATACCAGTCAAGTCTGAAGAACGGTTCCGACCCAAAACATCATCAGAGATGTTGTCCAGAGATGCTGCCTGACCCGCTGAGTTACTCCAGCACTTTGTGTCCTTTTGTGTATTGACCAGCGTCTGCGGTTGGTTCCTTGTTTATCAATGCTTCTCCACATAATCTGGCTGCACAAGAAGAAGCCCACTGAGTACTTACTGCACGCGGCCTTCCTGCAAGCATGCCGTTTATCTGACAGTCCAGCCATGGAGATATTGTAACAAACTCCGGACAAAGAATCCTTTGGTAGCTCATCCTCTGCCGAGTGTGCATTCATGCATAGTTCAATGGAATCTCTGAAATTATGACCAGCTGTCTGCAGTCACTAAATCTGGAATTACGTGCAAGATAGTGCAAGATAGTTGAGAAGGTTCAAGACATTTCCAGCATTCCATTCTGCACATCCTTGGCATGAAAAGATTGTGGAAGATAAAGCTGGAGGCCTCTCCCAAACTCATTGGGGCAGACAGGTGGAAGAATCACGCCCCACTCATTCATTAATATAGTGTCACATTCTCAACATCAAAAGCATTATGCAGCTTATATATTGGTGAGCAAGGGCTATTTAAAGATTTAAAAAAAAACAAATTGCTGGAGGAACCCAACGGGCCAGGTAGCACTTGGGGAAGGAATGGACAGGAAACGTTTCGGGTTGGGACCCTTCTTCAGACTGGCGTTGGGGGGGAGAAAGCTGGTAAAGAGACAAGGTGGGGCAAAGCCTGGCCAGTGATGGGTGGGTACACATGCGGGAGGGAGGGGTGGGGTGATGGCAGATAGGTGGGGTAAGTGACAAAGGATAGAGCCCACAAAAAGTAGGCAGGAAGGTGTCAGATAAGGAAAGAGGAGGAGTGGAAGAAGATGGGACATAAAAGGGAAATATGGGATTCGGAATGGAGAACAATGCACAGAACAGAGGAAAGGAGGAGGGTGTCTGGGGTGGTGGGAGATGTTAGGAGAAATGTGTGCGCACCAGGGTGAACCTCAGGGGGAAAGAAGGGGTGCATTACTTCAATTTGGAGAATCCAATGTTCATAAATTGGGTTCTCAGCTTCCCAAGCAGAATATGAGGTGCTGCTCCTGGCCTCCCACTGGCAATGGAGCAGGTCCATGACGGAACGGTCAGTATGGGAATGGGAAGGGGAGATAAAATGGTCAGTAGGCCTTGGCGGACTGAGCGCAAGTGTTCGGTGAAACAGTCACCGTGTCTACCACCGGCCTTGCCGATATAAATTCACTACTCTGCTGTTCAAAGATGCTTTTTTTTGTAGCCGAGCGTAATAGAAAGGCATTACACCAGTGTCAGTAAGCAAATCACAAGGCATTTGATCAGCATTGTAACGGGTAAACGCAGTCAAAGGATCTAGATAAAGAGCAGATAAAGAGTGGTTACTGGATACAAAAGGCAATGGATTAGAAACATAGAAAATAGGTGCAGGAGGAGGCCATTTGGCCCTTCGCGCCAGCACCGCCATTCATTGTGATCGTCCCTAATCAGTAGCCCGTTCCTGCCTTCTCCCCATATCCCTTGATTTCACCAGCCCCTAGAGCTCTATCTAACTCTCTCTTAAATGCATCCAGTGACTTGGCCTCCACTGCCCTCTGTGGCAGGGAAATTCCACAAATTCACAACTCTCTGGGTGAAAACGTTTTTTTCTCACCTCAGTCTTAAATGGCTTCCCCTTTATTCTAAGACTGTGGCCCCTAGTTCTGGAATTCTAAGACTGTGGCCCCTGGTTCTGGATTAAACTAGGGGAGCAAAAGCACCTTACATTAAGAAGTCCAGAACGATTCCCTCCTCAATTCCGGAATATTTATGGATTTTGACCATTTAGTTTAGTATGGTTGAGAGATACAGCGTGGAAACAGGCACTTCTGCCCACAGAGTCCGCTCCAACCAGCGATCCCCGTACACTAGCGCTCTCCTACACGCTAGGGACAATTTATCTTTTTTTACCAAAGCAATAACCTACAATCTCTGGAATGTGGGAGGAAACCAGAGCACCTGGAGAAAACCCACACGGTCACGGGGAGAAGGTACAAAGTCCATACAGACAGCACCTGTAGTCAGGATCGAACCACGGTCTCGGTAAGGGAGCAGCTCTACCACTGTGGCAAGATGCGGAGGGAGGTGCACATTTATGGCAGAAAATTGCTTGTTGAATAGTACTATTAACAGGTGGTACATGAATCTTTCTAGAGAGCCAGCAGGGTCTGTATAGAATTGTGGGCAATTTCACTGACTGTCTCTTGGGAAAGACCATGTGATATACAGTACTAACATTGGGGCATGATGTCATGAATACTGCAATAAAAGCCTTATGTTCTAATAATTTATTACATTTCAGCGTTCTCAGATTCAGAGGATTATAATTCTGAGATTCATTAATGTCATTACTTCCATAAGGCCGAGCACCCTATAAATCAGTGAGAATTGGGAAACACGTGAGACTGCAGATGCTGGAACCTTGAGCTAATCTTGTTCAAACAACACTATGGCTGGTTAGATTTTCACCCGTGAAAATTCCCTCCACAGATGCAGCCTGATCTGTGGAGTTCCTCTCGTAGCTTGTACTTTGCTCAAGAATTTTAAAAGATTGGTCCATTCGTTGTTATCCAACCTAGTCGTCATTTATGGTACAAAAATGACAGGTACAATTGGCCCCCCTTGTGTTAGTGCGCAGTGCACAGACTCAACCGGCTGACCTCCAACAATCTACCATCTATGGACACTAAACGTTACTCTCTTATCGTTCAGCTACACACTGTAAATGGATCGATTGTAATCGTGTGTTGTCTTTCTGCAGACGCGTTGGCTCGCAGCGAAAGCTTTTCACGGTACCTCGGTACACGTGGCAATAAACTAAACTGAACACGAGAACCTCCAAATCTGTGCTGCCCCAGTGAAAACTGGCATCTCTGCCTTGCATCTCACTCATCATCCCTGAGTTCATGGACCTTCAGCAGCTCTTCCTCAGGCAACACCTCCATTTTAACACTTTCATCCTTATTTCATATACGCCCAAGAACAAATTCTCCCCCCCCCCCCCCCCCCCAATGTGGGAATTTCTTTCAAACTCTGCAGCTCTTCAAGGTACACAGCCCTCTTTAATTCCACTCCCTTGATCATCAAATGTAACCACTCCACATTTGGCGACTGAGGCTTCAGTTGGGAAGGGCCAAAACTCCTCAGTTTAGTTCATTATCGCATGTACCGAGGTTCAGTGAAAAGCTTTTGTTGCGTCCTATCGAGTTAGCGGAAAGACAATACATGATTACAATCGAGCCACTGTTCCGATACATGATAAGGGAATAACGTTTAGTGCGAAGTAAAGTCCAATCAAAGATAGTCCGAGGGTCACCAATGAGGTTGATAGTAGTTCAAGACTGAAGATAGTCCGAGGGTCACCCATGAGGTTGATAGTAGTTCAAGACTAAAGATAGTCCGAGGGTCACCCATGCGGCAGATATAAGTTCAAGACTGAAGATAGTCCGAGGGTCACCGATGAAGTCGATAATAGTTTAAGACTGCTCTAGCAGTCCTGAACTACTATCTACCTCATTGGTTACCTGCGGACTATCTTCAGCCGCTTAATCCTGTCCAACATCTTATTTCTTTATATCTTCGTTCCATTAAAATCTAACTCTTTGACCAGACTTTTGCCCAACCTTATCCAGCCTGCTGTCAAATTCTATTTGAAAATACTGCCGAGACAGATCCTCACGACATCACAGGCACCACATTACCAGCTGTTGTTTTATTTTAGAACAAACCAAAATCTCAAACATACAGTATCGGAGGAAGAGAATGAACTAGCTGACTCCCTATGTTGCCGAATTCTTCACCCAGCCAGCAACTTCTCAGCTTTCAACAGAGATATGGAAATGTTATTTAAAATTAATGACTAGCTAAAGATACCATTATTGATAATATTTCTGTGATATAGGTCCAGTTTGCAGTAGTGAATGGTCGGCATTCCAATGCATGAGGTCGTAAGGGATAGGAGAAGAATTAGGTCATTCGGTGCAGCAAGTCTACTCCTCCATTCACCATGGCTGATCTATCTCTCCCTCCTAACCCCATGAGGTTGCAGTGTGGCTGGTTTCTGCCTGTAATTCCCCATGTGTTTCTATTAGAGTTGTGACTATTTAGAGGAGTGCAAATTTAATAGTCAGACGGAAGGAAACTCTGCTATTTTGGCCTGCTTTTTTTCACATGCATTTTATCTTTCCAATCAAATTACCAAACCACTTGCTTTAGAAGAGTTTCAAAAAAAGGGACTTGTTTATTTTCTTTCCAAAAATGCTAATGTTTGCACGTTTACATACTTATAATTAGATTTGTGAGCTGATCTTCAAAATCCATGTAATTTAATTTGTACATAGAACAGTATAGCACAGGAATGGGCCCTTTGGCCCACATTGTTTGCGCCAAACCTGATGCCAGGTTAAACTGATCTCATCTGCCAGTGCGTGATCCATATCCTTCTGATGAGTCTGAAGGGTCTTTAGATAGAGCTCTAGGGGCTAGTGGAATCAAGGGATATGGGGAGAAGGCAGGCGCGGGTTATTGATTGGGGATGATCAGCCATGATCACAACGAATGGCAGTGCTGGCTCGAAGGGCCGAATGGCCTCCTCCTGCACCTATTTTCGATGTTTCTATGTTTACCCGAAACGTCACCTATTCCTTTTCTCCAAGGGTGTTGCCTGATCCGCTGAGTTACTCCAACATTTTGTGTCTATCTTCGGTGTAAACCAGCATTTGCAGTCTCTTCTTACACACCCATACACTGTTCCTTGCACTTCCATGTGCCTATCAAAAAACCTCTTAAATGCCACTATCTTATCAATGAGCAAACCTTTTAATCTTTTTGTACTTTTTTTTAAAGTGTGGCAGGATTTAACATCACACGATCCAAGTCCCTGACCCCACTGACATGGTAAAAAAGCAAATGGAGCTTGCTCAAATAATGCTATGGCTAGTTACAGTTCTTGAATGACCTGTGAATCCTGATTGCCAAACACTTTAACCCCCTTTCCCATTCCCACACTGAATCTTTCTGTCCTGGTCCTCCTCAATTGTCAGAGGGAAACCAATCGCAAATTGGAGGAACAGCACCTCATATTCGCTCGGGCAGCTTACAGCCCAGCGGGTTAAAAAAATTTGATCTCTCTAACTTCAAGTAACCCTTGCATTCACTCTCTCTCCGTCCCTCCACAATCCTAGTCATCCATCTAGCTTCACTGTCATCCTGGTTAGTTTCGGTTTCACTCGTCAGTTACGCCCATATCACCTTCCCCACAGCCAACAACGGACCATTGTGGGCTCCACCTTTCCTTAATCTTTGTTGCGGGCTTCGATTTGCCCTTTTGCATACCTTCCACTCATCACTTCATACAGCATCTCTCTCCCCTGACTATCAGTCTGAAGACGGGTCTGGACACAAAACATCACATAGAAACATAGAAATTAGGCGCAGGAGTAGGCCATTCGGCTATTGCTATTCCTTTTCCCCAGAGATGCTGCCTGACCCGCTGAGTTACTCCCAGCATTTCTGTCTTTAATTTTCTGTGCAACAAAAAAACCCCATCAATCTGCAGCTGCTTCCTGAGCACTGTGGAAATAAATGCTCGGTGCACCCAATCATGTGTTGTTTATTATTATTTTTTTTTACACACACGCATTGCAAATTCGTGCAAAACCACAAAACGCGCCGTGCATCTTTTTTAAATGCTTTTTTTCTGCTGGGGGGGGATAAAAAAAAAAGAATCCCAACTTTGTTGTGGCAAGGCACTGCCTGTCAGACAGTGTGTGGGAGGAAGGAGCATTAACTGCAACAGCTGTTTCTTGACCCCGGCTGTCAGTCTTCCCGAGAATAAATGTCTGGAGTGTCCCATTGCAACCCTGTGGGGGATGATATAATGCCCAGAGCCCTGCCTGCCTGCCTGCCGCACACAGGGGGAGAGCCAGCCAGCCAGCGGAGCCGCCGGGCTGGGCGCAAGGTAACGGGGAGAGGACAGGAGAGGAGAGGAGAGGGCAGCTTGCAGCGCGCCACGGTTGCGTGTTCACAAAGCACGTTCGTTTCCCCCCCGCACGGAGAGTGCAGATCGAGGGAGTCTTGCACAGGCTACAGTAATTCCCCTGCAAGGGCGACTTGAAACGGGCTGGTGCTGAATAGCATTTGCTCTTCCCACCGCCTCCCTCCTCCCTCCTCCACAACTGCTACAACATACCCCGGAAGTTTAGCCTCCACTGCTCGCCAAACTTTCTCTACTGTCACTGCCCGTTTTCACCCCCCTCACACATATATACACACACACCTTGGGTATGTGCTGTGTCGCTCGCTCTTTACACGTAGGAAGAAGCACCCGTAGATAGGTTCTTTGTGTTTTATATTTATATTTATATATATATATATATATATATATATATATATTGTGTGCATTTTCCAGGCAGAGGGCTTTAACCAGACCGAGTTCATAATCGGGTGTCCTTGCAAACTGCTCGGTGCCCCCTTTTTAAAGCAAAACTTGCCACCCTGAGTTGGAAGCATGGTACATATATTAAATGCAGAAACAAAAAAAAACGCTTTTTGTTGTTGTTTTAGTTGGGGTCGAGTTGTGTATATGATGTAGTTATAACACGATTTTCTTGCCAGAGATTCCTACTTGCATTTTAAACCTGCCCCCAATTAAATATGTATTGGTGTATATATTGGGTGTTTTTTTTTAAATTATCCTGGATTGGTCCACTGTGCGTTACAGATGCACTCTTTCATTGTTGAACACGATTTGGATTTGCCCCTTATCTTGCCTCTTAACAGGACGTAGCCCTGCATTTACAACAATGATTGAGCTGCCCTGTTTCATTTGTGGAATATGATATGATTTATAAGTTAATGAATATCACTACCACAAAAAAATATTGCTTTTGTCTTTCAAATCACTTCCTGACATTTTCATGTTCCCATATAAATCTTCCCCTTGGGGGGGGGGGGGGGGTGGGGAAGTGTTCATACAAGTTCTCTTTTAAAATATTAAACACTGATTTACAAAATAAGAGGTTTTTATCTGACATGCCCTTTATAATTTTTTTTTACCATATTACTTGTAGATATTGTGTGAATGTATTTTTGTAATGCTTCAGAAAAGGACTATGTGTTGCAAATTAGAAAGGTTAACCAAATGAAGATACAATTGGTATTATTTGTATGGGGCATGGATGCAGAAGCATTTAAAAGTATATGTGACATGCTGGAAAACAGTTCTTGGTACCCTTTTTAAAATGGAGTTACTTGTTCAGACAAATCAGAGGGTTAGAAATAAATCCATTTGGTGTAGAGGTGGCAAGCGCATGATGTCTTCATGAATAATGTATTTTTCTACTCTTTGTGAGGTCCACCTGAATGCATGGAACGCCAGCAGCTGGGATAATAGGTTGTTCTGATCTTGGAGTCTATTATAATAGTTGGTTAACAATATGTGTTTCTACTTAAGAAGTGGTGAAAAATGCAGCAAACATTAGCCTCCGCTGTCCTTTTCATCATAATTGGTAATGAATTTCTCACACACATCAGCAAAAGTCAACTTGTTATAGGGTCTCACAACGTGGAAACCGGCCCTTCTGCCTACCCTACCCACACAGGCCAACATATTCCATCTACACTAGTACCACCTGCCTGCATTTGGCCCATATCCCTCTAAACCTGTTCTATCCATGTTGTTATTCCTCTATTCTGTGTGGTCTATTTTCAGGGTGACCTTGTTCTCATAGAAACAGGTCCTTCAGTCCGCCATGTCCACGTTGACCATTGGACACATCTGTACAATCCCTATTTGCCCACATTTTGCCCATATAGTGAAAGAATGTTTGGCTGCTATTTGAGGAAACGTGCATCCATACTTCAGTTGTGTCTTGTAAATATTTTGCCCGGGCACACAAACTAATTGAACATCCGTTAGAAGCAGTTAACCAATTATTTGGAAAAAGTCCGTACTTTTGCGACGGACTCGGAAATACTGGTGAAATAACAAACATGGTGGAATTCAAAACTTCCAAAATGAAAAGACAATTATGGATTGAAAGAAGTGGAGGCAGTGAAAAGCTGACTAGGACAAAATAGTCCTCATAGAAGGAATGACGTTATGAAGAATTGGTTTCTATCGCACCAGTTAAGTTTGATTTTTGTGAATGTTATTTCACAGTCCTTGCTATATTTCACTGAAGTAAAATGGCACAGCTAAGCATAGGCTGCTGAAGCTCCAGCAGAAAATATTAATGTTAGAGCAACTTGGTGATATTTACTTCCATATAAATCCTAGACAGGTTCTGCAAATTGGTACTTGCAGGAGTGTCCACTGGCTCTGGTTTCTTATTTGTAGACGTGTTATGATGTATGGGAAAAATAGCAACATTTCAACCAGTACCCTTTCTGCAAACAGTTTACCTTTTCCTTTCTGGAAATCCAATAGCTTTAGTTGAGATGTGAACTCATTCATTTGCTGCCTTTAGTATTAAATTGTGTGCATGTTTCCACTTTCTACTGATATTTGGGTGTTATTGGCAAGGCCAACGCATATTGCGTATCCCCATTTGCTCTTGAAATAGTAAACATATGCAGCTGCTATGAACTCCTGCATTCCATTTGGTGAAGGCACTCCCAGAGTGCTGCTGTGCAGGGGAGATCCAGCACATCGACCCATACGATGGCAGATCAAACATGTTTTCAAGGCATGTGATGTGGATGGGGATCCAGCGGATGCTGCTGCCCAAATCCCCAGTCGTAGAGGTTGTGGGTTAGGATGGTGCGGTAGAATGGTGTAGGTGATGGATTTTGGATGGCAATGCATTTTGCAGACAGTACAGTCCGCAGCATTACATGCTGAAGGTAAAGCAAATAAAATGGATTGGGCAGTGGATAGGGTCAACATAGAAACACAAAGTGCAGGACAGGAACAATGTTAGCGTCTTCTATGTCATGCTTGTTCACATCTCTGGCCAATTGCCTCTTAAACATTGGTATCATACCTGTTCCTATCACCTCCCCTGATTGCACAATATGTTTAAAAAAATAAACTCATTTGGCTCTCAGATCTCATTTTAAACATTCCCTCTCACCTTAAACCTATGCCTCCTAGTGTTTTTGACATTTTCATAGGGGGCAAAATAATCTGTCTACTTACCGTATGTCTTCATCTAATTCTTGTATATACTGATCAGGTTGTCTCTCGGCCTGCATGCTTACTTTCATTGACTGATGAACAAGGACCCCCAGATCCCGCTGTACTTCCACTTTTCCCAACTTGACACCATTTAGATAATAATCTGCCTTCCTGTTTTTGCTATCAAAGTGGATAACCTCACATTAAATCCACATTAAACTGCATCTGCCATGCATCTGCCCACTCCCCCAACCTGTCCAAGTCACCCTGCATTCTCATAGCATCCTCCTCACAGTTCACACTGCCACCCAGTTTTGTATCATCTGCAAATTTGCTAATGTTACTTGTAAAACCCTTCATCTAAATCATTAATTTATATTGTAAATAGCAGCGGTCGCAGCACCGAGACTTGCGGTACCCCATGAGTCACTATCTGCCATTCTGAAAGGGACCCGTTAACTCCCGACACTTTGTTTCCTGTCTGCCAACTAATTTTCTATCCATGTCAGCACTCTACCCCCAATTTTTCCCACTAATCTCCTATGTGGGACCTTATCAAATGCTTTCTGAAAGTCCAGGTACACTACATCCACTGGCTCTCCCTTGTCCATTTTCCTAGTTCAATCCTCAAAAGATTCCAGAAGAATAGTCGAGCATGATTTTCCCCTTCGTAAATCCATGCTGACCTGCTATCCAAATGTGCGGCTATTTCATCTTTTATGATCGACTCCAGCATCCTCCCCACCACCCGACGTCAGGCTAGCTGGTCGATAATTCCCTGCTTTCTCTCTCCTGCCTTTCGTAAAAAGTGAGATAACATTAGCTACCCTCCAATCCACAGGAACTGATCCCGAATCTATAGAACATTGGAAAATGATCACCAACGGGTCCACGATAATCCTAGCAACAACCTGGCAAACTTCCTCTGCACCCTCTGCAAAGCCTCCAAACGTTCTTGTGGAGTGCCGTCCAGAACTGCGCTCCATTCCCCAAATGTGGCCTAAGCAAAGTTGCATCCAACTGCAGCATAATTTGCCAACTTCTATATACAGTGGCCCAATTGGTGAAGGCACGCATGTCGTATACCTTATTTACACCCTTTGCACTTGTGTTTCCACTTTTGGGGATCCATGGACTAACTTGCAGCTCAAGAGAAACAGCAGTGCACCTTGTGGTCCTTCCATTGACTGACTTTTTTCATCTTGCATACGATTTTCCAAAGTT
Source organism: Okamejei kenojei (assembly GCA_035221665.1). Classification (NCBI taxonomy): domain Eukaryota; kingdom Metazoa; phylum Chordata; class Chondrichthyes; order Rajiformes; family Rajidae; genus Okamejei; species Okamejei kenojei. Next base: position 16,486,424 of record CM069133.1, read on the forward strand.
CATCACATGCGCTTGTCAGGATTAAACTGAGAGAATGGAGCAGCTGGGCTTGTGCACGCTGGAGTTTAGAAGGATGAGAGGGAATCTCATTGAAACACATAAGATTGTTAAGGGCTTGGACACGCTAGAGGCAGGAAACATGTTCCCGATGTTGGGGGAGTCCAGAACCAGGGGCCACAGTTTAAGAATAAGGAGTAAGCCATTTGGAACGGAGATGAGGAAACACTTTTTCTCACGGAGAGTAGTGAGTCTGGGGAATTCTCTGCCTCAGAGGGCGGTGGAGGAAGGTTCTCTGGATACTTTCAAGAGAGAGCTAGATAGGGCTCTTACAAATAGCGGACTCAGGGGATATGGGGAGAAGGCAGGAACAGGGTACTGATTGGGGATGATCAGCCATGATCACATTGAATGGCGGTGCTGGCTCGAACAGCCGAATGGCCTACTCCTGCACCTATTGTCTATTGTCTAAACTCCATCTTGTTGGAATCTTCCCTACCCTCAATGGGAAAAGCGTATCCACGCCAACTCTGTCTATCCCTTTCATCATTTTAAAGACCTCAATCAAGTCCCCCCCTTAACCTTCTGCGCTCCAAAGAATAAAGACCTAACTTGTTCAACCTTTCTCTGTAACATAGTTGCTGGAACCCAGGCAACATTCTAGTAAATCTCCTCTGTACTCTCTCTATTTTGTTGACTAACTATTATTATTTTTTTTTTTTGATGATGGTTCTCAAACCTGAAATGTAACTGTTTCTCTTTCCACAAATGCTGCCAGACCAGCTGAGTTTCCAGTGTTATTTGCCGTTAGCTCAGTATTCCACATTGCTTAGTGGATATTGTTGGCCAGTGTTGTATCAATGTTTTGTTGGGATGCAGAAGCTTTGTCAGCATTGGTCTTCAGGACTATCGCAGGCTGCTGTGGCTCCATGGCTTTTGCTATATGAATGAAACTCTCCTAATGTATTTTAACGTTGGATTGCCCCGGCCTCAACCACTTCCATTGACAAGCTTGTTTGAAATACCCACCATCCTGTGTGTGGGGAAAAACCTGTTTCTCACATCCTGTTGTATATTTTCCCCTCTTCCTTTGAAAGATTGCCCTTTTGTTTTAGACTACCCTACCCACCTACCCCAAAACGATTCATCTTATCTATGCCCCTTATAAATATTATAAAGTTGGCCCTCAGCTTCCTTCATTCCAGGGAGATGCATCCCAGCCCATCCATCCAGTCTCCCTTCATACTTCAAGCCCTCTGGTACAGCACCATCCTCATGAATCTTGACTTTTACTAGTCAAGTCAAGTCAAGTCAAGTCACATTTATTTATATAGCACATTTAAAAAACAACTCTCATTGACCAAAGTGCTTTACATTTGTTATAAGAGTAGTATACACAAGCAGGCTACATACATATATACAAATAGCCCTCGCTCAGAGGACGTCAGGAAAGGCTTGGGGGAACAGATGAGTTTTTAGACTAGACTTAAAGGAGTCGATGGAGGGGGCAGTTCTGATGGGGAGGGGGATGCTGTTCCACAGTCTAGGAGCTGCGACCGCAAAGGCGCGGTCGCCCCTGAGCTTATGCCTGGACCGCGCGGGACATTCAGCAACCCCAAGTCGGCCGATCTGTGGGACCTGGAGGTGGTGTAGTGGGTGAGAAGACTTTTAATGTAGGTGGGTGCAAGCCCGTTGAGGGCTTTGTAGACAAAGAGGAGGGTCTTGAAATTTATTCGGAACCGCACAGGGAGCCAGTGGAGAGAGGCCAGGATCAGGGTGATGTGGTCCCTTTTTCGGGTGCCCGCCAGGAGTCTCGCTGCGGCGTTTTGGACCAGTTGCAGGCGGGACAGGGAAGACTGGCCGATGCCAGTGTAAAGGGAGTTGCAGTAATCTAGGCGGGAGGAGATAAATGTGTGGATGATCTTTTCAAGGTCATCAAACTGGAGGGAATTGTTTTATTTTACCTATCATCCGAAGCTGGAAGAAGCTAGTTTTTACCACGGCATTGACTTGTTTGTCAAACTTCAGTGCAGAGTCAAATATCACGGCATGGTACTAAGTTAGAGAGGTTGCGGTAAAGAGGGGACTTTCGTTGGGAGGGACTGCACACTGGTCACTTCTGCCTAAGCTGCCCTGGTCAGAAGCACCCGCCACAAGTAGGTTGGCAAGAATTAGGCCATGTAGCCTTGCCATCATATTGGTGCTTCACACCAGGCTTGTACTCGCTAGAATTTAGAAGATTGAGGGGGGGTTCTTATAGAAACTTACAAAATTCTTAATGGGGTTGGACAGGCTGGATGCAGGAAGATTGTTCCTGATGTTGGGGAGGTCCAGAACAAGGGGTCACAGTCTAAGGATAAGGGGGAAGTCTTTTAGGACCGAGATGAGAAAAACATTTTTCACACAGAGAGTGGTGAATCTGTGGAATTCTCTGCCAGAGAAGGTAGTTGAGGCCAGTTCATTGGCTATATTTAAGAGGGAGTTAGATGTGGCCCTTGTGGCTGAGGGGATCAGGGGGTATGGAGAGAAGGCAGGTACGGGATACTGAGTTGGATGATCAGCCATGATCATATTGAATGGCGGTGCAGGCTCGAAGGGCCGAATGGCCTGCTCCTGCACCTATTTTCTATGTTTCTATGTGCCCTCACTCTGTCTGGCAGTTGTGCCTTTCACCACTTGACTTGCCCAAGGTACACTTTGTGATGGACATTGCCAATAACCCCCACCCCCAGGGCTATGTTCTGTGCCCTTGCTGCGTTCAGTACCTCTTCTAGTGTTCAACATGAATATTGATTTGCAGCTGAACGATGGGTGAATGGTGATCGGGAGCTTTGCTGGATGTGGTTGGTCCCATGCATAGAGTTCCATAGAACTGAGTCAGTGTTAAAGGTGCAGGGCTATGCATCCCACTGCTAAACTGCTCCCACTGGTCCGGCTGTCCTGTCAATGGGACCTGGACACATCCAGATATTATGATGGGGAGCTCTTGCACCATAAGTGAGGTTCGCAATGCAAAAGAGAGAGCTTCCAGGTATACATACGCTTTCCCATTCTTAGAATATCTCGGTACTTCACAGTCAGTGAAATACTCGTTAAAACTGCCCACTGTGTTGTGGCAAAATAATAGGTTTTCAGAAATGGCAATAACAGAAATGTCTTTCTGAAGTTGGTTAAGGATTTGCCTTGGATTGGTTTCGGAAAAAAGGTCCTAAAACTTTTTAATTGTGCAGTGATTAGGTGTTTCCATAGTCCACAAGAAGGTGGCGCTTTGGTTTCCATCCTGAAGATGGCATCTGAAATGCTTAAGTTGTGGGACAATGCCTGAACAATGACCTAAATGTTGAATCATGTTGCTTCAAAGTTAACATTGCCAAGCAGTGTGTAATATATACAGGATGGGATTTGCTAATCAGAGGAGGGTGGCGCATGTATGCAGCGTTGTATGTTCTCCCTGTGACCATGTGGGTTTTGTCCGGTTGCTGCCACTTCCTCCCACCTTGTAAAGAAGTGCCGGTGTGTAGGTTAATTGGCGTCTGCAGATTGCCCCTCATGTGTAGGATAGAACTAATGTGCGGGGGTCGTTGGTGGGCCAAAGGGCCTGTTTCCACGCTGCGTCTCCAAACTAAACTAAAGTTTCCCCATGCTCAAGTAATCCATAACACACTTTTTATTATGGAGATTGCTTATATGTGCAGTTTTTGTGTGATGGGAGACTTTGACTTGATTAGTACGGGTGTCAGAGGTTACGGGGAGAAGGCAGGAGAATGGGGTTAGGAGGGAGAGATAGATCAGCCATGATTAAACAGCAGAGTAGACTTGATGGGCCGAATGGCCTAATTCTACTATTCCTTATGACCTGATGAAAACCAATGCAGGTATGGGCATGTAGCAGGAATAAAGTGACAACCATTAAAACCAGACTGATTCCTAGGATGTCAGGACTGTCTTATGAGGAAAGACTGGATAGATTTGGTTTATACTCTCTAGAATATAGGAGATTGAGAGGGGATCTTATAGAAACTTACAAAATTCTTAAGGGGTTGGATAGGCTAGATGCAGGAAGATTGTTCCCAATGTTGGGGAAGTCCAGGACAAGGGGTCACAGCTTAAGGATAAGGGGGAAATCGTTTAAGACCGAGATGAGAAATACTTTTTTCACACAGAGAGTGGTGAGTCTCTGGAACTCTCTGCCACAGAGGGTAGGTGAGGCCAGTTCATTGGCTATATTTAAGAGGGAGTTAGATGTGGCCCTTGTGGCTAAAGGGATCAGGGGGTATGGAGAGAAGGCAGGTACGGGATACTGAGTTGGATGATCAGCCATGATCATATTGAATGGCGGTGCAGGCTTGAAGGGCCGAATGGCCTACTCCTGCATCTAATTTCTATGTTTCTAAAACATCCCCTTGAGGAATCCATTTGGAGATGATCCTCGCGAGTTTCTTCTGTGATCTGCCCCACATATCTGTAAAAACGGTTCAGTCGGTTGGTTCTTTATTCCTGTAATGTGAAAGATTTGGTATGTTGGAGATGCTACACAAATGGAATTAGTTTGTATTGGCTTGAATTAAAGAGATGGCAAGTAATGCTGAGGGGAGCAGCTGCTTCGAGTTGGTGCTGCTTCAGAGACAGGAAGTGGAACCTTGCCTGTAGAGGATTTGAGGAATTGGCAATGTTGTTTGCATTACCAAGGCCAGAGCTCTGAGATGGGTGGGATTTAATAATGCCTCTCCTTTGCGGGGGGAAAAAAAACTGGAGCTCTTCAAATATGTATTTATGAATAACACAAAAGCAATTTGACTTCCAAGCAACATCTCAGTCATTCCTTAATTAGAATGATGAGTTTGTGTATTTAGCTGTTCATTCACATGAAATACACGGGTTTACGTGGCACCTTTTAAGGACATAGTGGTATGTGACCTCCCCCCCACCCTGCCAGCAGACTTAATGACTCAGTCATCGGTAATTTCATAAAGAAACCTATGAAAACATTATGTCTTCCCCAACACAGTGTGAGGTGGTGAATCTGTGGTATTCTTTGCCACAGAAGGCTGTGGAGGCTAGGTTAGTGGATGTTTTTAAGGTAGGGATAGATAGATTCTTGATTAGGAGGGAGAGCTAGATCAGCCATGATTGAATGGCAGAGTAGACTTGATGGGCCGAATGGCCTAATTCTGCTCCAATCACTTATGAACACGAACCAGAAGTCCTGGATGAAACTCGTAATCTACAACGGCTTAAAACTGTGGTGATCCCGTATCATACACAAAGTCCAGGCATGACTTTCCGAAGGCCGGAAAGCGGGACAGTTTTGGGCAAAGCCGGAGTCACAGGACATATGCTTAAAAGCTGTGGCAGGGTTTGCATTCTATAATCACTTACAAGGTGAAACTCAGTACGTAAATGCCAATGACCCATCACTTCTGAATTATCTTAATGCCTTTCGTGTAAGCTTTGAGGGGAGAATGTTGACACACCACGAGCTCTCACAGCCTCTGATGATCCTATAAACATCAGTCTCTTATGTCGGCATCAAAGCATCCTTCGAGAGGATGAATGTACACAAAGCATTTGGCCCAGATGACATTCTTGGCTCGGTGCTAAAGACCTGTGCAGCCAAACTGGTGGGAATGTTTAAGGACTTCAACCTGTTGCGATCTGAAGCTTCCACCTTCTTAAAAAGGCCACCGATCCTACCAATGCCCAAGATGAACGCAGTGAACAGGATCCATGACCACTACCCAGTATTGCCCACATCCACCATAATGATGTGCGTTGAGCGGTTGGTTATCGCATGAATCAACACCTGCCTCAGGAATGGCCTGCATCTGCTTTAATTAGTCTATCACCACAACAGGTCAACAGCAGCACCTATCGCACTGGCTCTCCGCTCTGCACTGGACCATCTGGATAACAAGAATGCGTGACGCCCGGCTGCTGTTCATCGACTGCAGCTTTGTGATCCAACACGATCATCGCCTCCAAACTCCTCAACAAGTTTCAAGACCAGGGCGTCTGTTTCTCCCTTTGCAACTGGTTTCCTTATGACCTCAATTGGTGTGGATCAGTAACAGCAGCTCCTCCTCGCTGATCGTCAATACGGGTGCACCTCGAGGCTCCTTGCCTCCTGAGCTCCCTGCTCTGCTCTCTTCACACTAAGCGCAGCTCCAGTGCGGTGTCCAAGGGCAGCACGGTGGCGCAGCGGTGGAGTTGCTGCCTTACAGCGCTCGCAGCGCCGGAGACCCGGGTTCCATCCCGACCTCGTGCGCTGTCTGTACAGAGTTTGTACGTTCTCCCCGTGACCTACGTGGGTTTCTCCAAGTTCTTCGGTTTCCTCCCACACTCCAAAGACGTGTAGGTATGTAGGTTAATTGGCTTGGTAAATGTAAAAAAACAATTTCCCTAGTGCGTGTAGGATAGTGTTAATGTGCGGGGATCGCTGGTCGGCGAGGACCCGATTGGGCCGAAGGGCCTGTATCTCCAAACTAAACTAAAGTAAATTTGTTGATGACCTCACTGTTCTGCCATTCTAAAGAATAATGCTCCATGAAATGATTAAGCCATAGTTATTTGTGGTAGGATCATTGACAACTGCATCTCATATTAACATACAGGTAACTTTCATCAGTTTTGGTGAGGCAAGTTTCTTATTAAATTAGACAATTCAAATACAATGTTAAAAATTTTCAGATGCCGGAAATCAGAAAGTTTAAAAACAGAACATGCTGGAAATACCCACCGGTTCAGACAGCATCTGTGGAAAAGGAAACAGAATTAATGTTTTGTGTCAGATCCTTCAGAACTGGAGGGGAGAGATATCAAATGTATCATTGGGAGAGAAAGTATTTGTTTATTATCGTGGCCTATACCGAGATGTGTGACTATTTTGCAAGCTCTCCAGTCAAATCCTTGCCATGCACGAGTACAATAGATAGTGCAAAAACCAAATAAAGAGTGGTGAATAGTATAGAATCATAGAAAATAGGTGCATGAGTAGGCCATTCGGCCCTTCGAGCCTGCACCGCCATTCAATATGATCATGGCTGATCATCCAACTCAGTATCCTGTACCTGCCTTCTCTCCATACCCCCTGATTGCTTTAGCCACAAGGGCCACATCTAACTCCCTCTTAAATATAGCCAATGAACTGGCCTCAACTACCTTCTGTGGCAGAGAATTCCACAGACTCACCACTCTCTGTGTGAAAAATGATCTTCTCATCTGGCCTATCCCCTTAAGAATTTTGTAAGTCATCCCCCCTCAATCTCCTAAATTAAAGTCCTGCCATCCCAGGAATCAGTCTGGTGAACCTTCTCTGTGCTCCCTCTATGGCAAGAATGTCTTTCCTCAGATTAGGAGACCAAAACTGTGCGCAATACTCCAGGTGTGGCCTCAGCAAGACCCTGTACAACTGCAGTAGAACCTCCCTGCTCTTGTACTCAAATCCTTCGGGTATGTTTCGGGTACAGAGAAAATCCAAGTGTTGCACTGAGATAAATTCTTTCAGTCTGAAGACGCGAAACGTCGTCTGTCCGTGCCATCATAGATGCTGCCTGACCCGCTGAGTTCTACCAGCACAGAGTTTTTTTATGCTCTTGACCTCCTGTGTTTGACTTGGGAGGAAGATGTTGGGAGGAGCCGTTCCGACATGGATCCCAGAAGCCAGCTGTTATCAGCACAATTTGGCTTGCTTTGCACATGGAGCAGTTTGGAAGTTACAACTTTGTATGACTTTTTTTAAAGAGCTGAATATTATAAAGATGAGAAACAGTGATCTTGCTTTCAACCAATCTGATCTTGCAGGGTGGAAATCCTCCATTTTAAATTTGTTCCTTATCATTGATGATTTTTTAAAATTTTGATTTATCGTTAGTATAGTTTAGTTTATTATGATCATGTGTACCGAGGTACACTGATAAGCTCTCTTGCCGTGTCCTGTCCAGTAAGCGAAAAGACTATACATGTTTACAATTAAGCCCTTCACAGTGTACAGATACACGATAAAGGACTTAACATTTAGTGCAAAGTTAAGTCTGATTATAGATAGTTTGAAGGTCTCCATCGAGGTAGAGGGGAGGTCAGGACTGCTCTCTAGTTGGTGAGAGGACGGTTCAGTTGCCACAGCTGGGAAGAAACTGTTATCTGGGAAGAAACTGTCCCTGAATCTGAAGGAATGCATTTTCAAACTTCTGTACCTCTTGCCTGATCAGAGAGCGAAGAAGAGGGAGTGACTGGGGTGAGACGGGTCCTTGATTATGCTGGTGGCCTTGCCAATTGCCAACCTCTGCGGTCTCCGAATGGTTAAATCATCTTTCGTTCCAACCTTCAAGATTTTGGTTCACTTCCAAGTTATCAATCGATTTTCTGGAGACATATAGGTTTCTCCTCTTGGATGGTCTTCTGCTGTTATTGCAAAGACAAACATTCTCCTCCCTATTGGCAATCAGCAAAACCAAATCAACAAAATCTTCTCGGCTGTTTATTCTTGTATCAACAATCTTCGGTTTCTCATCTTTCTTTTGCAGAGGCAAACCACTTGTGCTGCTGCCGTTTTCTAATGCCTAGGTTCCTGTTTGCAGCACTAGTATTTTATTTTAACAACGTCTAGAAACCTCAAGTGAGCAGCAGTGTGACAAATTGATGCAGATTGGGCCCTTGCTCGTTCTGATTGCTGGTTTGTTGGAAGTGTGCCAGATTTAGGCCGGAGGTTCTCACTGTTTTGTAACCTCTTTCCAGCGATGCACTGTGATAACAGTCCCACACATGCTGGGCTTTGATTTAAGAGGCAACTGGGCTGAACAGTGAAGGGCAGAGGCTGGTTGGTCTCTGTAGTCAGCTGTTGGAAGTCAACGTGAGACATAAGAGCGGGAAGTAGTCCGTCAGCCTCTTGAGCCTTCAGCAAGATCCTGTTAATCCAATCTAGCCGCTGACGCCATTTTCTTGCTCTCTCTTTGTGCCACTTGAAATTATTCAATACTCCAGGGGAGGAACACTGTGGAACTAAGATTGATTCTTGTGAAGATAGACACAAAATGCGGAAGTAACTCGGTGAGATGGGCAACATCTCTGCAGAGAAGGGATGAGTGACGTTTTGGGTCCAGACTGTCTTGAAGGATATATCTGGGATATGATTGGAAAATGAGACAAACATTTGTAATATTCAGCTCTATATAACTCTCCATACCGCTTCACTGTTGGTATTTTGAATTTAGGGCATGAATATGTTAGAGTGAGCAAATGAGGCATCACGACATAGTAGTTTAAAATGCAAGGGTCCATTCCCATCCAGACCCTGCTTGGGTCTCCGTCCCAGCTTGTATCCTCAGTCGTGAACTCTGCCTCTCTCCCTCACTCTTTGTGTCTCCCTCACTGTGTATCTCTGTGTGTGTCCCTCTCTCTGTGTGAGTCTCCCTCTGTATGTGTGTGTGTGTGTGTCTCTGTGTCTCCCACCCCTCTCTGTGTCTCCCACCTCTCTCTGTGTCCTCCCTCCCTCTCTGTGCGTGTGTGTCTCTGTGGGTGTGTGTCTCTGTGTTAGTCTCTTTGTCTGTGTGCGTGTCTCTCTGGGTCTCTCTCTATCTGTGTGTGTGTGTGTGTGTTTGTGTGCCTGTCTCTGTGTGTGTGTGTGTCTCTGTGTGTGCGTGTGTCTGTGTGTGTTTCTCTCTCTGTGTGTCTGTATCTCTATCTAGTGTCTGTGTGTCCGTGTGTGTCTGTCTGTATGTGTGTGTCTGCACCTATTTCTGTGTGCGTGTCTGTATGCATGTGTGTGTGTGTCTGCGTGCGTCTCTCTCGCTCTGTCTGTGTGTGTGTGTGTCTTTGTACATGTGTGTGTGTCTCTGTGCATGTGTGTGTGTGTCTCTCTCTCTCTGTGTCTCTCTCTGTGTGTCTCTCTCTGTGCGTTTGTCTTTGCGTGTGTCTCTCTGTGTGCGAGTGTCTCTGCATGCGTGTCTGTGCATGCGTGTGTCCTTGTGCATGTGCGTGTCTCTCCGTGCGTGTCTCTCCGTGCGTGTCTCTCCGTGCGTGTCTCGCCGTGCGTGTCTCTCCGTGCGTGTCTCTCTGTGCATGTCTCTTTGTGCGTCTCTCTCTGCGTTTGTCTCTGTGCGTGTGTGTCTCTCTTGCTCTGTCTGTGTGTGTCTCTCTCTCTATGTGCTCTCTGTCTCTGTCTCTGTCTCTGTCTCTGTCTCTGTCTCTGTCTCTGTCTCTGTCTCTGTCTCTGTCTCTGTCTCTGTGTGTGTGCATCGCTGTCTCCGTGTGTCTGCCTTGCGTGGGAAGGAACTGCAGATGCCGGTTTACACCGAAGATAGACACAAAAAGCTGGAGTAAATCAACGGGTCAGGTAGCATCTCTGGAGAAAAGGAATAGGTGAACTTTCGGGTCAAGATCCTTCTTCTTTCACCTCTTAGAAGAAGGGCCTCGACCCGAAACGTCACCTATTCCTTTTCTCCAGAGATGCTGCCTGACCCGCCGAATTACTCAAAAGGTTTTTGTGTTTAATTTCTTTTTTTTTCTTTCTCGCTGTCTGCCTCTATCTCCGTCCCCACCCTTTTCTACGTTTCCGTCATTTTTTATACTTTTAAGAGCAGTTGTGGAGATTTGTGGAAAATGACTTGCAGATGTGCAGCATTTTTTAAAGTTGTAGGAAATATTTGGGATTTGAATGATCTAATTGTTCCCTACACAATACTGTAGAGTGGAGTTGATGTTGTTTTCTACTTTGATAATCCACCAGCTATGTTGATGTGCCTGAAGAAGGGTCTCGACCCGAAACGTCGCCTATCTCCTTCGCTCCTTAGATGCTGCTGCACCCGCTGAGTTTCTCCAGCTTTTTGTGTACCCTCGATTCTCCAGCATCTGCAGTTCCTTCTTTAATAATCCACCAGCTATGTTGATGTGCCTTGCTGGCCACCATTGTGTTCTTAATGGAGGAGTGAGATGTCCATGGAGATTAGATATCCATACCTGTGTGGGAAAGAACTGCAGATGCCGGTTTAAATCGAAGGTAGACACATAATGCTGATTCAGTCTGAAGGAACAGGAACAGGATCCATATCACAGGAACAGGCCCTTTAGCCCCCAGCGTGTCGAACATGATGCCAAGTTAAAGGCGGCACAGCGGTGAAGTTGCTGCCTTACCGGGCCAGAGACCTGGGTTTGACCCTGACTACGGGCGCTGTCTGTCCGGAGTTAGTACGTTCTCCATGTGACCTCCATGTGGGTTTTCTTTGGGTGCTCAGGTTTCCTCCCACACTTCAAAGACGTTCAAGTTTGTCGTTTGTCAGTAAATTGTCCCTGCGGTGTAGAATGGACCTAGCGTACGGGGTGGTCGTTGGTTGGCGCAGGCTTGATGGGCTGAAGAGCTTCTTTCCACGCTGTTCCTCTGAAGTAAACTCATCTCTGGTTGCACATGATCCATATCTCTCACCCCACCCCCCCCCCCCCCCCCAATTCCCTGCAAATCCATATACATACCAAGAGCCTATCAAATGCCTCATCATATCTGTCTCCACCACCACTCCTATGGCAGTATGTTCCAGGCACCCACCCCTCCCGCTTAAAAAAAACCACATCATCTTTATATTTTGCCCCTCTCACCTTAAAGTTATGCCCCTTAGTCTTGGTAGAAGATTCTGATTGTCTACCCCATTTGTGCCTCCCATAATTTTGTATACTCCTATCAGGTCTCTCGTCAGCCTCCAGCACTCCGGAGAAAATAATCCGAGTTTGCTCAACCTCTCCTCTAATCCACACAGCATCCTGATCAACCTCATCTGCACCTTCTCCAAAGTTTTATCAGGCGGCTCCTTTAATCTGTGACGTGACCCTGTAAAGTCAGCTGCTACCTCCAAATGCTATAGGTCACCTCTTTCATTTCTTATGGTGTTGATTTCAGAATTGAATATCACTCGGAACAATCCCAGTGATTGTTTGCGATTTAGCAATGGAACGTATTTTTACGATTGTCATAAAATCCTGAGAGGAATAAATCGGGCAGAACACAGTCTCCATTCCAGAGTGGGTGAATCGAGGACCAGAGGACAAGGCTTTAAGTTGAAGGGGAAAAGATTTAATACGAATCTGAGGGGTAACCTTTTCACACAAAGGGTGGTGGGTGTATGGAACGAGCTGCCAGAGGAGGCAGTTGAGGCAGGGACTATTGTAATGTTTAAGAAACATTTAGACTGGTACATGGATAGAACAGGTTTAGAGGGATATGGACCAAACGCCGACAGGTGGGACTGGTGTAGCTGGGACATGTTGGCCGGTGCGGGCAAGTTGGGCCGAAGGGCCTGTTTCCACACTGTATCACTCTCTGGCACCCGAGCTCAATTACTTGAGGATTTTGATTCCTTTCTTCCAAGTGGAACCAACTCAAACTGGTCTTCTTCTTCTTATCGAGTCCTCACACAAGGTCAGAAGTTGTTCAGCCAAAGCTGAACACACTTCTCGGCATCTGCACACAATGGTGTCTGTCTTGTCGCTTGTTGCGCGTGGTGGTGGAGACAGGGCCGCGACGTGAACGCTCTTTCCTTGACCCCACTCAAACTGGCGAACAGATATGGACACTTCTATATTACTTCAGAAAGGTTAAGGCTACGTGTTGTAAAAAGTACTCTCAAACTCAGGAGTGAACTTGTTTCACTGCTGCAAGGATCCCTCTTGGAGGTGAAATCATTTGGGCATTGTATGGGGAGCAGGAACTGTTACAGAAAATCTCTGACAATCTGCTGTCTGGCTCATTGGAAATCCTGGCCTGCAACGTGATGTTTGCAATGCTCACTTTCCATTCACAAGGGCCCCAGCTCCATTTCAACTGCATCGCTTCATTAGAAAATGTATTGTAATATTGCTTTACATCTTTACAAGGAGTAAATTAAAAGTATGTTGATGGATTAATTTAAGTAATATTCTGAAAATAATCCTGAAAACGTGACGTTCTGGCAGCACCAAAGCCCAGAACTTGCCAGATCATTCGGAGGTGTTTAAGAAGGAACTGCAGATACTGGAAAATCAAAGGTAGACAAAAGTGCTGGAGAAACTCAGTGGGTGCAGCAGCATCTATGGAGCGAAGGAAATAGGCAATGTTTCGGGCCAAACCCTTCTTCAGACTGATGTAGGGTGGGGGTGGGGGGGCGGGGAAAAGAAAGGAGAAAGGAAGAGGAGGAGCCCGAGGGCTGAGGGAGAGCTAAGGGGAGGAGACAGCAAGGGCTACAGGAAATTGGAGTAGTCAATGTTTATGCCGCTAGGGTGCAGACTGCCCAAGCGGAATATGAGGTGCTGCTCCTCCAATTTCCGGTGGTGCTCACTCTGGCCATGGAGGATTCCCAGGACAGAGAGGTCGGATACGGAATGGGAGGGGGAGTTGAAGTGCTGAGACACCGGGAGGTCAGGTTGGTTAATGCAGATCGAGCGGAGGTGTTCGGCGAATCCAGATCGCCAAGACTCCGCTTGGTCTCACCGATGTAGATCAGCTGGCATCTAGAGCAGCGGATGCAGTAGATGAGGTTGGAGGAGGTGCAGGTGAACCTCTGCCGCACCTGGAACGACTGCTTGGGTCCTTGAATGGAGTCGAGGGGGGAGGTAAAGTGACAAGTGTAGCATCTCTTGCGGTTACAAGGGAAAGTGCCCGGGGAGGGGGTGGTGCGGGTGCGAACGGAAGAATTGACAAGGGAGTTACGGAGGGATCGGTCTTTGCGGAAAGCAGACAGTGGGGGAGACAGGAAGATGTGGCGAGTGGTGGGGTCACGTTGGAGGTGGCGAAAATGACACAGGACTATTTGTTGTATGTGACGGCTAGTGGGGTAAAAGGTGAGGACTAGGGGGACTCTGCCCTTGTTGCGAGTGGGGGATGGGGAGAGAGAGCAGTGTTATGGGGTATTGAAGAGCCCCTGGTGAGAGCCTTATCTATCGTAGGGGAGGGGAGCCCCCGTTCCCTGAAGAATGAGGACATTTCCGATGCCCTGGTGGAACACCTCATCGGAGGTTTTACTTTAATTCGATAAATGTTTTACTGCAGTCAACTTTAAATGACAGCAATGGTACACAGCTAAGTAAACTTTCCATTTATGCAAGATTTGATAGTCTGCAGTATTTGCTGAAGTCTGAGCCAGTGGTTTTCAACAGATGCTGAGGAATGAATTGATTAATTACCCATTACATTTTGAGTAGGAATGCTGGTTTGGTTTATTAGGTAGCTCCGCTCTAAATTCTATAACAAATGAAAACCATATTCTGGTTCTTTTGGATAGGGAACCTATGAAGATTTGGGTCACCTAATGATCTGGGATGCATAATGTATGTGGCGTGAAAATAACCCTTTTAATGAAAATGAGAAAGTGCTTGTTATTCTCTGTAACAAAAGTCTTTTTTCTTAGCAAGTTGTCGTGGGGAGAGCAAGTATTCTCGTTTGCATTGTAACATGAACCTCATCGCATAAAACTATCTACAATTGATTCTCTCAAAAGAAGGTGGTGGCGCAGTGCATATTATGGGCGGCATGGTGGCGAAGTGGTAGAGTTGCTGCCTTACAGCGCTTTCTTGCAGCGCTGGAAACCCGGGTTCGATCCCAACTACGGCTGCTGTCTGTACGGAGTTTGTACGTTCTCCCCGTGACCTGCGTGGGGTTTTCTCCAAGATTTTCGGTTTCCTCCCACACTCCAAAGACGTACAGGTTTGTAGGTTAATTGGCTTGGTATAAATGTGAATTGTCCCTAGTGTGTGTAGCATTAAGGGCCTGTCCCACTTGGGTGCTATTTGCCCGTTATTTACGCGACATCATTTACGCGTCACGACGCACGGCGCAACACCATTTACGCATGGCGCGTGGTGAGACGTGGTGGCTTAGGCAGTGATGCGCGGCCGCGCGTGGCGCCCCAGTATTTTGCGATTCACAAAATGACACCCAAGTGGGACAGGCCCTTTAGTGTGCGGAGATTGCTGGTCGCCGTGGACTCGGTGGGCCAAAGTGCCTAGCTCCGCACTGTATCTCTAAACTAAACTAAATTAACAAAAAACAACATGAGGGCGATTTAATATCAGAGTTCTTTCCACTTCCTGTCTTTCTGTTTCATGATTTTAGAAAAAACGTTGCCACTTACGGCTGTGATTTTTGTCCATCTTACTCAGAGTCCCCATCCACGGCGCAGGACAAGACGATTTTTCCCATCGATGACAAATAAAAGAGTTACAAACGTTTAAAAAAATGTGGCCCTGCACCCCGCTTGAAGTGGTCGGAAAACCCACTTGTGTTCAGTGGCCCTGCACCCTGCTTGAAGTGGTAGGAAACCGCACTTGAATTCGGTGGACTTGCACCCTGCTTGAAGTGGTAGGAGAATGCACTTGAATTGGTGGCCTTGCACCCTGCTTGAAATGGTAGGAAACTGCATTTGAATTTGGTGGCCTTGCATCCTGCTTGAAATGGAATTTCAAGGAATAGCCGTGAGTCAACTGCTAGCCCACCAGCCATGAGTGAGCTGCCAGCACATCAGGCTTGAGTGACTGACCTGCCTCGCCAATAATCCATTTGGCCCACAATGTCCATATTAGCCCGTTGGAAACCAGTCCCTTCAGCCCACAATACCCATACTAGCGCTCCAGAAAGCCCCCAACTGGCCACCAATATTGGAGAGGTGGAATATTGCATTGGGGGACCAGCCCTCCCGTGTGAACATGGGACCCAACGGGTCCCACTTAGTCCAGTACTGTATAGTTGCAACAATAGTGCTTATGTGTAGTGATATATACTGAAATGTATACGATAACGAATTTCTGTATGTTGGTACGTGACAAATAAAGTACGATAGTGAGTAATTTTCCTTTTGCAATGGTGTAAACCTCTGTGATTGTGAATCAGTGATTTACAATACTCCTGATCTTTACATCGTGGAAAACCTTTCTTTCATTTAAAATTGATTGCCAATTAAACATCATCCATTTTACACACGACGCAGTCTAATCTATACCGTGAGCGTCTGAAGTTCAATGTGAAAAGTCCTTCATCGTGCCTGCTTTAAAAAATCCATCAAATTCACAAAATAGCTGCTAAACTATATCATGTCTGCGATGCAATATTGGTTGAATAATGCATGTTTTCAAGATTGTGGGAACTGCTACAAAGTGCAATGGAATTGATCCGCTGTATTTGGAAACAGCCTAAATATAAATAATGTAACTGCAGTCATTGTAGAATATACTGCGCTTCTTCTCAAAGTTTCTCTTGCTCCAACTAATTTTGTTATTTTGCAAAAATGCTAAAACAGAACGCCCATTTATTTAATCAAGAAACTGTGAATGATACTGGTTTCACCCAAGGGCGACAGCGGCAAATCATTTTGAATCACAATAGTGCATGAAACTTCTCAGGAGGGGTTACTAGCTCTGCTTCCTGGCGTGCAATGCTTCTTCAGGTCATTACTTGCGTACCGATTAGCTGTGAGATAAATTATTTTACTTTAGTTTAGAGATATGGCTCGGAAACAGGCCCTTGGGCCCACAGGGTCCGTGCTGACCGGCGATCCCCGCACATTAAAGCGATCCAACACCAGGGGCAATTTACGCTTATACCTAGCCAATTAACCGACAAACTCCACGTCTTTGGAGTGTGGGAGGAAACCGGAGATCCCGGAGAAAACCCATGCAGGTCACGGGGAGAAGGTACAGACAGCATCCGTAGTCAGGATCGAGCCGGGGTCTCTGGCGCTATAAGGCAGCAACTGTGCTGCTGCGCTATCGTGCCGCTCTAAGACCCTCTATTCTGAGATTGAAATAAGCAATTTGCATCCCTTTTACAGAAGTCTTTTTCACCTGTTCTTTCTGGAGCATGGGACATGCATGGTTCAATGAGCAGCTTTCCATTGGGTAACAATTCTTTTTAAAAAAGAATTATTTCTTTTAATTCTTTTAATAAGAGAGTATCATTTCAAAAATTTACCTCTCTTTATTTTGTCTCTCTGTGGCGAACTACTTTCTTGCGCTTGTTAAGTGGAATGGATTTAAACATAGAAACATAGAAAATAGGTGCAGGAGTAGGCCATTCGGCCCTTCGAGCCTGCACCGCCATTCAATATGATCATGGCTGATCATCCAACTCAGTATCCTGTACCTGCCTTCTCTCCATACCCCCTGATCCCTTCAGCCACAAGGGCCACATCTAACTCCCTCTTAAATATAGCCAATGAACTGGCCTCAACTACCTTCTGTGGCAGAGAATTCCACAGACTCACCACTCTGTGTGTGAAAAAATATCTTCTCATCTCGGTCCTAAAAGACTTCCCCCTTATCCTTAAACTGTGACCCCCTTGTTCTGGAGTTCCCCAACATCGGGAACAATCTTCCTGCATCTAGCCTGTCCAACCCCTTAAGAATTTTGTAAGTCTGTATAAGATCCCCCCTCAATCTCCTAAATTCCAGCGAGTACAAGTCGAGTCTATCCAATCTTTCTTCATATGGAAGTCCTGCCATCCCAGGAATCAGTCTGGTGAACCTTCTCTGTACTCCCTCTATGGCAAGAATGTCTTTCCTCAGATTAGGAGACCAAAACTGTACGCAATACTCCAGGTGTGGCCTCACCAAGACCCTGTACAACTGCAGTAGAACCTCCCTGCTCTTGTACTCAAATCCTTTTGCTATGAATGCCAACATACCATTCACTTTCTTCACAGCCTGCTGCACCTGCATGCCTACTTTCAATGACTGGTGTACCATGACACCCAGGTCTCGTTGCATCTCCCCTGTTCCTAATCGGCCACCATTCAGATAATAGTCTACCCTCCTGTTTTTGCCGCCAAAGTGGATAACCTCACATTTATCCACATTATACTGCATCTGCCATGCATTTGCCCACTCACCCAACCTATCCAAGTCACCTTGCAGCCTCCTAGCATCCTCCTCACAGCTAACGCTGCCCCCCAGCTTCGTGTCATCTGCAAACTTGGAGATGTTGCATTCAATTCCCTCATCCAGATCATTAATATATTGTAAATAGCTGGGGTCCCAGCACTGAGCCTTGCGGTACCCCACTAGTCACTGCCTGCCATTCTGAAAAGGACCCGTTTACTCCTACTCTTTGCTTCCTGTCTGCCAGCCAGTTCTCTATCCACATCAATACTGAACCCTCAATACCGTGTGCTTTAAGTTTGTATGCTAATCTCTTATGTGGGTCCTTGTCGAAAGCCTTCTGGAAGTCCAGATATAACACATCCACTGGTTCTCCCTTATCCACTCTACTAGTTACATCCTCGAAAAATTCTATAAGATTCGTCAGACATGATTTACCTTTCATAAATCCATGCTGACTTTGTCCAGTAGTAAAGAACTGGTGTAGTAAAGAACTGGTCTTGATATCTTTACAAAATAAAACATGCATAGGTTGAGCCAAACTTTTGTAGCAAATTAATGTTTTGATGTGTTTTGGGAAATTTTGTTGAAGCTCCCCATGTTCTTCCAGCAGGGGACTAGTTGGTTGTTTCACGTGGAGGAAGGAACTGTAGGTCCTGGTTTACACCGAAGATGGACACAAAATGCTAGAGTAACTTAGCGTGACAGGCAGCGTGGTGGCCAATTAGGAAAAGGGGAGATGCAACGAGACCTGGGTGTCATGGTACACCAGTACTGAAAGTAGGCATGCAGGTGCAGCAGGCTGTGAAGAAAGCGAATGGTATGTTGGCATTCATAGCAAAAGGATTTGAGTATAGGAGCAGGGAGGTTCTACTGCAGTTGTACAGGGTCTTGGTGAGACCACACCTGGAGTATTGCGCACAGTTTTGGTCTCCAAATCTGAGGAAAGATATTCTTGCCATAGAGGGAGTACAGAGAAGGTTCACCAGACTGATTCCTGGGATGTTAGGACTTTCGTATGAAGAAAGACTGGATAGACTTGGCTTGTACTCGCTAGAATTTAGAAGATTGAGGGGGGATCTTATAGAAACTTACAAAATTCTTAAGGGATTGGACAGGCTAGATGCAGGAAGATTGTTCCCGATGTTGGGGAAATCCAGAACAAGGGGTCACAGTTTAAGGAAAAGGGGGCATATCTTTTAGGCTCGAGATGAGAAAAACATTTTTCACACAGATAGTGGTGAATCTCTGGAATTCTCTGCCACAGAATGCAGTTGAGGCCAGTTCATTGACTATATTTAAGAGGGAGTTAGATGTGGCCCTTGTGGTTAAAGGGATCAGGGGGTATGCAGAGAAGGCAGGTACAGGATACTGAGTTGGATGATCAGCCATGATCATATTGAATGGCAGTGCAGGCTCGAAGGGCCGAATGGCCTACTCCTGCACCTATTTTCTATGTTTCTATCTCTGGAGAGAAGGTGTGGGTGACGTTTTGGGTTGAGACCCTTCTTCAGGCTGAGGTTTTTTTGAAGCTGTTTGGTGCACTTTGAGCAGATAGCTAAAGAGGGAAAAGAGGTATAGGTCAGGTATAACGGGCTAAACGTATTTTTGTGTTGTAGCTCTCTGTAATCATGTGGGCAATTAAAAACTGCCAGTGATGCCTCCTTGGGCTGCTCTTGTGTGTTATTTGTTGAGTAAAATTGGCAGAAGGCATGTGGCCTATTCATTTTCAAGGAATAATGAAACCATTACTGTTTTATTAACATGCCAAATTATTATAGAAATAAACTTGGGTTCCCTTTACAAGATATGTCAAGATTTTCCATTTTAACTTAACTACTTGATGGTGGAAATTGTATTTGTACTACTGTTGTGCTTTTAACTTCTTATTTGGTAACCTGATTCTTCCTTTAAAGGTATCCATAAAGAAGCACATTTCTCATACTCCAATAATGTCATGATTATTAGTAAACTTCATATATTTTAAAATATCTTTCTATCCTCATTCGGATAAAAGCTTAATGTATCGCATTATCCTCCCAATGATATGTTGATCCAATTTAGCTCCAAGATGCCTTAAGATATTAGTTTAAAAACATAATACTGGAAAATGCTCAGCATGTCAGGCAAGCATCAACAGAGCAGAAGATGTCAACATTTCAGGCCAGGCTTTGGTGAAGAAGTTGATCACCATATACCCTTGCTTCTAACTCAAATCTCTGGGGGGGGGGGGGGGGGGGGGTGGGTGTCAAAGCAAAGCCATATTATCAGAGAAGGGAAAGGGGAGTTTGGAACCCGGTGGGTGGGAGGACTGTGGGAAGGGCAATATTCCTCTGTGAGGAAGGTGAAACTGGCATGAGGGAATGAACATTGTCGATGCCAAATTAACGTGGATGTTGCTTTATTGGGCTGCTGAAGTCTGAAGTACTTGTTTATTTTGGGTATCATAACAAAAAATTAATGAAAAACTAATAATTTTCCCGTTTGCAAGTAGTTTACAGGGTGCAGGGAGTTTGACCTGGGTCGGTAGTGCACATTTTAACATTCCAAAGGAAGCGTAAATAAAAGCCCCCACAACATTCTACATATTTGCTAAATCACTATGACTTGAGGAAAATGCGCAAAGACTCTGTTACTTGGTGCTTTTCTTGGACGTTGCTACGTTTCGGCTGGTTTTTGAGCAAGTGCCCTACGCCAGCTGTTTCATTGTTGCGTTCTGTTTGACAGGCAAGAGACCGGGTCTTCATGTCAGATTGGCTCCACATATCTGCAAGATCAGTGGCTGCATCACCTCCCTTTTTGAATTGCATAGCTGGTTCTAGATGGTGTTAGTTTTTCATTAAATAGAAAAGTTGGGTTAGGTCCAGTTGATGCAAGGGAACGTTAAAGGGAAAGCAGTAACAATTTTTAAGCCAAAAGGTTTAACAAATTGTACAGGCAGAAATAGTTTTTTTTAAAAACTTTTTTTAAGGTAAAGACGCTGAAATAATTGTTGAAGTTAAAAATGCAAAATAATGTTATGTACTTTTGTGGGGAGCTGGCTGATCTAATTTGGCTGTGTGGACTAGATGGAATTTTCTATACGTTTTTGATATCTGGTCAATATTTCTACTTGCAACTAGAATTATGACCTTCAGAGGGAACTTTACATATTGGTTAGGAAAGTCAGATTTGGATAGAAAATGCACCGAATACATTCTTGGAATATAAAGGAGATTGATTTCAAGATCAGCTTGTTGCGTAAACAACATGTGAAGGTCGAGTACTCTGAAACAAAAAGGTTAGTTTATAATTTGTTGGAAGGAACTGCAGACGCTGGTTTGAACCAAAGATGGACACAAAATGCTGGAGTAACTCAGCAGGACAGGCAGCATCTCTGGCGTCGACGGGTGGCACCGCGAGCCGGCAGCCTCGCCTGCAGCTGGTCGTCCTTTCCACTTTTTTTTGTTTTTAGTATGTCTAAAATTGTGTTTAAGTGTGTTTTAGTGTGGGAGGGTGGGGGCGAAAATTGGGGGAAATTTTTTTTTTAGTCTCGGTCACCTCGGTGGAATGCGACTTGTCTCCTCGTTGCATTTCGCCCTCCCTCGTGGCCCAACAACTTGGATTGGTGTGGCCTTTTCCGGAGTCTGGCGCAGAGCTTCAGCAGCGGGCGCAGCGCGGACTTTCCGTCGCGGCCGGGCGATCCCTTGCCGGGGGTCGCTAGAAGAAGTGCTCCAATCGCTGGCCCGCGGGCTACGACATCCTGAAGCCGCGGTCTGCCGAGCCTCTAGCCGCGGGCGCGGCGTGGACTTTAAGAGCTCCGACCGCCGGCCTGCGGACTACGACATCCTGAAGCCGCGGTCTGCCGAGCCTCTAGCCGCGGGCGCGGCGTGGACTTTAAGAGCTCCGACCGCCGGCCTGCGGCCTATAACATACTGAAGCCGCGGTCTGCCGAGCCTCTAGCCGCGGGCGCGGCGTGGACTTTAAGAGCTCCGACCGCCGGCCTGCGGCCTATAACATACTGAAGCCGCGGTCTGCCGAGCCTCTAGCCGCGGGCGCGGCGTGGACTTTAAGAGCTCCGACCGTCGGCCTGCGGCCTATAACATACTGAAGCCCCAGTCTCTGTTTGGAAACATCCAATTCGGAACCTCGAGTGTCCGTCCGTCCCGATGTTGGAGTTTCGAGCATCCCGAGGAGAGGGCCTGTACATCGGGCCATCCGTAGTGACAACTGCGGATGGTTCATGGCCCCGACCACGGATGAACAAAGGAGGAGGACTGACAAAGTTATTGCCTTCCACCACAGTGAAGAATGTTGATTCCACTGTGGTGGATGTTCATGGTGTATTCCAGTGTGTATTGTGTTCTTTTGTTTGTGTGGCTGCATGGCAAGTCAAATTCCACTGTACCTTAACTGGTGCACGTGGCAATAAGTGTGAACTTGAACTTGAGAGAAGGAATGGGTGACGTTTCGGTTGGGATCCTTCTGCAGGCTGCCTGTCCCGTTGAGTTACTCTAGCATTTTGTGTGCCTATCTTCAGTTTCGTAGTAATTTCGTAGTAAAGAGGATCCTATGGAAGGGTGACTAAACGACAACAGAATCTAAAGTATAGTTTGAAAGTAGTGTCATTCAACCTCACTCAATTCAATCTGAAGAACGGAAACTGAGGGCCAGGTTGGGTCTGCGGGATGAGGTAACTCCATTTAAGGGTTGACATTGGAAAGGAATTTGAAGAATATATTAAATGATTGGCAACAATTATTTAATCCTTTTGTGCTCCAGGGAAAGCGAACCAACTGTGGATAAAGGGAGAAACTGGAGATAGTACTGGATATGCTGCTCAAGGGGTTTACTGAGCCTAAATAAAAATAGAAATGCTGGAAGCATTCAGCAGGTCAGCCAGCCTCTGTGGAAAGTAAACTCCTCATGTTTGGATGTTTGTTACATTTAATCATTCTTCCCCCTCTCCAAGTTGTGGTAATTAAGATGCAATGGGTATGTTTGGGGTTGCATTTTGGACCCGTGTACATGGATGGGTGTTTCAGAAGGAGATCTGTAGCATAGTTAAGTGGCTTTATACATTTATACATTTCGAATCCACAATCGAAGGCCTTGTGTGGCAGTTGTCCTTAAAATATCAGCCAGGTAGGCCTTGCACTCAGGAACAGTTTCTTCCCAGCTGTAATCGGGCAACTGAACCATCCTATCACCAACTACAGAGCAGTCCTGACCAACCATCCACCTCATTTGTGACCTTTGTACTATCTATAATCTGACTTTACTGGACTTTAACTTGCATCACACCTTATTCCATTTACCCTGTATATGTTCACTGTGGACGGCTCGATTGTAATCCATCTTATAGTCTTCCCACTGACTGGGTAGCAGGCGACAAAAAAACTTCTCGCTCTTCCTCGGTATATGTGACAATAAACTAAACAATCAGCCATGGCAACATGTTTAAGAAGGAACTGCAGATGCTGGTTTACACCGAAGACAAACACAAAAAGCTGGAGTAACTCGGGTCTCGACCTGAAACGCCACCCATTCCTTCTCTCCAGAAATGCTGCCTGTCCCGCTGAGTTGCTCCAGCTCTCTGCTTCTCTATCTTCAGTCATTGCAAAAGCCTGCTTTTGCCAGAGCAGGTGATGTGCATATATTTATTTGGGAGTGAGTTTTCTGGATACGGTGTCCGTTGATGCGTTGCTCAGCCGTGGATGTCACTGTGCATCTCCAGGGAATAGTACTAACATGGCTGTTCGCATGGAAGCCCAGGCAACAACCTGTGAACTTCCTGATCGCTTTTCCAATTTGTCCCTGTTGTAATACACACACAAGCAGTGCAATGTACAATGGAATTCCTGGTCTATTATTTGGCAAAGTACATGCACTGTAATAAAACAGCCACAAAAGTGTTTTTAAAAAAAATGTGTTGCACTGTCAGAATATCATAAAACATTTTTTTTAATGTAAAATCTGAATTAAATATGAAAGTTTATTTGAAAGTTTAATTTGCTCTATGAAGGTTTCTTGCAATTATTGCGTTTCCATCTAAATAATGACATAGTTTGAGATGTTAGGCATTTCCACTGCATCCTCTGAGATTTGGCTGCACTGTGGATGTAAACTTAAAGATGATTTCAACTTTGGTATGAAAATATTGGAGACCGCTGCAAGCATTTTACTCGCCTCTGATGTGAAAGGAAAGGAGTAGTTACTATCAGTGCTCATCTTTGCTCAGCTCTTTTATTTAAGCCAGATAATCCGTTGTGCACATCTTTAATAGTTCAGAGACAGGGCCTGCTGCTAATTCGTTACACGATTTTGTGTCAAATAATAACCAAACTATGTGTAGGAAGGAACTGCAGATGCTGGTTTGTATTGAAGATAGACACAAAGTGCTGCAGTGACTCCACCTGATCCGTGAAGTATCGGGCCCGTCCCACTTAGGCGATTTTGTAAGCGACTACAGCCGACAGTGGCGACAATTTGGGCTGGCGTAGGTTGTCGCCAGGTGACATAAGTTTGTCACCGGTGCTGACCGGTGAATTCCATTGTCCTAGTCGCTGGCAGTCGCCTAAGTGGGGCAGGCCCATTCCTCCAGCATTTTGTGTCTATCTTCAGTAACCAAACTTCAGATAGACAGAAAATGCTGTAGCAATTCAGCAGGTCGGGCAGCATCCCCAGAAAAAATGGATACGTGACGTTTCAGTCGGAACCCTTTTTCAGACCTCTTCACTTTAGTACGAGCCAGCACCTGCAGTTCCTTGTTTCATATGGTTGCAGGGAATAATGAAACGGGACAATTAGTGGTGAGGGTTGTCCTGCCCATGTTTTTTTTTTTTTTTGTTTTTGAGCCAGGGCCCACTTCATCAATGGAAAATCAGAAATGTAATTACAATGTGTGTTTTTGTTTTAGACCTAGAAACATAGAAAATAGGCGCAGGAGGAGGCCATTCGCCCTTCGAGCCAGCACCGCCATTCATTGTGATCATGGCTGATCATCCCCAATCAATAACCCGTGCCTGCCTTCTCCCCATATCCCTTGACTCCACTAGCCCCTAGAGCTCGATCTAACTCTCTCTTAAATCCATCCAGTGATTTGGCCTCCACTGCCCTCTGTGGCAGGGAATTCCACAAATTCACAACTCTCTGGGTGAAAATGTTTTTTCTCACCTCAGTCTTAAATGGCCTTCCCTTTATTCTAAGACTGTGGCCCCTGGTTCTGGACTCGCCCACCATTGTGAACATTTTTCCTGCATCCTAGCTTGTCCAGTCCTTTTATAATTGTATACGTTTCTGTAAGATCCCCCCTCATCCTTCTAAACTCCAGTGAATACAAGCCTAGTCTTTTCATCCTTTCCTCATATGACAGTCCCGCCATCCCAGGGATCAATCTCATGAACCTGCGCTGCACTGCCTCAATCACAAGGATGCCCTTCCTCAAATTAGGAGACCAAAACTGTGCACAGTACTCCAGATGTGGTCTCACCAGAGCCCTATACAACTGCAGAAGAACCTCTTTACTCCCATACTGAAATCCTCTTGTTATGAAGGCCAGCATTCCATTAGCTTTCTTCACTGCCTGCTGTACCTGCACACCAGCTTTCAGTGACAGTTTTAGATACACTCTTGTGTCTGGATAGTTTGGCCCTGTTGATGAATGCTTATTTCTGATAAATTATTCTATGAATCTACAACCGTGTAGGAGTAATAACATCTGCAAATAAGCTACTGGGATGTCTGTGTGCATTCAGTGTTCTGTGTTTATTTTTATCCATGCATGGAGGCTTATGGCAGGGGGCCTGCAGAAGGATGAAGGGAAGATCTCCCAAGTTTCAATGTAGCTCACTTTCTGACAGGTAGTTCATTGATAATTTCCCTTGAATTATCCTGAGA
The DNA here is from genome assembly GCA_035221665.1 of Okamejei kenojei. Lineage (NCBI taxonomy): Eukaryota > Metazoa > Chordata > Chondrichthyes > Rajiformes > Rajidae > Okamejei > Okamejei kenojei. Next base: position 16,512,125 of record CM069133.1, read on the forward strand.
TTCCAAAAATGAGAAATACTTGTCCCGTGTTCCCTTAGGAAGTTTGTTGATATAAATTAAGTTATTTGTGGTGTAGTTGGAATCGATTGGCACTAGTTATTCAGACTGAGCTCGGTAAACTTCCATGCACCAATCTCTTGCTTGTGAAACAACGGATCTATGGATCCCTTGGGATGCTGCCTGCCTCTTGAGTCAGAAGTTGGTGAATCTGTGGAATTCTTTGCCATAGAAGGTTGTGGAGGTCAAGTCGACGGATATTTTTTAACGCAGAGAGAGAGATAGATAGATTCTTGATTAGTACGGGTGTCAGGGGTTATGGGGAGAAGCCAGGAGAATGGGGTTAGGAGGGAGAGATAGATCAGCCTTGATTGAATGGCAGAGTAGACTTGATGAGCCAAATGACCTAATTCTGCTCCTATCACTTATGAACATGAACCAGAAGCCCTGGATGAAACTCGTAATCTGCAAAGGGTTAGATCTGTGGTGATCCCGTATCTAAGTCCAGGTATGACTAGATGGGCTGAATGGTGTAATTATGCTCCTATCACTTATGACCTGCTGAGTTACTCCAGCATTTTGTATCTATCTGATCTAGCTCAGCCAGGTGTAAATGGCTGCTGCAAACACTGTTGCTTGTTGCAATGTCTGTCAACTCTGCACCACTGAAGAATGCACTCTGATGTAAGTGGATAATAAGTCTCGTAGATAATATCAAAGTTAAATTATCCAGGTACTAGTCCAAAAATCTTATTGAAACATATAAGAATTTTAAGGGTTTGGACATGCTAGAGGCAGGAAACATGTTCCTGTGGAACATGTTGGGGGAGTCCAGAACCATGGGCCATAGTTTAAGAATAAGTCATTTAGAACGGAGATGAGGAAAAACGTTTTTACACAGAGAGTAGTGAGTGTGTGGAATTCTCTGCCTCAGAGGGTAGTGGAGGCTGGTTCTCTGGAGATAGAGCTCTTAGCGATAGCAGAGTTAAGGGATATGGAGAGAAGGCAGGAACGGGGTACTGATTGTAGATGATCAGCCATGATCACATTGAATGGCAGTGCTGGCTCAAAGGGCCAAATGGCCTACTCTTGCACCTATTGTCTAAAAACTAGCCACCTTCTTGAGATTTCAGGTTTTACGCAGAAAGGACGTTCATATTCATCTTTGTATCAATGGAGATTATTTTTTCAAAATTTGTCATTGGGTTGTGAAAGGCTTGGATAGAGTGGATGTGGAGAGGATGTTTCTGCAAATGCGTTAGTCTAGGACTAGAGGTCATAGCCTCAGAATTAAAGGATGTTCCTTTAGGGAGGAGATGAGGAGGGATGTCTTTAGTCACGAGGATGATGAATCTGTTGAATTCTTTGCCACAGAAGGGTGTGGAGTCCAAGTCAATGGATACATTTAAGGCAGACATAGATAGATTCTTGATTATTAGGGTGCAAGGGGTTGTGGGGAGAAGACAGGAGAACGAGGTTAGGAGGGAGAGATAGATCAGCCAGGATTGAATGGTGGAATAGACTTGATGGGCCGAATGGCCTAATTCTGCTACTATCACCTGAAATGTAATATAACTGTGGTTGAAGATAGACACAAAAAGCTGGAGTAACTCAGCGAGCCAGGCAGCATCGCCTGAGAGAAGGAATGGGTGGCGTTTTATGTTGAGACCCTTCTTCAGACTGAGAGTCGGGGGAGAGGGAGACTAGAGATATGGAAGAGTAAGGTGTGAAAACAACAGATCAAAGCCGACGTTGCTCAAGGAAGGGCTATCGTTGTTACCTGTTCACTGTCAGCTGAGGGGCAGGTGACAACCAGGCTCGTATGACAGCATATTTATTCTTCCAAACCCTGAAAATCGAAAAACTACGATTTTGATTATTTGAAGTTATTGTTTGTGCTGTGTGTGAAATTACCGAAAGATCTTTTTTTTCCTTTGTTGTCTACAGATGTCGCTTAAAGTTAACCTAAATGAATCGATTGGTTTGGGGGAGCAGCAGTTTCAACAGTTCTGTAAATTGTTCATACAACATTCAGACGAAATCTCCAATGGCTGGGAGTGGAGGCAAAAGGTATGCTGGAAGTTGGCATTCTTCAATTAAATTGGATCAGGCATCAAACTTGGAAAACTCCAAACTATTTTCATTCCCTTCAAATCCACTTTCGTTAATTTTTTCTTCCACTTCTTCTTAGTTTGGGTTTCAACGGGACCACTTGGCTTGACACCACGTCACTACCTTTGTCCAATGGTGCAATGGAACACTTAGCAAGTTATGAGACATCAAGAAAGACGCAAATTGCTGGAGTAGCTCAGTGGGGCAGGCAACATCACTGGAGAGAAGGAGTAGGTGACGTTTCTGGAGTCTTTTGTCTCTCCAAGTACAGTGACTTGAAACGTCACCCCATTCCTTGTATCCAGAGATGCTGCCTGTCCTGCTGAGTTACCCCAACATTTTGTGTCTGTCTTCAGTGTAAACCAGCATCTGCAGTTCCTTCCGGATACATCAAGGCAGTATTTGGCCACGTGGGGCCTCAATGAGCCCTGGTAAAGCTGAAGTTAACAGGTTTCAATCGATGACTTAACGAGGCCCAGTTGGAACTGCAATGTACATGGGTTAAAGCTGGAAAACATCATGCAGTTCTGGATGGGATGCAGAACACATTTACACTGATGGTCACAGAACTGGAAATCCCTAGTTATAAGGGGAGAGCAACCAGACTGTTGCAAGAAAGGAAACTGAAGGAAGATTCAAGTGGTACAAAATGAGCAAGGCTGCTACAGTGTGAGCATGAAAGATATTTTTCTTGAGAAAAAGGGATTGACAACTTGGAAGCGTAGACTGTAATGAACTGGTAAAAAGCTTGGGGGTAATTTGAGGGGGGGTTGGATTTCTCATGCTGAGTATTGTGGGTCTAGTCTCAGGCTAAAAAGGAATAGAAACCCTTGCCAAATTGGAAAGATGCCAGATGAGCATAAAGCACCATAATCTACAAAGCTGCTGACCAAGGGAAGTGCAGTGTTAAAACCACTCATGAAATTAGCAGCACACTAAGTGAAGTAAGTCGCCACAAAACAAATCGTTGGAGGAACTTGGCGAGTTTGACAATTCTGCCACCAGCCCCCATCCCCATTCCGCCCACACCCCCACCCCTCCCCATTTCCCCCTCCCCATACCCGGAAGTCACTTTACCTGCTGCTGTTTCTTCAGCAGTATATTATTTGCTCCAGTCTCTTGTCTCTCCAAATAAAGTGACCAGTATTCTACACTGTGGCTGTGTAAACTAAAAACATTTTTTTGTCGATAAATACACCTGATGGAGATCAATATGACACGTGTCTATTTTTCACAGGAGCTCAATGAAGGATACATGGTAAAAGTAATCTTGAGATGCAAAGATTCCAAAGACGACTTGCGCACCAGAGATGATCAAGATCTTCAGTGCCGCAAAGTAGATCCTTTTTCTGAAGAAAAGGTGAGAGTAACTGAAATTAATTTTTTTTTAATTGAATGGTTTTGGATTGCAGTTGCCTAAAAATGCCTTGTTTCATCAAATTTATAAATGAATCTTATCATTAATAATCATCTTGCAACAAAGTGATTAATTATCACTTGTAACAAAGATAATGGGAAGATGCTCACATGGTTTTCTGTGAAGAGTCAACGTTTCTGTTAATATCAAGTAACCCTGTATGAGCTTGGCAAGAAGAAAGTGGGAAGAAGATAGTAAAAATAATGACTTTATTTCCTTCCTGATTCCCAGGAGAGATCCTGGCACCTGAACTTAAATGTTCGAAAAAGCATTAATATCATTAACAGATGAACAGCCTCTGCTGGGGATATCGGCCTGATTAAGGACATTGACCTTGATTTGCTTATCTTGCACTTGGAGGATTTTGCTTTGGTGCCATATCCTTAATGCTTTAAGGTACTTGCTATCGATGGTGCATGCCTCAGAAGCATGAAGGGTGCCATGGTGGCGCAGAGGTAGAGTTGTTGCCTTACAGCGCCAGATCTCTCCGAGATCTTCGGTTTCCTCCCACATTCCAAAGACGTACGCGTTTGCAGGTTAATTAGCTTTGTGAAATTCTCCCCAGTGTGTATCGGACAGTGTTGGTGTATGGGGATCGCTGGTTGGGGCAGACTCGGTGGGAAGAAGGGCCTGTGTCCGCACTGTATCTCTACACTAATCTGAACGAACCAGGAGGATGGAAATTGGGCATGTCGTACATAAATACAGTCAAGTCAATTTCAAATACAAAAGATAGGGCAAAAGGGAATATATAGTGCAGAATATAATTCTCAGCAAACACAAGAGGAAAAGTGATCCATCTCTAGTTGATAAAAAAAATTGTGAGTATTAAATCCAAGAAAGAAACTCATAGTTGCCATAAAATAGCAATAGGCCCGAGGGTTGGAAACGTTTTGATGAGAGGGGTTTGGTGACACATCTCCTCCCCCCCCCCCCCCCCCCCCCCCCCCCCCCCCCCCCCAATCCAACCCCACCACTTCCTACATCCCTCGGAGTCATAGCACTCGTCCACACACAACTAGGGGCAATTTATAGTGGTAAATAATCTACCAAACTGCACATTTCTGGGACGTGGAAAGAAACGGAGCACCTGGAGGAAACCATGCAGTTGCAGAAAAAATGTGTAAACCACCATATCGATAGCACCAAACGTCAGATTAAACCTGAGCTGACGAAGCTGTGAGGCAGCGGCTCGACCAATTGCACCATTGTGCACCTATTTTGGATATTGTGGCTCTAAGCTCATGAATGTCTGTAGATGCAAGAGTTAACTGCATCCGGAAATATTTGAATCAAGCTGGAAATGTTAACTGGGTATTCAGTGCAGGAAGAAAACATGAATGTGATTAGAAAATTATAAATTAATCTACATTTTACTGGCAGCTGGCTGTTGTTTTGAATTGGAGAAATGCCATTGCAATATTTCTGAAGCGATGCATCTTGTAGCCTTGTGTCTCTGCGTTGAGGCTGATACAATAGTGGTGTTTAAGAGGCATTAGGATGTGTAGGGCATGGAGGGATATTGATCTTGTGCGGACAGATAAGGGTTTGTCTAAGCATCCATTTTGGCACAAACATTGTGGGCTGAAGGACCTGTAACTCTCCTGTATTATATTCTATGTATCTGCTGCCTTCCATTAAGTATGGCAGATGGGGATTTGATTCTGAAGGTAAGGTTGTGTGGATTAGTTGTAATTTAACAGTCAGAAATATTTTTATTTGTTTAAAACTGAGACTGTCCTTTGATCAAAAGATTGAATGGATTTGCTCCTTTGACTTAATTAGTAGCACAGTTCGGTTGATTGAAAAAAGACCTGTTAGTTTCATTGAACAATTTTTCTGCCATATGATAACCAGAATGAAAATTTGTATTTGTTTAAATCATGATGTATGTATGCATTTGTCAAAACTTCATGTATTCTTGCTCTGTGTCAAACATCAGATGACTATTGCGCTTACTGTAACATGATCTTCAGCACATTTGTACTATTTTCAATAAAGAAAATAAATCATTTTAGAGTTTCAGAATCGCCCAAGAACAGAAACTGCCAGTAACAGTATTTATAGGCTCATTTTTTGGCCTTTTCACAATCAATACATTACAGGTCAGTCCTTTAGCTTGAAGAGCTCAGTGAACATGTTAATCATTTTCTAATGTGTTACCTTCGCAGCTGAGATTCAAAAGGTATAGGAGTCCATGCATGACTGTGGAAGAGGAATCCATCTAGTCCCCCACACCCTCTCTTTAGAGTCACCCTGAAATTATTTTCCTTTTAAGCATTTGTTTTCTTTGTGTGCCCAGTTCAAAGGTTCAAAGGTCAGTTAATTGTCACGCGTCCAATTAAAGTACAGTGAAAATTGAATTACCATGCAGCCATACTAAAAAGAAACAACAAGACACACAACTACGGTTACTAGGGAAATTGATGAGGGTAAAGCAGTGGATGTTGTCTATATGGATTTCAGTAAGGCCTTTGACAAGGTTCCCCATGGAAGGTTGGTTAAGAAGGTTCAATCTTTGGGTGTTAATGGCGGAGTAGCAAGATGGATTCAACAGTGGCTGAATGGGAGATGTCAGAGAGTAATGGTGGATGGCTGTTTGTCAGGTTGGAAGCCGGTGACCAGTGGGGTGCCTCAGGGATCTTTGTTGGGTCCACTGTTGTTTGTCATGTACATCAATGATCTGGATGATGGGGTGGAAAATTGGATAAGTAAGTATGCAGATGATACTAAGATAGGTGGTGTTGTGGATAATGAAGTAGATTTTCAAAGTCTACAGAGAGATTTGGGCCATATGGAAAAGTGGGCTGAAAGATGGCAGATGGAGTTTAATGCTGATAAGTGTGAAGTGCTACATCTTGGCAGGACAAATCAAAATAGGACGTACATGGTAAATGGTAGGGAATTGAGGAATGTTGTGGAACAGAGAGATCTAGGAATAACTGTGCATAGTTCCATGAAGGTGGAATCGCATGTAGATGGGCTGGTAAAGAAAGCCTTTGGTGTGCTGGCCTTTATAAATCAGAGCATTGAATATAGGAGCAGGGAAGTAATGTTAAAATTGTACAAGGCATTTGTGAGACCAATTCTGGAGTATGGTGTACAATTTTGGTCGCCTAATTATAGGAAGGATGTCAACAAAATAGAACGAGTACAGAGGAGATTTACTAGAATGTTGCCTGGGATCCAGCAACTATGTTACAGAGAAAGGTTGAACAAGTTAGGTCTTTATTCTTTGGAGCGCAGAAGGTTAAGGGGGGACTTGATTGAGGTCTTTAAAATGATGAAAGGGATAGACAGAGTTGACGTCGATAAGCTTTTCCCATTAAGGGTAGGGAAGATTCAAACAAGAGGGCATGACATGAGAATTAAGGGACAGAAATTTAGGGGTAACGTGAGGGGGAACTTCTTTACTCAGAGGGTGGTGGCTGTGTGGAATGAGCTTCCAGCAGAAGTGGTGGAGGCAGGATCGATTTTAACATTTAAAAGTAAAGTGGATAGGTATATGGACGGGAAGGGAATGGAGGGGTATGGTCTGAGTGCAGGTAGATGGGACTAGGGGAAAACAAATGGTCGGCACGGACTGGAAGGGCCGAGAGGGCCTGTTTCCGTGCTGTAATTGTTATATGGTTATATGGTTACATAAAAGTTAACATAAACATCCACCACAGCGGATTCCCCACGTTCCTCACTGTGATGGAAGGCAATAAAGTCCAAACTTCTTCCTCTTTTATTCTCCCTATGTCGAGGCAGTCGAACCATCCGCAGTTGGGGCGATCGAAGCTCCCGCAGCCGGCTGTCGAAGCCCCGGCGTCGGGTCGATCGAAGCTCCTATGGCTTCTCTAACCAGGACCTCCAGCTCCACGATGTTAAAGTCCGCAGGCTCCCGCAGTTAGGGCTCCGAAGTCGATCCCCGACAGGGACCGCCAGCTCCACGATGTTAAAGTCACGCAGGCTCCTGCGGCTGGAGCTCCCGAAGTCGGTCTCCAGCAAAGGGCGCCAACTCCTCTATGTTAGGCCGCAGTGCGGACGGAGATACGATACGGAAAAAAATCGCATCTCCGTCAAAGTGAGAGATTAAAAAAGGTTTTCCCCAACCCCCCTCCCTCCCCCACCCCCCACATAAAACAACCTAAAGAACACTAAAACATACATTTAACACATACTAAAAAAAACAACAAAGAAGGAAGGGATAGATAGACTGTTGGCGAGGCAGCCATTGCTGGCGCTAATTGGCTTCCTTCATTTTGATACTTTATTGTCACATGTGACAAGTCACAATGATATTCTTTGTTTTACATACCCAAGGTGTGCAAAGAGTTGCTACATAAAGGGTACCAACAAAGTTACAAGTATCCCATTTGACCACAAATTATTTTTAACACATTCCATTTGTGGTTCCCCTTGGTTCTCAGCGGTTCCCCACGCCGGGTCCTCCTTTGCTCTCCGCACCGCTTCAGACCTCGTGGCCCGTCATGGGATTCTCCACAATCCCTCCCCACTTCATCCATCTAGCACATTCCATATCTAAATCATCTATGTAGAAGAGAATATCCTCATATCATTGCACTGGTTCTTTTGCCAATCTTCACTTTTTGTCCTTTGGTTCTTCAATGTCAAAATGTCAAACAAACTTTATTGTCATTTAGAAATACATCGATATATGCAATTCCAAACGAAATTACGTTGCATTTGGCTCCCCGTGCAACACGATAATGAACAGAAGGATAAAATGGATAAAAGGATAAAATGAATAAAAGGATAAATAGACAATGGTGGCGGCCCATTACATGGCATTCAGGAGTCTGATGGCTCGGGGGAAGAAGCTGTTGCAGAACCTTGATGTTCTGCTCCTTATGCTGCGATATCTTTTGCCCGAGGGCAGCAGAGTGAACAGTCCGTGATGGAGATGTGTGGGGTCTTTTATAATACTGCTGGCCTTAGACACGCAACGTTTGGTCTGCAATATCCCCGATTGAGGGGAGAGAAGTCCCAATGATTTTTTCTGCTGTCCTCACCACTCTCTGCACGGACTTCCAGTCGGAGGCTTTACAGTCCCCAAACCAGACAGAGATGCAGCTGGTCAAAATACTCTCTATGGTGCCCCTGTAGAAAGTGGTGAGGACGGGATGGGGGAGGTGAGCTCTTCTCATCCGGCGCAGAGAGTGCAACCGCTGCTGTGCTCTCTTAACTGTTGATGAGATGTTATTTGACCAGGTCAGACTGTTAGTGATCTGCACCCCCAGGAACTTGGTGCTACTGACCACCTCCACATCGCTGTCATTGATGTGAAGTGGTGTGGGGCTGTGCTGGTTTTTCCTGAAGTCGACCTTGACCTCCTTTGTTTTTTCGACATTCAGGATCAGGTTGTTCGTATTGCACCTTGACCCATTTGCAGATGGAAGTGACTTCCCCTTATGACCAACCGCATATTTACTTCATCACTACTGCTGCCTGCATTCATCTCCTTAGCAATGCTTAGTCCTCCTGCTTCAGTTTATAGAAACATTGAAAATTAGACTAGGGATAGACTCTTTGTTCCTTTTGAGGCTGCTCCATCCTTCAATATGATCAAGGCTGATTCCTGCTTTAACCCTACATCTATTGATCCCTTCAGCCTCAAGAACTATTTCTAACCATCTTGTGCTTTGTGTGATGGAGAATTGTACAAGTGCCCCTGTGGTTTGGTGAATATGTGTCCCCCTCATCCTGCTCCCACATTGATTTTCCCTTAATCTTTGACTGTGATCCTGTACTTCCTGCCATTGGAAACCTACTACCTGTGTCAAGTCTGTTCCTTCATTGTACATTTTTAAACTCTGGTAGACGTAAGCATAATCAACTCAATTTCTGGAAACGTCAGAGCCTCCATCTTAGGAATCAGTCTGGTAAACCTCCACTACACTCCCTCAATTGCTCTTTTTTAATTGCCTGTAGCTCACACAGACTTGCATGCATCGGCTACTATTCTCATTGTGCTCCTCCTTTCCCAATCTATTGCTCCTCCAATCATCTGCCTTGTTGCTTTGGGCTCTGAAGTGGTTGGCCTCACATTTATCCATACTGTACCAAGCATTAATTTTTACTCCATCAACCTGTCCAGCTCTACCTGAAACCTCTTTCCATTCCTCTCGCAGGTCACACTCACAGTCAGCTTTGTGTCATCTACATTGTATTTAATTCCCTCATCAAAGTCATTGATATAGATTGTGAATAACTGGTGTCCCAGTAGTGATCACTCTCGTTGCTACCCCCACTCGTCGCTCTTCTGCAAGAGACAAAAGACCTGTTTATAGACACAAAATGCCGGAGTAGCTCAGCGGGACAGGCAGCATCTCTGGAGAGAGGGAATGGGTGTCGATTCGGGCCGAGACTTTTCTTCAGTCGCAACCCGAAACGTCACCCATTCCTTCTCTCCAGAGATGCTGCCCGTCCCGTTGAGTTACTCCGGCATTTTGTGTCCATCTTTGATGCAAACCAGCATCTGCTGTTCCTTCCTACGCAAAAGGCCAGTCTATTCATGTTCAATGTTTCCTGTCTGTCAGTCAGTTTTCGTTCCGTGTCAGTTCTGTGCTGCTCAATGCCATGTGCTTTAATTTTGCATTCTAATCTGTCATGTGAGCCTTTGTAGAAAGCTTACCGATTAATTTTTTTTTTTAAAAAGCACATCCACTTGTTCTCGCTCCCCTGTCTGCAAATTACAATCTTTCTAAAAATAAACTATGGCTGCATTGAGTATGATTTCCCTTTTGTAAATCCTTGCTGACTCTGCAGGTGCTGTATTATTATATATTTGATTATTGACTCTTGCATTTTCCTCACTACTAATGTCACACTAACGGGTTTATAATTCACTTTTCTTTTTAAATACGGGGTTGTATTTAGTTGCCCTCGTGTTTGTTGGATGTTGTCAGAGTTTATAGAGCATTGGAAAATATCCAGTCATGCGTCTATTATTTCTAGGGGCCACTTACCGGTAAGTATTTTGGCATTGAGGATTTATTAGCCTTTAATCCTGTCAATCCCCCCAGCACCAGTTTCCTACAAATAATGATTTAATTCAGTTCCTCCCCCTCACTAAGACCCCATGCTCCCCAATGTTTCTCAGAGACCTGCTTTGTGAAGACCGAACCAAAGTATGCATCCTGTTATAAATTTCTCTGTTTCTGACTGTGAGAGACTTACATTTGTTTCACTAATCTTTTCCTCTTCGTATATGAATCCATTTGTCCTCCCTTGGTGAATTCTAAACTACCACCAATCCTTGGATTTGCTGGAGGTTTTTATTGGTCATTTCATATTTCTCCTCTTTGTATCCGATATTATTCCTATTTTTTGTAAATTATTTTCGGTTGAGCCGCTTTTCCTGTTTAGGCTTGCACCTGGCAGGAATGAACAATTCATTCATCCAAGCATTCTTTAAATGCCAGGCAATGCGACCTAGTTTAGTTTAGAGATACAGCGCGGAAACAGGCCCTTCAGCCCTCCGAGTCCGACCGACCAGCAATCCTGCTTGGATTGCCTTAGTCACAGAAGACAGAGGGCAGTGGTGGAGGAGTGTTCTCTGACTGCCGGTCTGTGAGCAGTGATGTCCTACTAGGATCAGTGGGTGACACCTGTCATTTGCGTTGTATATCTAAATGATTTGAATAACATGTAGGTTGTCTCATTAGCAAGTTTGCAGGTGGCATGATAATTGGTGAAGCTTTTGATAATGAGGAAGTTTGTCAAAATGATAGATACATGCATCACTTAGAAATTTGGGCAGAAAATTTGCTGTTGGACTTTAATCTCAACAAGTATACAGTTAATGGCAGAACCTATTGGGGCATCATGCACAGAGGTCTACAGTTCCTTATCCGTTTTCACCGTAGAGCTGGTCTTGGAATCTCGGGAATTCACAGAAGAGAATAGCGATGTCTGGAAACTTGTCCACATCACGAAAGACAAGGTGTTGGGTGTCTTCAAGGGCTTAAAGATGGATACATTCCCAAAGCCTGGGCAAGTGAATCGTGGAACAATGTGGGGAGAGGGGGAAGAATTTGCTGGGGCTCTGGCAGAGATATCTGCATCATCTTTAGCCACGAATACGACACTGGAAGACTTGGCTAATGCTGTGCCTTTATTTAAGAAGGGCAGCAGGAAGAAACATAGAAAATAGATGCAGGAGTAGGCCATTCGGCCCCTCAACCCGGCACTGCCATTCAATATGATCATGGCTGATCGTCCAAAATCAGTACCCCATTCCTGCTTTCTCCCCATATCCCTAAGAGCTGTATCTAACTCTCGCGGCCCATCGAGTCCGCACCGACCAGCGATCCCCGCACATTAACACCATCCTACACCCACTAGGGACAATTTACATTTATGCCCTAGCCAATTAACCTACCGACCTCTACGTCTTTGGAGTGTGGGAGGAAACTGAAGATCTCAGAGAAAACCCACGTGGTCACGGGGAGAACGTACAGACACCGCCCGTAGTCGGGATGGAACCCGGGTCTTATTTAGGGACCCCCCCCCCCCCCCCAGTTTTGAAATTGGCTCTCTCATTGTCCATCATAATGAAGAATTCCATCATGATCTGATCACTATTCCCAAGGGACTTTGCACAACAAGATTGTCCATCCATTCTTCAATGCCCAGTCCGCTGCCCTTTTGATTTCTCAATGTGTTGGTCCATAATTCCATCACCGACACCCACCGGGAATTCCTTCCCCACACTATTGTGAATTTGGTGTCGATTAAAGTCGCAGCTTTATGATCCCCGCATCTCTAATTTCCAGTTTCATCTCATCGTCTACATTACTGGTATTATTTGGGAGTCTATACACAAATCCCACCATTTTATGTGCTATTTTTGAAGAGTTTTTTAACTCTGTTCATCCAGGTCTCACATCAGGATTCTGTGACCTAATTTGCATCTTCACTGTTGTACGGATATCCTCTTTTATTACACTTCCTTTCACTTTGACCTGAAACATTAGATCAGTTTGTCTCCCTGTTGACGCTTCCTGACCTCTTGAGTATTTCCAGCATTTTGTTTGTATTCCTTGCCCCTTCTCCCCCTCCTTCCTAAATATGAACTAACTCAGTTCAGTCATGATCCTCAGTCACCCTGCAGACACGTCTCCATAGCAACAATGTCGTTTTCATTTGCATCTATTTTCACAGCACCTTATTTTGAGTAGTCCACGCATTGAGACAGGAGGTATTCGTAAGAATCGGAATCAGAATCACACTTTATTCGCCGGGTATGTTTTGCAACATACGAGGAATTTCATTGGCCAGGTCAGTCATACAATTAAAAGCAACAGATCACTTCAAAAACACATTTTAACATGGACCATCCACCGCAGTGACTCCTACACATTCCTCACTGTGATGGAAGGCGAAATGAAGTTCCAGTCCCTTCCCTTAGTTCTTCCTCGGTCGGGGGCCTCGAACCCCCGTTGACGGGACGATCTTGACTCCCGTAGCCGGCGGTATTTCGTGCCCTCCGCGTCGAGGCGATCCGCTCCCGCATTGCCCGCGCTGGACGATCAAACCTCGCTTCGGGGCTGGTCGAACCTTCTGCGACGTTAAGTTCATGTGGTAAGTCTTGGGAGCAGAATTAGGCCATTCGGCCCATCGAGTCCACTCCACCATTCAGTCACGGCTGATCTATCTCTCCCTCTCAACCCCATTCTTCTGCCTTCTCCCATAAACCCCTGACACCCGAACTAATCAAAAATCTATCTACCTCTGCCTTAAAAAATATCCGTTGACTTATTCTAAACCATGTATTATTTTTGCATCATGATCCTTTTAATTTATTGGCCTTGAGTACTATCCAATTTTCCACCTCAGTCTCCTTGCTTAGGTTGCAATCCACTTGCTTTTAAATTCTCCCCAACAGCATGAGCAAAAGCCCTAAGCCAAAACCCCTGGCCGGGCATCTGTTGTGGTCTTGCCTTATTGTAATTTGTCTGCTTGTACAGGACTCACTTCCCCAGAACTGCTCCTGATGTCCCAGGAATCTAAATCCCTCCCTCCCACGCTAGTTTTCCAGCCTGTTCTCCTGTTCTTTTTTTTTGCAAACACGTGATACGGGAAGTAATCCTAAAAGTACGACATGTTAATTTAACTCTTGAATCCTTAAATTGATATTGCAGGACTTCATTGCTTTCAGGAACTCGGTGCTTATACCCCTAGGTGTCTATCTTTTGCAACGCTGTCCAGGGCCCTGTTACATCCAATGGAAGTTCTGCCTGGGTTTGACTTTGCAAAAAGCAGCAAGTAAAGTTGTCAGAGTTGAATTCCGTTCTGCTGTTCCGTGGCTCACTATCCCTGTTCATCTAATTTCTGTTGTGGTCTTGGATAACCACGATACCACTGGTTTTGGTGTCACTGCAAACTTACTAACCAAGCCGACAAAATCCTCATCCAAATTCTTCGGGGCACTGACTTTGGATGATCAGCCATGATCATACTGAATGGTGGTCACCGAGTCCTTGAGTGATACAGTGTGGAAACAGGCCCTTCGGCCCAACTCGCCCACACCGGCCAACAATGTCCCAGCTGCACTAGTCCCACCTGCCTGCGCTTGGTCTGTATCCCTCCAAACCTGTCCTATCCATGTACCTGTCTAGCTGTTTCTTAAACGATTGGATAGTCCCAGCCTCAACTACCTCCTCTGGCAGCTTGTTCCATACACCCACCACCACCCTTTGTGTGAAAAAGTTACCCCTCGGATTCCTATTTTTGAACCTATGTCCTCTGGTCCTCAATTCAAAAGACGCTGGCTCGAAGGGTCGAATGGCCTACTCTTGCACCTATTTTCGATGTTTCTGTGTTCATATTAGATGATAAACAAAGGTATACACTGCACTGATCCCTGTGGTGCCCTGCTGGTCATATGCCTCCCTCCAATTAGCAAAACAGCCCGCCACTGCTGACCTCAGACTCCTCTTATCACAAAGTCAATTTTGTATCCACTTGGCTAGCTCACCCTGGATCCCACATGATTTAACCTTGTGGACCAGCCCGCCCGGTGGCCCTTGTCAAACGCCTTGCTGTAGTTCATGTATTCATCTGCTGCCCTGTCCTTATCAATCCACTTGGTCAACTCTTCAACATAAATAAATCAACTCATTTTGTGAGACACAATTTCCCATTTCACAAAGCCATGCTGATCATTCCTCGCCTGTCCTTGCCTTTCCAAATGCAGGTTGATTCTGTCTCTCGGGTGCCCTCCCAGTAATATTTACACCCTGGTTTCATGAAAATATTCCCAATGTTGCAGGAGTCCAGAACCAGGAATCACAGTTTAAGAATACGCGGAAGGCCATTTTAGGACTGAGATGAGTAAAAAAATTTTCACCCAGAGAGTTGTGGGTCTGTAGAATTCTCTGCCACAGAAGGCAATGGAGGCCAATTGACTGGATGTCTTCAAGAGAGAGTTAGATACAGCTCTTAGGGATATGGGGAGAAAGCAGGAATGGGGTACTGATTTTAGATGATGGGCCATGATCATATTGAATGGCGGTGCTGGCACGAAGGGGCGAATGGCCTACTCCTGCATCTATTTTCTATATTTCTCCTTGCTGCCATTCTTAAATAAAGGCAGAGCATTAGCCACCTTCCAGTTTTCTGGTGCCTTATTTGTGGCTAAAGATGATGCAGGTATCTCTGCCAGAGCCCCAGGGAATTGTTCCCCCTCTCCCCACATTGTTCTACGATTCACTTGTCCAGGCCCTGGGAATGTATCCATCTTTAAGCCCTTGAAGACACCCAACACTTTTGTGATGTGGACAAGTTTCCAGACATCGCTATTCTCTTCTGTGAATTCCCGAGAATCCAAGACCAGCTCTACAGTAAAAACAGATATGGAACTGTAGACCTCTGTGCATAATGCCTCAATAGGTTCTGCCATTTACTGTATACTTGTTGAGATGAAAGTCCGTCAGCAATTTTTCTGCCTAAATTTCTAACTGATGCATGTATCATTTTGACAACCTTCCTCATTATCAAAAGCTCCACCAATTTTCATGCCGCCTGCAAACTTGCTAATGAGACCACCTACATTTTATTCAAATTGTTTAGATATATAACGTAAATGACAGGTGTCACACACTGATCCTTGTAGGACATCACTGCTCACAGAACGGCAGTCAGAGAACACTCCTCCACCACTGCCCTCTGTCTTCCGTGACTAAGGCTATTTTGTGTCCAACCTGCGTCCACATGAGTTAGATATAGCTCTATCGAGGGATTTGAGGGATTTGGGGGGGAAAGGCAGGAACAGGGTACTGATTCTGGAAGATCAGTCATGATCATATTGAATGAGGTTCAAATGACCTACTCCTGCACCTACTTTCTATGTTTCTATGTTGAAGAAGGAACTGCAGATGCTGGAAAATCGAAGGTAGACAAAAGTGCTGGAGGAACTCAGCGGGTGCGGGCAGCATCTATGGAGCGAAGGAAATAGGCCAATTTCCTATAGGGCAATAGGGCCTATTCCCTTTGCTCCATAGATGCTGCCGCAGTCGCTGAGTTTCTCCAGCACTTTTGTCTACTTTCTATGTTTCTATGATCGTTCTAGCCAGTCTATGAGGCATCTTGTGAAATTCTGTGGTGAAATCCATATATATATTCGAACCTCATCGTTCCTCATCGTCTCAAAAAACCTATTCAAATTTGTGAGACAGGATTTCTCCTGCACTACACAACCCCACACCATGATGAGTTCTCCTGTTTTTTCCAGATGCACACAAATCCTGCCCCTAACAATCATCTACAGTAATTTCCCCACCACTGATGCAAGGCTCTTACTTTAACAATGATATTCTTAACCTCCTCTCCTATCTGTCCATTCTTTGATACGCTGTAAATGGCTCGATTGTAGCCGTGCATTGTCATTCCGCTGACTGGTACCTCAGCACGCTTGACACTAAGTAAGTACGTTTATCGGCCAAGTATTCATATACAAGGAATTTGCCTTGGTGCTGCGCCCACAAGTAGTAACATGACATACAGTGACAGTTACGAATGACTCAGAAAACACTAAACATTAATAATAATAAAACATTAATAAAGCATTAAAACATTAACATCAGCCTGGAAAACATAGTCTTTCACTGTACCTCGTTATACCTGACAATAATAAATCTGAACCATAAAGTAAACTAACTAATTAATGCTCACCAGCCAATAATTCCCTGGCTTATCCCTGTGACCTTCTGAAGGAAAGGAACGACATTGACTATTCTCCAGTTTCTCGGGAGCTTGCCTGTGGCTGAAGAGTTATGCAAAGAGCTGTGAGACCTCCAGCATTCTCCTCCCTTATCTCATTCATGATCCTAGGATGGGATATAGGCCATGGGAACTTACAGTATCTGCATTAGTGTTTTGAAGACACTCCTCCTTAATAGCAACATTTACCATGGACAGGTGGTGGCCATTGAAGGAGGATGCTTTAATCTGAATAGTGTAAAGTTTAGTTTAGAGATGTGGCGCAGAAACAGGTCCTTCGGCCCACCGAGTCTGCGCTGACCAGCGATCTCCGCACACTAGCACTATCCTACACACACTAGGGACAATATTACATTTATACCAAGCCAATTAACCTACAAACATGTACGCCTTTGCAGTGTGGGAGAAAACCAAAAACCTCAGAGAAAACCCACGTAGGTCTTGGGGAGAAGGTACAAACTCCATACGGACAAGCACCCTTAGTCAGGATCGAGCCTTGGGTCTCTGGCGCTGTAAGGCAGCAGCTCTACCGCCGCACGACCACGCCGCCCTAAAGCTGCTTGAGCGTTGCTGGAAATTCAGGCAAGTGGAGAATAATTTGCCACTTTCCTGACGCGCCATGTGGACGACAGGAAGCCTTGGGAATGTCAGGAGCTGAAGCATTTACAGTAGGATACTTGGCTTCTTACCCGACTACGTTAAGGTTTCAGTCAGTTCCCCAAGAGCTTTGAACATTAAAGAGAGTGGGATGCACGGGAGTGGTGGTATTGCTTAGACCAACTCTTGATGATCATCGCTGGTCACATGTCTGACATTATTTAATTATTGCAATATTAAATTCACTGGCAATACTCTGGCATTTACTGGAGTTAGATGGCGGGTAATTAATGAGCAAGTACACCATTTCAAGTGTTTAAATGGATTTTAATACTTTTTTTCCCCCTCTCTCACTCTCTCTCTCTCTCTCTCTCTCTCCCCCTCTCTCTCCCCCTCGCCCCCTCTCCCTCTCTCCAAAGAGCATTGCAAATTGCAAATCAAACAGCAGCTTTATGATTATCACATTTAACAGCATGAGTGTGGATTCTGTAAGTTTAGTGACTGCTGATAACCTCACTGTTCTGCTTGATTGCAAAGTCTGTGTCATTTTGATCCAAATATACCAGGAAAACAAATGAGGTTCACAACATACCAGGAAAACAAAGTCTTTCACTGCCTCGTTATACGTGACAATAATAAATCTGAACCTTAAAGGTCTGAAGAAGGGTTTCGGCCCGAAACGTTGCCTATTTCCTTCGCTCCATAGATGCTGCCGCACCCGCTGAGTTTCTCCAGCATTTTTATCTTCCGAAAAGGTTCAAGATCACAGATCTCAATTCCTCGCCATCATTCCCTACCCTCAGCCTGTTCTCGTTTCCCCCCCCCCCAGAAAAAAAACAATATTTTTGCTTCTTAAGCACGTCTAGGCCACTGAAATTTACCATTAGCCCTAGCGCCCATTCCACACTTGGTCATCAAGGCAATGAAAGTGTGATTTGCTACTGGAGGGTATCCGATATAAGTTGAACCCTATTGAAAAGAAAATGGTAAGGAAATTGCAGCAAGGCTGTCACCAGTCAACGTTATTACTCCATAAAACCGACAGCTCTGGCATAAACATGGAACTCCAGGAGCTGTCGTCGGTGAAAGCCTGTTCCTCTGCAGAATGCAAAGAAGCAGAGATGCATTCAATATTGATTCTGTGAGATTTGAAGTGAATTTCAATTTTTGTTCGTTCGCAGGCTGCTGCAATGCCCACTGAAATTGTTAAGGCTTGTTGAATGAAGTGTAGCTGAGTTTTAAATGGCCTTCTGAGTCGGAAATTAATGGCGGTGACCTCTACCTCTGAAGAATTGGTTTGGAAGTGAACAGACATTCCCTCTTTTCTGCTATTTAAAAATTCCACGAGTCATTTAGAAAGCAAAATTAAATTTATTTTTAGAATTTGAACACTAGTTATTATCTTTAAACATTTTTTTATAGACAATAGACAATAGGTGCAGGAGTAGGCCATTCGGCCCTTCGAGCCAGCACCGCTATTTAATGTGATCATGGCTGATCATCCCCAATCAGTACCCCGTTCCTGCCTTCTTCCCACATCCCCTGACTCCGTTATCTTTAAGAACCCTATTGAAAGTATCCAGAGGACCGGCATCCACCACCCTCTGAAGCAGAGAATTCCACAGACTCACAACTCTCTGTCCCAGTATTTAACTTGCTTTCTGTAAAAGATATATAAATCACATGTAGTTTTCACTTCCCTGTAGGCAGTCCTTGAGAATTCCTCTGTTTAGAGTCATACAGCGTGGAAAAAGGCCCATTGGCACAACTTGCCCACCCTGACCAATATGTCCCACCTGCCTGTATTTGGACCATATCCTTCCAAACCTGTCCTATCCATGTACCTGTCCAATTGTGTCTTAATCATTGCAATAGTCCCAGCCACAACGACCTCCTCTGCCAGCTCGTTCCATACACCCGCCACCCTTTGTGTGTAAAATAAAACCCCTTGGACGCCTATTAAATCTTTCCCCCTTCACCTTAAACCTATGTCTTCTGGTTCTCGATTCCCCTACTCTGGGCAAGAGACTATTTGTGATAGTCTACCTGATCTACTCCTCTCATAAACGTAATCACTTCTAAGATTACCCCTCACCCTCCTGCGCTCTAAAGTCCCAGCCTGCTCAACCTCTCCCTACAGTTCAGACCCTCTAGCCCTGGCAGCATCGTCGGAAGTCTTTTCTATACCCTTTCCAGCTTGTCAACATCTTTCATATAACATGGTTCCCAGAACTGGACACAATACTCAAGTGCAGCCTCACCAACGTCTTATACAACCGCAATATGACCTCCCAACTTTTATACTAAATACTTTGACTGATGAAGGTCCTATTACCAAAGGCCTTTTTGACCACTCTATCTACCTATTAACACTCCCCAGAGCCCTGCCATTCATTGTGTACATCCTGCCCATGTTAGAATTTCTAATATACAACACTTCACATTTCTCTTATTAAATTCCATGAGTAGTTTTCATGGCTAATTGATCACTTTACCCTCTCTGGTCTCCATAGGTTCCGTTGAGTCATGGACTGTTGGGGGGGAATCACCTAAATCATAGTGGCCAGCTCTCCTAAAGCATCAATCTTGTGTCATGATCCATCAAATCCATTATTTACACAGGTCCATTTTGTATTAATCCTTTCACTTTCCTAGCATAAGCACAAATTTGACTTTCAATGTTATTATTTAAGTACAGAGGTCACATTTTGACATTTTGCTTATTTCTATTTCTCAATACGTATCGGTCTTCAACATACAAGTAATGGGCCTGTCCCACTTACACGATTTTTTACGGCCACTTTCCGGCATCCGTCATAGTCGCAGCAGGTTGCCGAAAAATTTCAACATAGAAACATGGAAAATAGGTGCAGGAGGAGGCCATTCGGCCCTTCGAGCCAGCACCGCCATTCATTGTGATCATGGCTGATCGCCCCCAATCAATAACCCGTGCCTGCTTTCTCCCCATGTCCCTTGACTCCACTAGCCCCGAGAGCTCTATCTAACTCTCTCTTAAATCCATCCAGTGATTTGGCCTCCACTGCCCTCTGTGGCAGGGAATTACACAATTTCACAACTCTCTGGGTGTAAAAGCTTTTTCTCGCCTCTTAAATGGCCTTCCCTTTATTCTAAGACTGTGGCCCCTGGTTCTGGACTCACCCAACATTGGGAACATTTTTCCTGCATCTAGCTTGTCCAGTCTTTTTATAATTTTATATGTTTCTATAAGATATCCCCTCATCCTTCTAAACTCCAGTGAATACAAGCCTAGTCTTTTCAATCTTTCCTCATATGACAATCCCGCCATCCCAGGGATCAATCTCGTGAACCTACACTGCACTGCCTCAATCACAAGGATGTCCTTCCTCAAATTAGGAGACCAAAACTGTACACAATAGTCCAGATGTGGTCTCACCAGAGCCCTATACAACTGCAGAAGAACCTCTTTATTCCTATACTGAAATCCTCTTGTTATGAAGGCCAACATTCCATTAGCTTTCTACACTGCCTGCTGTACCTGCACACCAACTTTCAGTGACTGGTGTACAAGGACGCCCAGGTCTCGCTGTACCTCCCCCTTACCTAACCTAACCCCATTGAGATAATAATCTGCCCCCTTGCCGCCAAAGTGGATAACCTCACATTTATCTATATTATACTGCATCTGCCACGCATCTGCCCACTCACTCAACCTGTCCAGGGTCACACTGCAACCTCCTAACATCCTCTTCACAGTTCACACTGCCACCCAGCTTTGTGTCATCCGCAAACTTGCTAGTGTTGCTCCTAATTCCCTCTTCCAAATCATTAATATATATGGTAAACAGTTGCGGCCCTAACACCGAGCCTTGCGCACTCCACTCGCCACTGCCTGCCATTCTGAAAAGGAACCGTTCACTCCTACTCTTTGCTTCCGGTCTGCCAACCAATTTTCTATCCATGTCAACACCCTACCCCCAATACCATGTGCTCTAATTTTAGTCACCAGTCTCCCGTGCGGGACCTTATCAAAGGCTTTCTGAAAGTCTAGATACACTACGTCCACTGGCACCCCTTCATCCATTTTACTTGTCATATCCTCAACAAATTCCAGAAGATTAGTCAAGCATGATTTTCCTTTCAGAAATCCATGCTGACTTGGACTAATCCTTTTACTGCTATCCAAATGCCCCATTATTACCTCTTTAATAATTGCGCCAGCATCATTCCCACCACCGAAGTCAGGCTAACTGGTCTGTAATTTCCCGTTTTCTCTCTCGCTCATTTCTTGAAAAGTGGGATAACATTAGCTAGCCTCCAATCCACAGGAACTGATCCTGAATCCATTGAACATTGGAAAATGATCACCAATGCGTCCGCTATTTCTAGAGCCACGTCCCTGAGGACCCTGGGATGCAGACCATCAGGCCCAGGGGATTTATCATCCTTCAGTCCCATTAGCCTACCCAATACTATTTCTCGCCTAATGAAATTTTCTTTCAGTTCCTCGACCCCCTTAGATCCTCTGACCTCCAGTACTTCTGGGAGATTATTTGTGTCTTCCTTAGTGAAGACAGATCTGAAGTACCTGTTCAACTCTTCTGCCATTTCCTTGTTACCCATAATACTTTCACCCGTGTCTGCCTTCAAGGGACCCACATTTGACTTTGCTACTCTTTTTCCCTTAACATATCTAAAGAAGCTTTTATTGTCCTTCTTTATATTCCTGGCCAACTTCCCTTCGTACTTCATCTTTTCAGCCCATATTGCCCGTTTTGCTTCCTTCTGTTGTCCTATGAAAGTTTCCCAATCCTCTGGCTCCCGGCTACTCTTTGCTGTGTTATACATCTTTTCTTTTAGTTTTATTCTCTGCCTAACTTCTCTTGTCAGCCACGGTTGCCTCCTACTCCCCTTATACCCCTGTCCCACTTAGGAAACCTGAACGGAAACCTCTGGAGACCTTGCGCCCCACCCAAGGTTTCCGTGAGGTTCCCGGAGGTTTTTGTCACTCTCCCTAATGGTCGAAAGTGGTTTCCGCATCGTCAAGCTTCTTCTATGTTCCGGCGATTATTTCAAAAAAACGTTCTCTGCTAAAAGAACTCTGCAACTATGATTGAGCATGCCCAGGAGTGACAGAGGTCACATGCTTATGTTAATATTAAACTTTTTTTCACCCAGGTTTATTCCACCAGGGAGGTCTTACCTTCCACTACCTGCAACCTCCGGCAACCACCTTCAACTAGCATCGCAACCGGCTTCGACTAAACAATTACCGATTTTTAAAACGGCAACCTATTTTTAGTCGAGGCCGGTTTTGAATTTTTTGAAATAATCGCCGGAACATAGAAGAAGTGGAAACCACTATCGACCATTAGGGAGACTGACAAAAACCTCCGGGAACCTCAGAGATTTCCGTTCAGGTTTCCTAAGTGGGACAGGGGCATTAGAATCTTTCTTCCTTTTTGGAATGAAATGATCCTGTGTCTTCCGGGTTATGCCCAGAAATTCCTTCCATTGCTGATCCACTGTCATTCCTGCTAGGATCCCTTTCCAGTCTACTTTGGCCAGTCCCCTCTCATGCCTTCATTATCCCCTTTGTTCAGCTGCATCACTGCCACTTCCGATTTAACCTTCTCCTTCTCAAATTGCAGATTAAAACTAATCATATTATGATCACTACCTCCAAGCGGTTCCTTTACCTCGAGTTCCCTTATCAAATTTGGTTTATTGGACAACGCTAAATCCAGAATTGCCTTTTCTCTGGTCGGCTCCATTACAAGCTGCTCTAAGAATCAATCTCGGAGGCATTCTACAAACTCTCTTTCTTGGGGTTCTGAACCAACCTGATTTCCCAGTCCACCTGCATATTGAAATCCCCCATCACCACAGTGGCATTGCCTTTGTTACATGCCAGTTTTAACTCCTGCGGCAACTTACACCCTACATCCGGGCTACTATTTGGGGTTCTGTAGATAACACTAATTAGTGCCTTCTTGCCTTTGCAATTCCTCAACTCAATCCACAGTGACTCCACCTCGTCAGTCCCTATGTCTTCCCTCGCAAGGGACTGAATCCCATCCCTCACCAGCAGAGCTACCCCCCCTCCTCTGCCCACCTGCCTGTCCTTTCTATAGGATGTATAATCTACCAATCTCTAACTGAACCTCAAGCTCATCTACTTTACTTCTTATACTTTGCGCATTCAAATACAGTACTTTTAATTCCTTACGCATCTCACCATTCACATCGATCCCTACTACACCTGGCCATACTCTCCTATCCCTTTGTGAGCTTTCTCTCCCGTTAATTCTGGGATAATTAACTATTCTTTTACTCCCTTTCCCTTTAACTCCGTCCTTGACTATCCCATTTGGAAACCCTCCCCCCCTTATTTGTTGAAAATCCAGCGGCGACCAGAACAAGGTACAAAGCTTTGTGCGACTACTCATGACCGTACAGGCTTCACCCCGCGACATGTCGCCAGGGTGTCGCTTGTATGGTCGTGAATACTCTCCTCAGTCGCGCAAAGAGTCGTAGCGTCTTTTTTGGTCGCCGCTCAGTTTTCAACATGATGAACATTTTCAGCGACCTGCAACGACCTATGACAGGTGCCGGCAGTCGCCGAAAAGGTCACGTAAGTGGGACAGGCCCATAAGAAATCCCGATGCCTCCATCTTCAGGGAACGTAGCAAGCACGCCACGTTAAGGCATCGCGTTAAGGATCTTGAACCATGAGTTCCCAATCACTAAGTCTGGGCTAGTTACACGTTGGATCTTGTTGGCAGTCATGTCTTTGATATTCTCTTTCTTTTCCATCATCATCCGCAAGAGCTTTGGCAGTTAGACGGTTTTGTTTAGAGACTGACTAAATTCCTTTGTGTTAGTAAGAAGCAAAGAGACAGTTGTCATCTTGCCTGTACATGCTGTTAAAAAGCATTTTCCAGTTAGACTACGTCTCCTGCTATTAACCCATTGCTTTGGATTTTGTTTCCTTTTTCAGATGTGTATTCAGTTCCCTTTTCAAAGTAACAATGGAAGTTGCTCCCAACATAATGGAATTTTCCAGAAACAGTTTAATTATTTGAAAATACGAACTACTGGAAATTTGTAAAATGGTGATGCAATGTTCTGCATTTTTGAATTAGGAACTTAATCGCAGACAATGCTGGAAACATAATGTTTTATAGAAACTGACTCCTGAGGAGTATTTTCAACTTTTAGTGTTTCTATTTTACCTTTTTGACATTTTGTAGATTTACCTGGTTATTTTATCTTTGAAAAACTACAATGGCTCTTCACTTAAATAATAATTTTGTACTGTTGATACAGTTAATATCTGTAAAATCCACAATTATAACTCGATAAAAAGCAGGAATCGGTAACTCATAATCACTTTTGGAAAAATGTCTTTGTGGTTAGAAATATTCTGCAAATAACCATGCATGAGTAAAGCCAAGTTAATTTTGTTTCATTTGTGAAGGAAAATAATTTTGGTTGCAACATATTTTCTGGTGTAATCCATATTCAATAAACGATTGTTTCAGTGTTATTTGGGCCTCCAATTGTGCAATGTGTGTGAGAGAACCCAGGCAAGACAATCTCTGGCAACGTATATTTTTATAAAAACCAAGCAATATTCAACCTCTGTGACCAGATAAGCTTTCCAAAGCCCCCTAAACAGGAGCTTGATCCTCTTGCTTCCACTGCTGTTCCTGTGTTTGTCTTGCCTTGGACAGACACTGTGTGTGCCAGTCATCTGACACAATCTTCTAAAGGATGTGCACACGGTAATACTTGAATAACCCAGTACTCTCTGGACTAGTATTCTTGATTAGTACGGGTGTCAGAGGTTACGGGGAGAAGGCAGGAGAATGGGGTTAGGAGGGAGAGATAGATCAGCCATGATTGAATGGCGGGGTAGACTTGATGGGCCAAATGGCCTAATTCTACTCCTATGATTTATGAACTTCTGACATGTCTTGGATGTTGTTGGACTGGCAGGTGTGCCAGATTATTAGATGTTGTTTTCTATTAATAGCTCAACACCATTTTTAATTCACTTTGTTTAGATAAACCTCCGAGTGAACCAGTAACTTTAAACGGAATGTGGAAAAAGAAAGCTCACAGATCCGTTCAAAGCAATTGTTGGTGCCAGGGCCCAGGTGAGGTAGAAGGAAGAATGGGCAACATCACCTGGCAAGCCAAATGCAGAACTGGCAGGGTTTCTGAATATGTTTCTGAAGAAGGGTCTCGACCCATTCCTTCCACCCATGCTGCCTGTCCCACTGAGTTCCTCCAGCATTTTGCACCTATCTTGGGATTTCTGAATAGACGGATTATAACGTATTATGGAGTTATATTGTATTGTGAAGTTGAATTATATTTTTAAGAGACATTCGTGGATCCTGAGGTAACTTGTCATCTATTTGTCGAGCTTCGTGCAGAACTGATTTACAAGCTGTCTGTGAGTTCTTGATTGAGGAGGTGGGCTAAACCCAGACTTGGCCTTGATCTTGTTTCCTAGAATCATGTCTGGACAGGAGTGAAGTTTCATTGCATTTCAACCATGGAATGCCGTCATCTGAATTAAATAGTTTTGAACTGTATTCAAACAGCAGATCAGCTTGAGGAAAGGAACCATTTGTCATTTATGGACCAATTCTGCTCTCACTGGCTTGTAAACTACCATTCCAAATTCTAACGTACTCCCAAATTTATGATACACCACAAAAGTAGTTCCTTTCACTTGCCAGCTGGAGGTAACATCAAGGTGGATTGAGTAACATTTTTTGACACATTGCTGCTTAATGCATGTTTGAAAGCCAGCAGTTTGTTGTAAATATCTTGTAATGAAATTAGACAATCCAAAAGTTGTATTTGCTCAAACAGAAGGATGTTCCTTGGGACTAGAACTTTAATTACCATTGAAAAGGTCCAAGCCAATTTAATCAATCTAATTTAATACATCTGATGCCATATACACACCAAATCTTCCAGAAAGCTATTTAAATGAGCAATTAGCTGAGATGGTGGGGGGTTGGTGTTGTTGAAGGAGGTTCTAGAAGGTTATAGATTGGGGAAAATATCCTTTTCTTTTGAAAAGGTCCTTTTCTAAGTTTTTTAAATTTATTTGTTGCTGGAATGTGGTCACTGGGATTTTTTGTTCCTTTCTCATTACCTCTTGAACTGAACAATTTGCTCTGTCTTTTTGGAGGCAAGTTAAGAATGAACCTCTCGTTGGATCTGGAGTTGCAGGTGGACCAGATAAGGATGGCAGATTTTCTTCCCTCCAGCAAACCAAAGAGGTTTTTAATAACTAGATAACTAGTTTCAAGGCCGCTATTATTTACACCAGTTGCCTAGTTTTATGATTCAATTCAATTCAATGATAATTTATGGTCTCATCTATCTAGATACAGTGAAATGCTTTGTTTTGGGTAAAACCAGATAGCAGACCTCACTTGGCCGAACACAAGTGTCGCCACGCTTCTGGCGCAGACAAAGTTCCAAAAGTTCACTGAACAGTCTTATTTTCTGCCAGCCGCAGCACGTGGCTGTAGCCCCCCCCCCCCCCCCCCCCATTCTCAGTAAGCCCCCCCTCCTTTGCCGGGTCCAGGACTTGTTTACACAAATACTAAATCCAATGTTGGTGCCTTATATTGGAAATTTTTGTCCATTGGAGAAATTGTTCATTCACTTTGGGAATCCTATAAAAGGAATAGAAAACCACTTCTAAATGGTGATGTGAACCACTACATTGAACTGAAACCCTCGTTATACTTTATTGTCATCCTGGTCTAACTTTTGTTTGTTCTTTGTACCGCAGCACAATGCAACTAGGCTTACTTAGCTTGCTGTCAGAACTTTCCACTCTTGAAGTTGGTGGATTTATCGTTCTCCCTATGGATGGCTTGTTTTAAAGAACATAACAATTTGGAGAGTGATTGAAATTTATCAAGAAGACAATATAACATGAGTAACAGGGTAATCATTCAATCTACGATGATAACTTTGTGGTTTGAAGGAGAAAGAAACTACCCTCTTAGTTCATCTGATGTTAAAGAAACACTTCTCTCTGCACTTCAGAACTACTTGCACTCTCTATATGGTATCTTAAAGAAAACTGCACTGTTCCTATGGATGATGTGGCTTGATTTGTGAGAAAATTGTAAATACTGGTCTGCTTGAAAGTTCATAGTTCTAAAATGAAGCCATTTTAGAACATTTCTCGTAGGTCAACAGATGCACATTGCACCAATTTAAATTTGCACTCCCAATGCAGTACAGCAAAGCATTTGCTTCACTCTGTAAAGTACTGCAGATGCTGGTAAAATCAAAGGTAGACTGGAGAAACTCTGCGGGTGAGGCAGCATCTATGGAGAGAAGGAATTGGCGCCATTTTGAGTCAAGACTCTTCAGACAGGACAACAGATGCTTGTTTATCCCAAATATAGACGCAAAATCCTGGACTAACGCAGCGGGTCAGGCAGCAACTCTGCAGATAATGGATGGGTGAAGTTTTGGATCGGGACCCTTCACAGTCACTCTCGTGCCTTGAGTTCTTTTTGCATTCTTTCCACTGGCCTGTAATCCATAAAACTATAAGAGATGGGAGCAGAATTAGGCCATTCGGCTCATCGAGTCTGCACTGCCATTCGATCATGGCTGATCTATTATTCCCTCTCAACCCCCGTTCTCCTATCTTCCCCCCATAACCTTTGACGGCCTGTAATCCGCACTGATGTAATGGACTTGCTGATGCTGGATCTAACCCTTCACATCATCCAAAATCAGATTCTCCGTTGTAACCATGAGAAAGGGTATGTTAGCTCCCGCTTTGCTAATGGACTGCACAGGGAACCTAGTGGCAGAGCACAGCTGGAAGTTGGGAGATACATTTTCACAAGTTCACAAGTTATAGGAGTAGAATTAGGCCATTCGGCACATCGTGTCTACTCCACCATTCAATCATGGCTGATCTCTGCCTCCTGATCCCATTCTCCTGCCTTCTCCCTATAACTCTTGACACCCGTTCTAATCAAGAATTTGTCTATCTCTGCCTTAAAAATATCCACTGACTTGGTCTCCACAGCCCTCTGTGGCAATGAGTTCCACAGATGAACTACCCTCGGACTAAAGAAGTTCCTCCTCGCCTCCTTTCTGAAAGAGCGTCCTTCAATTCTGAGCCTATGACCTTTGGTCCTAGACTCTCCCACCAGTGGAAACATCCTTTCCACATCCACTATCTATGCCTTTCATTATTCAGTAAAGCGGCTGTCCCACTGCGGTGACCTAATCCGCGAGTTCAGAAGAGTGTCTTCGACCTTCAAGCTCAAGGGCACTCGCCTGAAAAAACTCGAGCTGGATCGACCGTCAGCGATGGAACCCCCCCCCCCCATATAAAAGACGGCTGCATAGTAATGGTAAGTCCTTTAGAGAGCACGGGAGGTGGGGGTGGGATAGAAGGGGAGGGAAAAGGAGTGGATACACTTTTAAGAAGTATAATAAACTTTAGCGGGCATTTTAACCTACCGGTCGGTTTTTCTTTGTCCTGAAAACTCCAATGAGCCACTTAAAATGCCCGGTCAGCGAAGGTGATTGCCTACGGTTGCCCTCGACTGCCTGTAACTACATAGCCACCCCACTCCACTGCACTACAAGTTCAAAAGAACCATGGTGATCCATTTTTAATCGCGGAAATTTTTTCAACATGCTGAAACATTTTTCCGCGACCTAGCTGAGGCCCCGAGTATGCGGGAACTTCCCTCGAGCATGAAGGAGAGTTCCAGTCACCTCATAGGACCTCCTAGGACCATGTTTCGGCCATACTGCGAGTTTGAGTCGAGGGCAAACTCTTCTAAACTCGCAGATTAGGTCGCCGCAGTGGGACGGCCCCTCAAATTTCAATGAGGTCCCCGTCAACCTTCTCAACTTTCCATTGAGTAGAGGCCAGTGCTGTCAAACGCTCATCGTATGCTAACCCACTCATTGCGGAATCATTCTTGCAAACCTCCTCTGGACCCACTCCAGAGCCAGCACATCCCTCCTCAGGTATTGGGACCGAATTTGCTCACAGCGCTCTAAATGGGGCCTGACCAGCATCTGATAGAGAGCCTCAGCATCACGTTTCTGGTTTTGTATTCCTGTTCTCTTGACATAAATGCTCGCAGTGAATTTGCCTTTTGACCAGCGAGCTCAAGATGTTTGTTTTCTGTGAGGGTCCTGAAATTTCCGGCACTTAAACTGAGTGGTGCCAGCTGTTCCGTGTAGAACTGTTGAGAATACTAAGTAAAACCTGAAGTTTAGAAATGCTTTCCCATTTTGCTGCGCAGCCCATCAATCAATTGCAGTATTGAGAGATTAATAAGATTACAAGAAAAGTGAATCGAATGCTTCGACTGCAGGCAATATCTTGCAATTAAAAAAAAAAGGATCATGATGAGAAGTATAATTCAAGCAAGGTGCAGTAGAGTATTTTCCTCTTCATAATATTACAGGTTTTTTTTTGCAATGTAGGTGCTGTCGGATTCACGTTCAACATCTCAGAAATATTTGAAGTAGCTGGAGCTTGAGGGGAATTACATAAATCGTACTTTGCATCAAGCCGCAGCATGGTTCATGAGATGCACTCTTGCTTCTGAGTCACCAGGTTGTGGGTTCAAGCCCGGCTGCAGTGCTTGAATACATAATTTAAGCTGACACTGCATTGCAGTGGTGAGGCTGCGTTGTGCTGTTGGCAACGTCGCCTCTTGAAAGAGCCATTAAACCGAGGCCTCATCTGTCTGCTCATGCAAGTGCAGCATATTCCATCAAACTATTTAAAGAAATGTTGGATAAAACCCGCATTGTGCTGGTTAACGTTGTTCAGCCTGCAAGAATGTACTGTGGATACTCCCATGTATAAGATGAGCTCTATTCATGTAATTTACCCAGGTTACCTACTTAGCAACACTGACTCCAGAAAGAACTCGTTACCTCTAAACTGCCTTGGGCCTTTGAGGGTTTTTTCACTGATGCGCGAGGCTCTTGCCATCCACAACCTTATTGAGGCCAAGGTGTGGGGGAAAAGTTGCCAAGTGGGAAGATTCTGGGAGATGACACCTTTGCCCTAAAGCAACAAACAATCTGCTCGGACGTACTCGGTGGGTCAAGCGGCATCTGTGGAGATGGGGGTTGCAGGGGAGAGGACTGTTGATGTTTTGGATCGATCCCCTGATGTGGACTTCCCCCAGCTGGCTATACCTTCCATCATTGGCTCTGCTCAGACGGCAAGAAATTGCAGAGAAATGTGGACGCAGCACAGGCCTTCACACAAACCAGCCTCCATTTATACCTCACGCTGCCTCGGCAAGGCCAGCAGCTCAATCAAGGACGAGTCGCACCCTGGCCACTCCTTCTTCTTCACTCTCCCATCGGGCAAAAGGTACAGAAGTGTGATCGCGCACACCTCCAAACAACCCCAGCTGAACCTAAGCATGCTTATTCCCTTATCGTGCATCTGTACACTGTGAATGGCTCGACAGTGACCATGTATTGTCTTTCTGCTGACTGGTTGGCACGCAACAAAAGCTTTTCACTGTACCTCGGTACACGGTGATAATAAACTGAACTCAAACTAAGCTAGGTTGCCACAGCGATGCCATAAGCTCTCATTATCAAATTACAAGTTGCTTGCTAATGCCCCAGCACTAATTCCTCCTCTGGGCCATTCTTCTTGCTCTGCCACTTCCCTCTCATTTAAAAATCTCATTCTCTGCTGCCAATGTACCATAAACATTTTATCTTCATGAGCTTTCACTGGTTTTTGCTATCCGCGTGTTTTTCTGACCAACTCGTCATTCTAGGTGATTTTGATATCCATCTTTAGATTGTTGTAACCTTTCTCCTTTCGACTTTGGAGATACTGCATGGAACGGGCCCTTTCAGCCTGTCCTGCACTAGCTCTATCCTACACACCAGGGGCAATTTACAGAATCCAATTCACCTACACATCTGTACGTCTTTGGAGTGTGGGAAGGGACTGGAGCACCCAGAGACCACCCACGCGGTCACAGGCTCCGTTCAGACAGCACCCGTAGTCAGGATTGAACCCGGGCCTCTGGTGCTGTAAGGCACTGTGGCACTGTGCCACCTTTTTTAGCCAATTTTATTTGCCTTTTCACAGAGCTTTGCTTCATTCTCTCAAATCACACCCTGTGTGTTCAAACGTTCCCCAGCGATCTATCCTTTGCTCTCTTCTTCATACTATGTGTATGTTGCTCTTCTGCAAACTTACCATTACTGTTCCCGCAGAAAGATCCGCTTGTCCATTTCCTTTAGTGCATGTGATCCGCTGCTTTCACTTGAATCCCAGCCTTCATCTCCTCTTCCAAATCCTCGTGAACTTGCGGTTTCTCCCGAGACTTCCCGTCTACACCAACGTCTTTGAATGTGATGTAGCATCACATATTTGCCCATCACACGTTTGAAATCCCTTCATTTGGATTTCAGTCTCTGGCATTGTACCAAAATCACCTTTATTAACATCACTAATGGCGTACTTTCTGACTGTGAAAATGTTATCCCTGGCCACATCCGAATGTCGATGAACCACCATCCTCCAGTGTTTTTATTATGGTTATTAGAGTTGTACAGCACAGAAGCTGACCTGGCATGAAAACCGTATGCGTTGTTTGGTCCTTTGGGTTGGACTATGCTCATTCCAATTCCATTAGCCATCCAATTATATCTGGAGAATTACTTGCAATGACCTCATTCAGTATGGTGTTCCCCAAGTATCTATGCTTTGGATGCCTTCTAACTACCTGCGTGTTGCCACTCAGCATAATCAACACAAACCACTCCACTTGTTTCCATTTATACCTAATGACACCAAACATGGCTTCACCACTGTCCCTTGATTTCTGATCCAGCACTGGATGAGCAGGAATTGCTCCCAACTTAATATTGAGGGTGTTGTTCTGGGTCTCTGGCTGCATACATTACACCCAGACCACTGACCCATAAATTGTCTGAAAGGAAGCAGGAACTGTCTGCAACTTGATGTACAATTTGATCGTGCGTTGTGTTTGGGCCTCGTATTTGTGCGACCTATTTTCATGTCCATAAACATGACCTGATTTTTTTGTTGTTGTTGTTGTTGCCATCTTTAGCTTGTTTGTAGTTGAACCCACCTCATGCATTTTGCTACTTCCAGATCAGACATTCCTGTAAGGCGTCACTGCACCCCCTATAGGCTGGAGGCCGTCCAAACCTTTGGCGTCTCTGTCGAGTCGATTGTCATATTCACAAGTACACCAAGGTGCAGATACAATCTTGCTTGCAGCAGCATCACAGACTCGGATAACACACAAAACGATAAATGATACACAAATTCTGTAAGATGGTAAAAAGCTAAAGATTGCAAACAAATACAGGGCACTAGTGCAAATAGTAACAAAACCTTTGGTAATGCAAGAGGTGGTCTATGGTGTTCCATTGCCCAGGATTAGGATTGTAAAGTCACTTTAGGAACCTGATGATTGTCGGAAAGTAGTTGTTCAGAAATTGTCGTAGTGATTTTTTTAAATTTATAGTTGCTTTTGATTCTAGACTAGGTGTTGCCTTAAGGAGCTGTCCCACTTGGGCGACCTAATCCGCCAGTTCTGGCGAGTTTGCCCTCGACTCGTATTCGCAGCATGGTCGACACAAGGTCGTAGGAGGTCTTTGTAACTCTCCTTCATGCTCGAGAGTGGTCCTCGTGTACTCGAGGCCTCAGCTAGGTCGCGGAGTGTTTTTCAACATGTTGAATAATGCCCGCGAGTAAAAAAAGGTCGCCATGGAAAAAATCGATACTTTTTTTTTACTCAAAGGTTTAGTCGTGGTAGGTCGTTTAAGGGCGGCATGTTAGTCGTAGGTAATCGAGGATAGTCGTAGGTAGTCTTCATCATAGTCGAAGGGAAATCGAAGGAGGTCGTCTTCACTCTCCACTATTCGGTGTCCAATTTTCCCGGTTAGTTGTAGCTGGTCTTCAACATAGTCGAAGGAGGTCTTCTACATAGTCGAAGGAGGTCTTCAACATGACATTTTTTCAAACTCTCCTAAACTCGCCAATTAGGTCACCCAAGTAGGACAGCCCCTTTAGTATTTTAACATGTTCATCCTCCTTTACAAATTCATTCTTGATGTTCTCCTTCCGTACATTTTTATAGTTTCCCTCTGCCCCCATTCTTCAAAATTCTGCCACTGGATTGTCCTGTGTAATCCTCCCATTATTGGTCTTCAGCTGCCAAAGATGAAAGCTCTGAAATTCCGTCTACCACTCAACCTCTCTCTATTCCTTGAACTACAAACTTATCCCTTTGATCAAGCTCTTGGTCAGTCTCGCCTGCGCCTCTTTCTGCGGCTTATTGTAAAATTTAGTTTGGCAATGCACCCATGAAGGGCCGCTGGGATGTTTGCTATGTTAGAGGTGCTACAGAAACAAATTTAGTTGTTGCCATTGTCATATTGGAATTAAGGAAACAAGTTATTTTGGCAATACTGAAGAACCAAAAGTAGTAAATAAATGCAGAAAACATTTCAATGTGATGAGGTTGTTGTACACTCCAAAGCATAACCCTCTGTGAAGGTGATTTGGTTTGTTTGAATATAATGAATGTGGTTGAAAAAATGACCTGTTACATTTGAAGCAAGTGTATCCACATCCATAATAGCTTGACCCTTGCACTGTTTATTTTCGGTAAGTAGTTCTACAGCAATGGAAATGTAAAACGTGTCCTGATAAGGCAATCTCAGTACATCCTCCACCACTTGCTCTGTCTGAAGTAGTAAATTAGCTTTTAAACCCAGCCACAAGTAGGCAATAATCGAGATTGTACCATCTCATCTGACCCAAGTCCTTTCTGTGACAAGATACAATATTATTGTTTCTATAGTATAATCTTAGGCCATTCATAACAATTTTCAGTGCTGCTGTGTCTGGTCTGACCTTATTTGAATGCTTTTTTTTTCAAAAGGCATTCATGGCTAAGATTTTTATAATTGGCAGCAAATGAGGAAATGATATGGCAGCTGCTGTATAATGAACTATTTTAGTTTTAAGCATTGTATGGATAGACACGCAAACATCATAAAATCAAGTACAGTTTTATGCCAGCATTTAAATGGTATACATTTTTAAAATCGTATCCACGGTTTGTCCAGAAATTTTGGATACAGTTCAACTGGAGAACCGTTGCTACTTGTCAATTTTCCTTGCATCGTTGCTTTTAATTATACCTTAATTTAATTCAGTTCTAGGAGGTCTGTTTAAATATTCAGCTTGTTAATCTAATAATTGGAATATTGTGCACCATTGCACAGTTGATGCCTTTTTTAGTGTCCTGAAGCATTTGAGGACTATGCAGATTTTTGTGAAGCTGTGAATATTTTTTTTTCTCTCTGGGTTTGTGCCTTTTTCTTTTGGGTAATTTAGTAGCAAGGATTGAATCGGTAGTCTCCATTTTTTGTTCCCCTGTAGGTTCTCTGTCAACTTTTCTCTTGTCCTCATGAACGCAACATGTTTGGTCCAGCCCAGAGGAAGGAGCAATTTGTTTTCTAATCAAGATTTTAGTGCATTTATATATGGTGAGCTTTTAGTAAAACATTTTTAAAGGTAATTCCATTTGAGCAGTGCACGCAATCTTAAAATAATAAGTCCTTCTAGTCAATGCAGCAAATTCTCTATGGTGACTGATTTTGAACTACCGTGCAAAATAAAGAATCTGAATTTTCTTTGTTAAAATGTGGATCTTATAAATCTTTATTTTCCCCCCCTCGCAAAAATAGCTTCAGTGATCCTCCAAGCCAGTCCTTTTGCTGCGTGTGACATCAAGTTGTGATGCTGGAAATGCATCACAGAAATGGAGCTGTG